>JASEVX010000001.1:166434529-166830333 GCA_031761405.1 Serripes groenlandicus | reverse complement strand
AGAGAGAGAGAGAGAGAGAGAGAGAGAGAGAGAGACAAACAGACAGACAGACAGACAGAAAGACAGAGACAAAAATAACAGTGTAGATCTTGATAAGAATGTTCGAATGTACAAGTTAATTTGGATCTATACTGTTCACTCAAGCCAACGTGTACCGTTTTCTTTACAGGGCTCATTTTAGCCGTTCCACGAGAAAACCAACATTGTTGACTCTGCGTCGACCCGGATTAGCCTAAGCATGTCGCGCAGGCTTACCCGGATAGAGACTTTTCGACTCCTGTGGATTTTCAGAAATCATTACTCTATACCTCTATCTCCCTGAGACGGATTGTGTCGGCCCAGATTAGCTTATTTGATGTTTTCCGCAGGATCATTATTTAAACATACCAGTGGATTATATACTGATAAACTCACGGTTTGAGACATTGAATTTATCAAAAGCATACGTCGTCTGTTTGTTCAGACTGTTACACAGCTGTACCTCTTGAACATAGATTAGGCAGAATATAGTGTCTTGACAATGTTAAAGCTAGCAGTAAAGTCCCTGAAGAAAATATATACTTGTTTGAAGCCTTCAATGATAATGACTTTTGGCAGATTGTTTGCTTTTTCTCGTTCTTGCCACCAGTAGTCACCAATTAGCACAGCATCGCCAGTGATGCACGGATGATATGATGGTTTTAATTACCGGAGGTACTGGCAAACCAATAAAACGACGCACTATAAATCACAAGACGAATTTTGATGCAAAGCATCAAAGACGCCGCGCATGATTTTGAAGCATGACTTAAAGGAAGAAGATGCAGTTCAGTACATTTAAATAACCTGTGCAAGCAGACAGGATGTAAATATTTCGAACAAGAAGTCCAAATGTCCCTTTATTTTAAACAAGAAGGCCAAGATGTGCCTATATTGTTCACCTGGCTACCATAGCTGAAAGGGTCAATATTGACGTAAGGATTAAACGTTGTATATGCTACGATCTATGTAATATTCAGCATGTGAAGTTTAGTCGTGAAATGAATAGTTTAGGCCTGAAACCATTTGGTTTACGGTTTGCTTAACATTCACTGCAACTATAATGTGTCATAGAAGCTGAAGTTTCTCAAGGTTTGTTTTACCAATAAACTGTTTTAAGTCCTCTAACTAGATCCATTAGATAAAAAACAAACATACGTGCTTAAATATTAACATGTATTAAGGTTTTATTGCCTCTAGTTTTAAGTTAAGTATGATACAAGCTTTGAAAGGAGAGGGGGAAGTCTATTCTCCGTCCAGTTTAGCAAAATCGGGAGTATATAAACAAAAAATACGAAGTAATTAAAAAAAAAGAAGAAGATATTTATGATCAAGATTGAGCATTATGAAAGTTCACATGTATAGTCAACATAAAGCAAGAATTATTAAGTCTGTTTTGTTTGTTTGTAATGTCACTTTAATCGTTTTGAACATGCCAATAGAAAACTAAAAAATAAACAAAAGGAAATGGTCAAGTCAGTTCCCCAAGAGCAAAGAGCGAAAACCAGTTGGTACAAATCATTCATTTCGAACGAAAAATAAAAAACCGGGTACGAATCCAATGAATTTTAAAAATCGGATGAAATCGTGAAAACAGCGAAGTATTCATAACGGAAGGAAGCAGAGACAACTTAATTTCTTTATGGGAAACGATGACACCTTGTCGTCTATTCAATAAGAATGACCAAAATCGCCAAGCGATGACATGCTGCATTTACAAATAAAACGGGTCACGTTACGGCCATGCCTATTGCATAGTTGGGTTAAAGTTGTTTTTACAGTTTCTAGAATTATACTGTAATATGTAGTTATTAAAATGAATCATCGTTGATTTTTTAAAGATTACCCATTTATTTAAAAATCTCAATATTGTAAATAGGCAAAAACATCGCCAGAAACTTTTTTCTGAGCTCTGATGAATCGGGTCGTAAACCAAACTATAAAACAAGAGGGCCATGATGGCCCTGGATCGCTCAACTGATCTATAGGATTCATAATATGAAGCATGTAGATTTTATAATTTTCAAATTGAGCCAGCACTTTTGGACAAGAAGATTTTTTAAGATTTGGCAATTTTCCCCTTTTCTGATGCCGCAGCAACCAAAGTTCTACTTGAAATTAAATTCTTTGAACAATTTTGAAAGGGGACCACCTAAGGACCATCCTGTGAAGTAATTTTGAAATCTGGCTAGTACTTTTGGACAAGAAGATTTTTAAAGTTTTAGCAATGTACATATAAGGAAAACAAGCCCCGCTCCGTTGCGGCCATGTTTTTCAACGGATCGGAAATAATTAAACAATCTTCATAGAGGGTGCCCTTAGGAACATAAATTTTGTGCAAAATAATTTTTAAATCGGGCCAGCACTTTTGGACAAGAAGTTTTTTTAAGATTTAGCAATTTTCCCCTTTTCTAATGCCGCAGCAACCAAAGTTCTACTTGGATTCTTTGAACAACATTGAAAGGGGACCACCTTAGAACCATTTCTGTGAAATTATTTTGAAATCTGGCCAGTACTTTTGGACAAGAAGATTTTTAAAAGTTTTAACAATGCACATATAAGGGAAACAAGCCCCACCCCCTTGCGGCCATGTTTTTCAACGGATCGGAAATATTTGAACAAGCTTGGTAGGGGGTGCCCCAAGGAACATTTGTGCAAAATAATTTTTAAATCGGGCCAACACTTATGAACAAGAAGATTTTTTAAGATTTGGCAATTTTCCCCTTTTCTGATGCTGCAGCAACCAAAGTTCTACTTGGAATGAAATTATTTGAACAACTTTGAAAGGGGACCATTTCTGTGAAATTATTTTGAAATCTGGCAAGTACTTTTGAACAAGAAGATTTTTTAAAGTTTTAACAATGCACATATAAGGAAAACAAGCCCCGCCCCCTTGCGGCCATGTTTTTCAACGGATCGGAAATATTTGAACAATCTTGGTAGAGGGTGCCCTAAGGAACATTTGTGCAAAATAACTTTCAAATCGGGCCAGCACATTTGGACAAGAAGATTTTTTAAGATTTGGCAATTTTCCCCTTTTCTGATGCCGCAACAGCCAAAGTTCTACTTTGAATTAAATTCTTTGAACAACTTTGAAAGGGGACCACTTAAGGACCATTCCTGTGAAGTTATTTTGAAATCTGTCCATTGGTTTAGTAGAAGAAGTCATTTGTAGGAAATTGTTAACAGACGGACGGACGGACAGACGACGACGACGACGACGGACGCCGGACATTCAGTGATCACAAAAGCTCACCTTGCACTTCGTGCATAGGTGAGCTAAAAAAGCGTAGCCTAAGTAGTTAGGGGAAAGTTATTAAATACCCATTAGATGTGTCTCAAGTTTTGTAATAACGTTAGAAGCATGCCTATTTTGTATCTTTTTGTGTCTTAAATCATTTTATACAATTTATTGATTCATAAAGGTTGTCTTTTTCAAACAAACAACAGAAGTTTTTTTTAACAATAATAACATTGGTTTCTCACTTTTCGATTACGTCACCCCATGGTACAAAATAAAAACCTATCCCATACTGACGCCGCGCTTCCACGCGGCGTTAATAAACTACTGGAAACGGCATAAAACACCATTCAAATAATTCAAAAGACGACTTAAACTTAATATAAACTTAGCTTAAAAGGAATGCAAATAAGCAAAGAACCATTTGTATATCCTTATGGTAAATCGTTTTTTTTTATCTAAAAGCATAGGTTCAATAAAGTTCAAATATATCACATGATTATTGCATCATCACCTATCCAGCAGTTAGGTCGGTAAGAATGTTGCATCATACACTTCATAAAAAAGGAATGCAAATAAGCAAAGAACAATTTGTATATCCTTATCAGTGTGTGTATACCACGTGACTTTTGACGTCATATTTGCATGGTCAGACAGCAATAATTGCTCTTGTTAAGAATGTAAAAACAATGGTAACTTTTTTATTTCTTCACCCTATATAATGAGACATGGCGCAGTCCACGCCGCTTACAATGTCCTATCTCCGGGTTTTTACAGGAGTTTGATTGGTGGTCTAGTTTTTTCAAACACTTCGAAAAACCTGTTCTCAAAATCCAGTTTTGATAATGCTCCGGCTGTCGGCGATATTAATAAATTTTGAGAAAAGGTTCATCGAAGTGTTTGAAGAAACTAAACTACTAATCAAACTCCGTTGAAAAACCGGAGATAGGGCTCTGTAAGCGGCGTAGACTGCGCCATGTTTCATTAAAAATGATGAAGAAATAAAAAAGTTACCTTTGTTTCTACTTCTAAACCGAAGTAAAATATTTCTGTCCACCGTAGCATTTGTGACGTAAAAGTCACGTGGTATACACACACTGCTTATGGTAAATCGTTTTTTTTTATCTAAAAGCATAGGTTCAATAAAGTTCAAATATATCACATGATTATTGCATCATCACCTATCCAGCAGTTAGGTCGGCAAGAATGTTGCATCATAAACTTCATAAATAAATATGGAGCGTATCCAGTCTGACCCAACATACGAAGTACTCGGATATGTGCTAGCCGAATCAATCAAATTACTACTATTAGGGCTAACAATAAAACTCCGTGCTCGAAACGAGACGTCTGATTGGTTGATTTTTAGAATGAGTCCGCTTCTGCCCAATCAGAAACTTGAGCACAAACTCGGTGCAAAGAGGAACGTTTTGGAGTCTATTCTGCCTTAAACATACACTACAACAATTGGGCCCGTTCATGCGAAAATGTTAAAATTGGCGTTTCGGGGACAGTGTAGATTCAGATCAGCCTTCCCATCTGATCAGTATTATCATGATCTACACTAGCTAACAGAAGCTTCTAACAAGTTATTGCTTTGCTGTTGCTGTTTGGGGCGAACTATAACATTCTGATATCATACCATGGGTTGAGCCCAGATCATGTGCTTTTGTATCAGATCTGGAAGAATTTAATATCTAGTGAATGGCGAAATCGATCAGTCATACGCATGTTACTGAGCAGAGAGTTGGTGGACACGAGATATCGTTTAAAGGTAATGTATAATGTCGAGGGCTTGGCGTGAAACGGTTGTAACTAAAATTGGTATTTGTTTACCAAGTTTAATCACCTCTCCATCAATTCTTTATAAGCGTTAAATAAATTTTCTTGGTAAACAATGGAAATTTAGGTGCCATTGCTCGTTCTGAGCAATGGCACCTAAATTTGCATTGTTTACAAAGGGGTCAAAATTGCCCCTAAACCAGGGTTTTCAAAATAGGTTTTTAGTTACAACCGTTTCACGCCAAGCCCTCGATGTATAGAAAAGCGCGTTAAATTGCCACACTCACGATTGAGAGTCTAAGAATCGTTATGAAAGATTATATTTGCAAAATATGCTTTTTTCAAAATGGTAATGTACCATTATATCAGGGGCGAATCTCTGTTACACGAAGTGTCGTTTTCGGTTTTCGCAAACAACGGTGTTGATTTGTATTGGTATTGCTTTCAATGTCCCTTTCAACACGAGTTCAGATATATAACCCAGTGTATCTGGGTAGACTGACTTTGTCGGTACTGATAGCCCAGGTAACGATGCTTCACATGTATTCGTAATGCTACTCAACCCCCGACCCCCGACCCCTACCTTGAGCACCACGGATGGAAGCCATTTCCATCATTTTAGATTAATTAGCTGATGGCTCGATTGGGGATAAAAACAAATGTTTCCCACTCTCGATATGACACTTCAATCACTACACCTTTGGGTTGATTGAGTAGTACCGGCAAACCAATCAAACGCCGCACTATAACGGGCATACTGATGGCATTGGCATAACACACCATTCAAACAATTCAGAAGACGACATTGGCGTAAAAAGTCTTACCTAGGAACAATAAAGTTAAATATTGCATTATATGATTGCATCATCATCTATATTTCGGTTATGGTCTAGCATTTGACGTTTTAAAAAATAGGGCGTATGCAGATTCCAGATTGACCTTACTTACCGAATATGTCTAGCCAGATCAATCAAATTAAAGCTAAGGTCCTTGGGTGCATTGAGATTGTCCGAACACAAGTTGTGCTCGACTCGTTTATTAAACGTTCTCGGTGTTAAACATTAATTCGAAACAAGACTTTTGATTGGTAAACATTTTGAGAATGAATCCGCCTCTGCCCAATCAGAAACTTGAACATAAAATTCAGTACAAAGAGTACATTTTTGGAGCCGTCGAGCCAGTTCATGATAAAAAAATAAAGTTGGCGTTTCTGAACAGTGTAGATTCAGATCCACCTTTCCATCTAATCAGTCTAGTCATGATATATCAGACCTGTGTTTATATTTACACTAGAACGAGTGCACTATTATTTGACCTTAAGTCGACGAGGTATATTTATAAAGAAGGGGTTTTAAATTTGACACTTTTATATATAAGTATAGCCTTTAATGTACTCCAAAACTGTGCCAATGACGCACATGGAATATCTTTAACGGTTAGCTCGCCGACCCGACCGTCTATTGGAATGTTGCTTTTTATTATTTATTACCTATCGTTATATTTATTGAACTTTTATCACTTATAAAACTTCCCCTTTGGTAAACACATTTTAGTGAATGAAAGTTCAAAGTGTCAAAGAAAGAATTAATTAATTAATTAATGAGCAAATGTAGGAATTAATGAAATGTGAAAGGAATCAAGAATGAAGCAAGGTTGAAAGGATAAAAGGAAGCAAGCAAAGAAGCAAGGAATGAGAGGAGTGGATGGGAGGTAGAGAAGAAGAATATGGCTCACGTCTAGTATACACAACTTGAATTGATCGCCAATGCAATTGTATTGACGCGCAAATCATGGCATTTGGCTCTAAAGAAGCTCGCGTGTTTGTTACACACACTTTTGCTAAGCTCCTGTTCCTGGAGACGGGCATACCACTGGCACCAGATTAACAAACTGATGTAATAGTAAAATGTAATTGAGCCGTCCCGCGAGAAAACCAACAGTGTGGACTCTGCGTAAAGTTTCGACCCGGATCAGTCTAAGCATGCCGCGCAGGCTTACCCGGATAAACACTCTTCGCCTCCTGTGTGTTTTCTGTTTCAGGAATCATTACTCTATACCTCTATCCCCTTGAGACGGAATGTGTCGGCCCAGATCAGTCGGCGCGGACTGCGCAGGCTGGTCCGGGTCGATACATTACGCAGAGGCCATAATGTTGGTTTTCTCGCGGGACGGCGCAAATGTGAGAAACAAATAGCATTTTCTTTTTAAGCTCCTACGGTTGTATTAAAATGAAAACTGAAAATGGATATAAATAAGCCCTTACAATATTATATTATAATACAGTAAGAACCAAAGGTAGCCTACGAGTATCGTAACGGCTAAACAAATAGTATTTGCTTTTAAACTGACAAGGTAAATTGTTAAAGTAAAATTACATTTTAATATTACATCAGTTTGTTACTCGGGTCTCAGTGGGGCATACTGCTATTCGGATTTTCTGTCTGTGCTGAAAGGTTGATTTGTATCACCCATATTTTTGTAAGCATCTTGCCACCCAAAACATGCCTCCATACCTCGAGGCATACTTGTTCTAAAATGTGTAACATATTTTTCAAAAAGTCGACACCTTCAACTGTATTTCGTCCTTAGTCCTTTCCATTGTATAAACGCTTTCTTTACGCCTTTGCAGCAGACGAATTTTGAAAACAGTGTGGCATAATGAGAAATTGTTCATAATGAGCAATTTCTCCATTTGCCACAATGTTGTCAACTCTATGTGATCATTTAACTCCCATTTATGGCGATTTTTCGATTTTGTGCATGTTTTCAAAGACGTCTGCTGCATGTGGGAAAGGGATTTGAGATCAATCTGGTTCTGGTCATCTACTTATTTTGTCGTAAAGACCCTTTCTCACTTGCAGACGCATTTTGCAGTAGACGACGTTTGAAAACATTTCTGTCAAAATGAGAAATTGCTCAAAACGAGCATTTTCTCCTTTCTGCCACAATGTTTCCAACTCTATTCAATGATACACGTTTAGGTTTTTTTTCCGTACCTTTGCCTACATGTTTTCAAACTCAACTGTTGCAGTATTGGTGTATCGGCAAAGTGTTATGATACGCTAAGATACGCCGACTTGGAACTGTATAATGTACAATGAGAATGCTCATTTTGACGCACTAGCTAAACTATTTTCGAAAATGACAAATAGTATCGAACTGTCCGAGTCCTTACTACCTTTTCCACCAGAAGCAAGCTATTTGATCGTGGGAAATGTAAATCATACTTAATTGTTTCGAAGGATTGTCTCGCAAAAAACCGTCAAGGTTCAGCTGTGGTCGCAATAAGACCAGACGAATCTACGAATGAATAATTCATAATCAAACACTGTCATCAAAATGCGTCTAAACCCTGTTACCCTCCTAATGGTGCCCTCACACCATAGCGTATGCTGAAACCTATGAGTTGCGTGTAAAAATATATTTGTATTCGCACCAAACGCAACCGAAATCAATTTTGTCAATGTGTAACCTATTCGACCTATGGGTTGCGTGTGAGTTGCGTGTGGGTTACGTGTGGGTTGCGTGTGGGTTGCGAACTGAACTTATGATCTCCCAATATCTGCGATCATCGGCGTACGAGTTGCGTGCGAGTTGCGTGTAAGTTGCGAGCTGAACTTACGAGTTACGTTTGAGTTGTGTTCAAAACTTACAAGTTGCGTTTGACCTGCGTGCTAGTTGCGTGGTATTTGCCAATATCGGTCACGTGATAAAAACGAAAATTTTCTTCAGTACTGATTTGGTCATCGAAGAGACAACATGGGGAAAGCTACCAAGAAATCAGATAAAAGTAACCCCAAAAGTGATGTCAAACTCCCAATATCTGAGATCATCGAAGAACGAGTTGCGTGCGAGTTGCGTGTGAGTTGCGTGCTGAACTTATGAGTTGCGTACCTGTTGCGATCGTGTTGCGTGCGTAGCGTCCCTATTGCGTATAAATTTATCGCAGGCATTCGCAGAGAATTAATGAACATGTTCAAAATGTCCGAACTTACTCTGCGTGTGTTGCGTACTTCAAACATATAAAACCTATTAGTTGCGTGTGAGTTCGCTATGGTGTGAGGGCAACATTAGTCTGAAAGTCACGCTTCGTGTAACAGAGTTCCTCCCCCTAAAATTGGCCTATTATCTAGATCGCGATATTCCGTATGCAATCAGTAATTTTCAGAGCTGTGTTCATAGTTGATAACGACAAAGTGTTACTATAGTAACGTCACATACGTCATCCTGACCCAACTTTCAGTATTTCTAAGAGTATATGTTTTTATTTTCACGTCCATTATCTTTTATTCTAAAGGCAAGTCTACCAAATGACAAATAATCATTCCCACAATCTTCTGACATGAAAACGGTGACGTCATTTTAATTTCTTACATCAGAAAAATAATCATCTAGTATGTTTTCTAAGACCAGGTGTTAAAATGAGTGAAGAACAGAGCTGGCCATTAATTTCCGTTTTCAGAATAGAATTTTCAAGGCAAAATTAATGGAAATGTTGAAAAATGTCTTTGGTTAAACTTAAGTGATGAAAACATCTGTCCGTATGTGATTTAAAGGCTTCGACGAGGGAAAAGGATATATCAGGTAGGTTTTGCTTAGTGGTCGTCCGGTATCACTAACGTCATCATACGTCGTTGCCGTCAGAGAGCTGCTCTCCTCGGCAGTCCAGGTGTCTATATACATACAGACAGAATCGTTTAGAGGCCGTTTTCTAGAAGCAACATAACTGCCGCATGATATAGAACCTTTCCGCGAAGTGTGTGAACACCCTCGTAGATTGGTAGCTCACGATTGCTAATCCAACTACTTTATAGCTGTAATTTGATTAGTGGAAGTGCAACTATGAGCTGCCAAACTATTTCAGAGCTGGTAGTCTAGCCACGAAAGGTTATATTGACACAGTGTACGTTCTACAAAATAAAAAAGCAATACATTTACAACTTAAATGGTATGACATAACAAGTTTAGTTTGGTTTGAAAAGTTTCCGTTGTTTACAAAGTGGGATCCACAATTCGTTAGACTAACTCTTTAATATACACGATTGCATTGCATCATGCTGTATAAACGGACTGATTCGGGCGTAAACCTATCTTACTTGTCACATCTAATACCATTTAATGCTTTTAAATTTGATATTATTATAGATTGTCATACAATTAATGCAATGAATAGCTTTGATTTCAAGGGCGAGGTTATTAACATAAATGTCGTCGTAGTGTGGGTCAGAGTGGTAATTGGATGATTTGCGAGCTTTACTGTTCCCATTGATAAAACGGTATATCAACCATTTACCGCGTACACCATATCTTCAGTAAAATATTTTGGAAGGATCCCTGCAAACATAGGATAATTTTCTATCAGTGCAAGTGTAATTATTGAATAGATTTGAAAAATGTGAGGTAAAAGGATGAATGGCTAATTTTGAGCATTTTCTCCTTTTGTAGAAAATTTTATTTAAAAGTTACCGGCTGCTGATGCGCCAGACAACGTCTTTATGTGGGAAAGAATTTATAGTGTAAGCAAAGTGACACTTTTCATGGGGCCAATTTGATGGAGTTTAACTCTGTTGTCAACAGTATTCCAGTTATATGATGATGACTTTTTCACATGGCCATGTGTAGCATGGCTCTTGACCTATTTGACCAGAATGTCGTGGAAGGTCAGTGCCGCCGCTTGTCATAATGCCTTTCCCCAATCATCTGAAGGAATGAATGGCTAGTTCGGAGTTCGAACACACGACCTGTACTCGATTTCCCTCGTCGTTACCGATTGAGCTTTCGATGATCGACAAGTTTGAAAGACACACTTAATTGTTAATGCCATCTCCCTCTGAACTTGTTTATGCTCAGAGGTTTACACTGATTTTAGATACAATTTTCCCGTAAACAGCCGAGTAGTAGGTCCTCGATTCAAAACGGTTCAATGATAATACATGTGTTCTTGGATTTGTAGAGATTCTCCGTGTTATTCAGTAGAAATTTTCAAAGTCGTCTGTTGCAGATGTGTTGGATGTGGAAAATAGGGTAAACAAATATGTCGCGTCGTGCAAGGAACGGTCTGAACTCCAACATCTCATAACGGTACATATCCGTGGAGGAAAACTGACAGAATGTTTCACATAGCGCCATGTTAGGCCTACATTCATCTGGACATTGAAGACTCTGGCTTTTAATTCTCCTTTTAAATAAAAAAAATATCCTTTTCGCCTGATGCTTCTCAAAGTTATCCCTTTCCCACAAACAGACGCTTTCTGGCGCTTCTGCTGCAGACAACTTTGAAAACCTTGGGTCAAAAGAAGAAATTATAATAAGCAGTTTCTTCTTTTGCCACTGTGTTTTCAACTGTTCTTAAAAAAAGGAGCTTCCATACTTTTGAGTTAGTAATCTTAAAAGTCGTCTGATGCAGATTGGTTGAGAAGGGTAATTTAGCATGAAAAAGCACAGACCAAAGCAAGCACACATCTCAGCCATATTAGTATATATTGGGATTGAAGACAGGGGTAGTTTTTTTAATCAACGGGAAATAACTGCTTTTAATTCACTGTCAAAAAAATATGTAATGGATTCCCTTACTAAATAAAAAAACTTATAGATTCATTTTAAATTGTTTAGTTAATCCGCACAATAAATGTCTAAAAAAGCAAATATACCACTATGTTTTTTCAACTTTATTAATGAAAAAAAAAATCCATACTTTTTAGTAAGTAAAGGCGTATGCTGCAGTTATTTATCAAAAAAATCCCAATCATAGAAATTCTTTTTTCTTTGTAGTTTGTTAGTACATACAATAACTAGTTGAAATAAAGAAAAAAAAATATGTTATCGAATTAAAAAAAAAAAATATTCGTCTGTCAATGACATGACCAATTTCATCAAAGGTACAAATATAGGCATTTGGGCCGAAAACCTAAAACACACAAAAATAAATAAATGAAAACTACAAATCATAAATAAGTTCATATATAACTTTATATATAGAATTTAAATCAGTATGAAAAGAGAATTTGTGAGAAAAATATGAAAACAAATATATTAAGCTGTTTTTCAAGGTCGAAATGGTGTCACATTTTACCCCTGAAAAAGTTAAAATCATACAATTTTTCAAGAAATTTACCATTCTACATAATAGAATTTTCTGTAATTATCCATAAACACTGAACATGGTACACTTTAATAAAAAATGCAAAAAAAAAGATAGGTCACCGTACTCCTTTTCTGGTAAATCGTCCTTTTCCTTGAAGCACGGCCTGTTTTTTAAGCAAAACTGCTGTATTTCTAAGAAAACGCAAGGAAAAAGTCCCTTTGCTCTAAAAGGAGTACGGTGACCTATATTTTTTTTTGAATTTTTTATTAAAGTGAACGATGTTTAGTGTTAATGTATAATTACAGAAAATTCTATTATGTAGAATAGAAAATTTCTATGATTATAACTTTTTCGGGGTAAAATGTGACACCATTTCGACCTTGAAAAACAGCTTAATGTATTCTTTTTCATATGTTTCTCAAAAATTCCTTTTTCATATTGATTAACATTCAATATATAAAGTTATTTTTGAACTTTAATATGATTTGTAGTTTTCATTTATTTATTTTTTTGTGTTTTAGGTTTTCGGCCAAAATGCCTATATTTGTGCCTTTGATGAAATTGGTCATGTCACTGAAAGGCCAATATTTTTTTTTTAGATCGATTATTAATATTTTTTTTTTCTTATTTCAACCAGTTATTGTATGTACTAATAAAATACAAAGAATAAAGAAATTCTATGATTGGGAATTTTTTGGTAAAAACACTGTAGCATACGCCTTTAAAAGTCATCTGATGCAAATTAGTTGTATGTGAAGGAGGGTTGTTTAGCATGAACAAGCACAGACCAAAGCGAGCGCACACATTTTTAAAATCTCAGCCCATTGGGACAGAGTAACTTGTTTTTTAATCAAAGGGAAATAACCGCTTTTGATTCACTGGGAACAAATTATGTAGTGGTTTCCCTTACTAAATAAGATAATTTATAGATTCATTTTCACTTGTTTAGTTTATCCGCACAATAAATGTTTAAAAAAGCGTATATATCATTCCAATATCCCAATATAGAAATAATTAGGGTACTTTGTTTATGACTTTAAAAGAATTACCCAAAATAACTCGTAGATCTAAAATTGAACCTTTGTACTTTGATTAATAGTAGTTATGTCCCTTTTAATGAGCCTAATAACGTCAAATGCGCTTGAAAGTATAGAACTTATCAGAACATAAATATGCCTTAAGTTGGTACTAAAACAGTTAATAATTAAGTATGAATGTGTTCCTAAAGTTTACACGTCATTGTATGGTTAATTAACCCGAGAAAAATTAATATTTTTACAGATCGCGGAATAATATTGTTAACTTCCGGTGTGTGGATCGGTTACCTGTCATCGAAAGAAAGAGGAGTAACTTGTTTCGATACAATTAACTTTGTATTAAAATGTCAACACGGTTAGAAAAAGAAAAACAAAAAGTCCAACAGGAAAAATTCCAGGCAATTTTATCTAATCTACTGAAAGACGATGATAACAAATACTGTGTAGATTGTGACGCGAAAGGTAAAGCAGTGAAAAGGAAGATTTTTGAATCAATAATGACATGAATGAATCTCTTGCTTGAAAATAACTATTGGTTATTTAATTAATCTGTTCTCTTCCTTTCTGGCAAATCTTTTCTTAAATCACTGAAAGGTTAAAGGTACAATATGACGATTTGTGTAAATTTATACATGTTATTCAGACCTATTCTAGCTATTTACTAGGAATTGTCCATGTCAGTTTCACCAACTTCCTTAAACAAAACGAACGGTCTGTAGTGTTGTGGTTAAATCGTTGGATTGTGAGTGGGAGATCAGTGTTTGATCTCCGATTGGGTCTTACCAAAGACGTAACAATAAGAAGTAATAGTTCCCCATTTTGGCACTCAAGTCTAGGTTACAAGAGAGCATTATGACACGCAACAGGTCAACTCAGCCTGTAACCCACTCTCCCCCGAGTCAACACAATGATAAACATTTTATGGTATATCCATTATTATCGGTGTCGACTTTAAAATTTTCAAAGAAATTCGATCTCATATTGCGATTTTTGCTCTTTTTACTATATCAAGACATGGTACCTAACTGAACTTAATTGTAAATTTTAATGAAGTAAATTTATAGAGAGAACAACGCACACAAAGTTTATGAAAATAAAGAATATAAGGCGATAAAGTCAGCAGGGCCTGCGCTGTCGTTCGCCACTTTCGCCAAATGCGAAGATTATTTTAAAGTGGCGAAGTTATTTCATGAATGGCGAAAGGTTTTTATCATCAACATTTACCTGTTTTGGGTATCAGTTTACGACATACAGTGACTGGTTCCGTTAATCTAAGATAATGCACTGCCATTTGATTCAATGTCGGGAACCAGTGACCACTTTACGACATTTTTACGACACCCGTTTTTATCATTTTGACAGCTTGTGTATTTCACACTTGTTTTATTGTTGTGAAGTGTTAATTCAGCCTTTTAATCCGACTGACCAACAACTCTGAGCGATATTGATACATTAAAGGCCGTACATATGATAATTGGCAATTATAGATGCATTAAATTTATCGGCAAGTTTTTTGAAGCAGGTTTAGATGATCGACGTAGGCCTTTCATGATTTTAAATGACAATGTAAGTTTGTCATTTTTGATTGGGAAAAATCTATTTAATTATGGACGAGTACACACAATTACTTGAATCAGGGCCTGCTCTGGGTTGAATCTTTCTTTCGCCACCACTTTCGCCACATTGAAATAAAGGTCGCCACTTTTAAGTTTTAGGAGCCACTTTTAATTTAAAGGAGCCATTCATTTTCGCCACTTTTGACAAATATTTTAGCCATTTGTTCGCCACTTTTCTTTAATTTCAAGAGAGGAAATATTTATATGAAATCTCATCAATTGGTCCACTAATTGTGTGTACTCGTCCATAATTAAATAGATTTTTCCCAATCAAAAATGACAAACTTACATTGTCATTAAAAATCATGAAAGGCCTACGTCGATCGTCTAAACCTGCTTCAAAAAGCGTGCCGATATATTTAATGCATCTATAATTGCCAATTATCATATGTACGGCCTTAAATGAATCAATATCGCTCAGAGTTGTTGGTCAGTCGGATTAAAAGGTTGAATTAACACTTCACAACAATAACACAAGTGTGAAATACACAAGCTGTCAAAATGATAAAAATGGGTGTCGTAAAAATGTCGTAAAGTGGTCACTGGTTCCCGACATTGAATCAAATGGCAGTGCATTATCTTAGATTAACGGAACCAGTCATTGTATGTCGTAAACTGATACCCAAAACAGGTAAATGTTGATGATAAAAACCTTTCGCCACTTACATTCGCCACTCATGAAATAACTTCGCCACTTTAAAATAATCTTCGCATTTGGCGAAAGTGGCGAACGACAGCGCGGGCCCTGCTTGAATTTCAATTAGTGGACCCATTACTGAAATTGCATATAAATATTTATTCTCTTGAAATTAAAGAAAAGTGGTGAACAAATGGCTAAACAATTTGTCAAAAGTGGCGAAAATGAATGGCTCCTTAAAGTTAAAAGTGGCTCCTAAAATTTAAAAGTGGTGACCTTCATTTCAATGTGGCGAAAGAAAAATTCAATCCAGAGCAGGCCCTGAGTCAGGTTATTCTGATATAACATACTCATATACAGTGAGTACAGGCCGAGTTGACCCAGATTGTTATGACATGCTTTGATCTGGCAATAAATATTACTGGTAATTTACCCAGGAAATGCTGTATTAAACCAAATAACTGTTGAAAGCAGTTGAAACACATTTCAAACAAATAAATTTAGCATCCCAACATTGAAGCACATAATGACACGGACATATGAATGTGTTACCTTTTCCCACATATATATGAGCCGTTCCACGAGCAAAGTATCAACCTGCATCCGCCTAAGCATGCTAACCAGGACGGACACTTCGCTTCCTTTGGATTTTCTGTTTCAGGAATCATTACTGTATATGTCTATCCCCCTGAGACAAGAATGTTTCGGCCCGGATTAGCTATTGCACGAATACTTGTTTGATATAGTTATATTATGAACAAGTCAATAATTTCTCATTAATGTTTTTAAAATGCGTCTTCTGCAGATGCATCAAACTATGTCTGCATGTGGAAACATGTCATGATATAATTTGTTCAACGTCTCATTTATTAGAGAAGAACATGATAGTAAGAAAGCCACACCCTTGTTCATTTACTCCTGTGCTTTTTTTTTACAATGAAATAGAATAACTTGGAATGTTTTTTAGCTAGACTATTCGAAGAATAATGAGAGCTTTACTACTCGCGTCGGCGTCTGGTTAAAGTTTTAGGGCAAGTTGGCATTTTCATTCATATTTGTGCTAGGGCTTTCATATTTGGAATATAGTTACATCTTATACCTTTCTTAACATTGAATGCTGAAGATGCTGAGTGTGACCTTCTTTTTGGGGTAAAAAACATGACTTTGGGGGGTTAAATTTTAGGGCAAGTTGGCATTTTCATTTATTTTTAGCTTGACTATTCAAAGAATATGAGAGGTTTACTACTCGTGTCTCCGTAGGCCTCCGGTTCAAGTTTTAGGGCAAGTTGGCATTTTCATTCTTAAGTATTTGTGCTAGGGCTTTCATATTTAGAATATAGTTACATCTTATACCTTTTTTCAAATTGAATGCTAAAGGTGCTGAGTGTGACCTTCCTTTTTGGGGTAAAAAACATGATTTTTGGTGGTTAAAGTGCAAGTTGGATTTTTTTTTTGATTTTTTTTTTCTCAATAAGTACTTGTGTATTTCATACTTGTGTATTTCATATTTGGAATATAATTACATATAATACCTTTCTTCACATTGTATGTTGAAGATGCTGAGTGTGACTTTTTGGGGGTAAAAAAACATGATTTTTGTTTGATTTTGAGAATTTTAGATAAATTCATAATTTTGGGTTACATTCCTTTCTAATTGTGATCATTCATTTATCAAATATAATTCTTCAACATATCAAACGGGTTTTGCATGGTGTCAAACATTTGGAGAACCTTTTTTTAAGGTTTTGCTATTTTTGGACTCTGTCTGTTTTAACATTTGCATTTAGCTCAATGTTAAAGTTTCATCATTCAAATCACTTTATACTTCACACATTTGTTAACCCTTTCCCTCATACGACAATTCTGCAGCAGACGACTTTGAACGTATTTTGTCAATAAATAGAAAATCTCCATAATTGAATGGATAACCTATGACAAAAAGTGGAAAACATTGTGGCAAAAGGAGAAATTGCACGTTTTGTGCAATTTCTTCTTTTGTCACTATGTTTTCAAAAAGCCGTCTGCTGCAGAGGCGTTAGAAAGCGTCTATATGAGGGAAAGGGTTAAGGACCATCGTACAATTAGGTTAGAGAACTCCCATTATATCCTAAATATGGAGTAATGGCCCTTGATTGACTTAGGAAATTTTATTTTTAAATTATATATATTTAAATTTAAGTACAATATAATGAAAAAGTGCTTTATGTGAATAAAGCGGCATATAGTCGAGCGCATGTTAAGTTTCATGATATTCATCTTTACCTGTTTGCATATGGAGTATATTTTGATAAGTTTATGTGTGATTTATAAATCATTACAGGGCCAAGATGGGCGTCCTGGAATCTTGGAATATTTCTCTGTATACGATGTGCTGGAATACACAGAAACCTGGGTGTTCATATATCCAAAGTGAAATCCGTAAACCTAGACACATGGACTCCAGAACAGATTGCTGTAAGTATAACTCATTTCCACTATGCAGACGTATTCTGTAGCCGATGACTTTTGTAAATACAGTCAAACCTGTACTACCGACCACCTGGTATAACCGACCCCCTGGTGTAAGCGACCACATTGAACTCCCCTCGATGTTTTTTAGTCATAAATTAACCTGCAATAAGCGAGATCCTGCTGTCTGCGACCAACGGACACTAAAACCATTCCCTTTTTAATAAAAATCCACGGTTCAGCGACCTTAAATCTAACAGTCAAATAAATCTTACACAACTGTCGCGTGTAAACCACACAGGTTTAAATTATCATCAAGCTAAAGGTGTTACATGTAAAATTACCCGAGGTCAAATTCTGCAGACGTGTATTACAGTGGGTAAAAACCGATAATTGAGGTGTTAGCAGTTTGTATTTAATACACTTTAGCTACAGTTATTGTCTTTGTTATGACTCTCAAATACTGCAGATGTATCACAGTGGTAAAAGACGATAATTGCAGGTTTATCAATTTGTACTTAATACACTTTAACGTCAATTATTGACTGCGTTAAATCACCCCATTGATAGTTTGTGGATTGTCTGGGATTAATTATGACAATTTTGGTCCGACTTTTTGATCTCTATAATTGGATCTGTGTTTGTTTTTTGCTTTGTAATGGTGATAGCACGTTTATTTAATCGGCTCTTTTATTAGATTTAATTAGCGTCTGTGGACACTCAAACATTTTAAACATGACAATGTCTTTAAATGACTCCTTAAATAATTTGTTTTTAGATGGACAGTCTTTGAAACAGAATACGATCAGTGACTGTTTTAGTAAGAAGTAGTGCTCTATTCTTCTACTGAACATACTGTACATGTACATATCCTTTTCATGTTATAGTTAAACAAAAACATCAAATAACAATCAAGTTTGTGATTAAATGTATATATGTATTATTTATCAACTTACACTTTTGCAAATAAATATTATTAATATTGAAATAAAATATAAAACTAGAAGAACAACAAAATGTTTATTGTTATTTATTCTTTAATACCAATACATGTATAATGTAGTATACATAAGACCCAAAAAAAGAAAAATACATTTGTACCTCAATAAGAGACCACCTGTCTTAAGAGACCACTTATAGCATTTCCCTTGGGTGGTCTCTTAATACAAGTTTGACTGTATTGTGGCTAAATAAGAAGAATTCTCTTTTCAGTTTTTATTCTTTCATTTTTAGCGACACATAGGGATCACTTCTCTGTTGTATATTTGTCACATTTTCAACAAATTTCTTGGAAGAGTTTAATAACACTTTATGAAATGTCAACGTATGTCAGATTCTTTTTATCACATGACTAAACACAGAAAGATAATCAGGTTTTTGTCGTCAGAAAACAGTTCCAACATGTAATATTTTTATGACAATAATTCTACCTATCGTGATGTTTGTTTTTACTGGATACACGTCCTCAGCCATTTTGTAAACATGTATACACGGATGAATACAAAACTAGTGATTCGATCATGTTACATTACACATGTTACATATAAAGAAATACGTAATGGGTGTTTTAGATTGGATACAAGCAATGTCATGTGATAAAAGCATATAATGCTATATTTGTTTCAAAATTCTTTCTATAATAGGAAACGTGTGAGTTAATATTAGCACACACTAACACACATGGTTGGAATTACCAAGTTAAAGATATATGCAAGACAGTCTGAATTACATACGTGGTTGGTATTGCCAAGTTAGAGATATAGTTGTTATCAAGTTAGTTTTTATTGTAAAAATGAGGTTTGGTCCTGAAGGGTATTTATTGCATTGTAAAGTATTGAACAAAATCCGGAGAGCTCATGATATTTGATTGTATGTTTGTTATACCCCCTTCGAAGAAGAGGGGGTATATAGGAGACTTTTTATTAGGAGTCACTGTGTCGGGCTGTCTGTCGGTCAGCCGGAAGCCATAGTTTGTCCGGTCTATTTCTTACAAACCACTTGGTGGAATTCAATAAAATTATACATGAAGCTTCTATATCAAGAGGAGATATGCATATCCTAAAGGGTTACAATTGCATTTTTATGGCCCTTTTACTTAATAAGTTATGGTGTAGGTAAAGGTGCTGTTTATGGGGTATTTATCATCTTCAGTGATAGTTCTAGTTTGTATTGAATTTTTTCTTTTTTGTAGAATGTGATGGAAATGGGTAATAGTAGAGGGAGAGCTGTGTATGAAGCCAATTTACAAGATAACTACAGACGCCCACAGACAGATTCGTATCCTTGTAAAATATGCTTTATAATATAGGCAGCATGAAAATCTGACATTTGGCAAAAGCAGAAATTGCTCATAATGAGCTATAAATGTTTTCAACTCTATTCAATTAATATACTGTCAATTATAGAGATCTGAAGGTTGAATTTCTTGTGATGTTCAGGTACAATTTTGATAAGCAGGAGGTTATTAAGATAAATCATGAATATCCCTTTCATAACCCTTTCCCTCATATAGATGCTTTCTGACGCCTCTGCAGCAGACTGCTTTTCACTTTTAGTCATAGGGTATCCATTCAATTATAGAGATTTTCCATTTGTTGACAAAATATGTTCAAAGTAGTCTGCTACATATTTGCTGTATGAGGGAAAGTGTTAAGGCCATAATATTAATATTTATCCATATGCATCCTTTAAGTGTAAAAAAAGAAAATCATTTTAATAGATTCCTACATGCAACAAACTGCAGCAGCAGACTTTGAAAGATCTCTATAAATGAAAGTATAATTATTGAAAAGAGTTGAAAATATTGTTTCAGAAGTCGTAATCTACAGAAGCTTTTAACAGAAGAGGTCTGTATGTTAATGTGAATAAAGATGTAAGAAATTACTTTGCAATCTAGTGGCATAGTTAACTTTATCCTGCTCTGTTTCTGAACTGAATGACATGTACAAATGTCTCTGGAGCGGTCTGATTCCTTGTCAGATCATACCAAAGACTTTAACAATGGTAGTTATGGCTTTCTTGCTTTGCACTGAGGCTGGTGGGATAAAGACTGAGGTAGTGTCTTATGATAAATAATGCCAGTAGTAGTCATAAATGATGTATAATGAAAATACTGTTGAAAACTGTGTTAAATCATAAAATGCCAAAGATAATTTCTGTGATGATTTTGTTGCGAGAAAAGTCAATTTCACATAATGATATTTGACTTTTCATTTGAATAAATTGTATGAACAGTTGCTTTTTCCTTAACAAGTCACAAGAGCACTTGAAAGTTTTATCAGAGCTAAATACGAGACCAAGAAATATATAGCCAAAGAGTGGGTACAACCAAAAATTACTATTCCAAAAGAGGTAAAGCTTTTGTTATTTTACTCATCTTAATTTATTGTCTACTTGCTATCCTTTCTTTCATGAATAACTGGCAATTTCTGCCTTATCCTTAGTCTATATCTTTTAAAAAATGTATAATCGTAGATAGTTTTGATGTTGAAAATGTTCTGTTTTATTTTGCTATGTTTGTATTGATCAATATTGCTTGAAGTTCAATGTCACACTTCAATGTCAAAGGTCAACATTCTGAAATTGTGTCCCTGAACCAGTAGAAAACTTCTGTATTGTCGCCTGCAATTTTGTTTTGACTTATTGATCAATATATAAATTAACCCTTTCCCTCATACAACAATTCTGCAGCAGACGACTTTGAACATATTTTGTCAAAAAATAGAAAATCTCTATAATTGAGTGGATAACTTATGACTAAAAGTGGAAAACAATGTGGCAAAAGGAGAAATTGCTCGTTTTGAGCAATTTCTTCTTTTATCACTGTGTTTTTAAAAAGCCGTCTGCTGCAGAGGCATCAGATTGCATCTATATGAGGGAAAGGGTTAAAATTTCGGGTTTAAATTCTGTGATGAGCTGGTTCTTCCTTAGGGATTTTTCCACACAAATGCCTCAAGTACTGGTTAACTATCCAGGTAGCAGACATTGAGCTTGATTAATATAAGCTGAAAGCTTGTTTCCAAATCAATGTATTTGAATAATTTTAAGCTCGACTTTTGACAAAACGAGAGCTATTGTCATGACCCTGGCGGCGGCGGCGTGGTTGTCCTTTTTTTTTTTGTTCAGCTCAGTTTTTTTTCTGTTTTCTATCAGTCAAGCGTCTGTGCCGTACGCGGTGCTCTTGTTTACATTCTAACAACTAGGTGTTTGCGAACATTGTGAAATAAATAAGTTTGAACTAAACTAATTAAACTCAAAACTTTTAAATTATCTTATGCTAAGACATATCAATTCTTCAGCTGGAACACTTTTAACCATTTCACATGTGCTTAATATGATTTCTTACCATTTGTTTGCTCTGATATAATCTAAGGATAAAAATTCAACAGCTGGACAATTTGATGTTCAAATTATAAAAAACATTGTTGAAAAAGGAGGTCATTTTTCAACTTCTTTTCTCATAACGTTTCACAATGCATTGTCTTGACTCTTATAGGATGTTGTTGAAAATTGTATTAACTTATTAAGGATGTGACATTAACCAAACTGTTTGGCATAATGTGCATAATCCAATTATCCTATACTAACAAAGCTTTAAGGTTGTCGATGTACTAATCACTATCACGGGCTTCATTTGTTACCCATTCCATTCACAAATTATCACTTTTTCTCTGATTAAAGGGTACTCTGCTCTTTCACTGGTGAAAATGACTATTGATACCTATAGAAGAAAACCTCTGAAAACATTTTGGGAAATCAGAAATTGCTTCCTATGAGCAATTTGTAAATTCACTGGCACAGTAACATGTTGTCTCAAACTGTTTTTCATGTATACCTACATTTATCCAGATTATTCTGCTGAAGGTTTTTTAACCCTTTCCCACTTGCAGACGCATTCCGACGCATTTGCAGCAGACGTCTTTTGAAAACATAGTGACAAAAGAAGAAATTGCACAGAACGTGCAATTTCTCCTTTTGTCACAATGTTTTCCACTTTTTGTCATAGGTTATCCATTTAATTATTGAGATTTTCTATGTTTTGACAAAATACGTTCAAAGTCGTCTGCTGCAGAATCGTCGTATGTGGGAAAGGGTTAAATCACTATTGTGGATAAGGAGAAATTACTCATAATGAGAAGCCCCTCCTTTTCCCCAATATTTTCCACTTTTATTCAACAATTTAACTTTACATTTATTATTTATAGTGTTTTGTTCCCATATTTTGCCTAGACGTTTTCAAAGTCATCTGCTTCAGATGTGTTGTTCGTGGGATAGAGTAAAGCACTTATGACTTTTTTCCCTGAAGACCCCATAAAATATGTCAATGTTTACAGCTGAAATTTGAGGTGAGATCCCTATCATTTAACATCTTTCTCGTTTTGGTACTGTGGTTTGGTATTAACTCTTTAACGTAATATAGTTGTGTAGATTACTTTTGAAAACATCATAGGAAAAGGAGAAATTGCTCATTATGCAATATCTCCTGTACCCATAAGTGATCAAAATTATATTTCCATTGTTAAGCATGTGTTACATATTTTTCCTAAGATGTTTTAAACCTTTCCCACATTCAGACATTTAGTAACTAATATGCAGCGAACATCTTTTGAAAACAATTGTGGTAGAAGATTAAATTGCTAAATAAATGATTTTTAAATTTTTTCAGTAACTATATTCATTTGTAGAGGTTTTTTCATATTTTCTCCTAGAAGTTTTTCAAAGTTGTCTACTGCAGATTTGTTGTTTGTCGGAAAGGATTAAACATAAATGTAAAAATATGAAAATTCTTTAAAAATGGAAGTTAAATTATTGAAAAGAACTGAAATTGTGTCTGCAGGTGGGATTACAGTTAAAGTATATAACTCTGGGAACTATTATGTCAGGGAAAGGATTAACCCTTTCACACATATAGACGCTTTTTGATGCCTCTGCTGCAGACGGCTTTTGAAAACATTGACAAAAGGAGAGATTGCTCAAAACGAGATTTCCCATGATTTTGTCAATATGTTTTCAAATTCGTCTGCTGCAGATTTGTTGTATGTGGTAAAAGGTTAATACAATGTTCTTGTAATGTCATGAAATAGTCTTGTCTTTGTGATAATCTTTTGGTGCTTTATTTTTTTATAATTTTAACCCTTTGGCATTTAATTGCATATCCATGCAAATGAGAGCAACATGGCCTTCGTTTTAGATACATATCAGCCTGTGCAGTCTGATTTAGATGACAACTTTTTTCGTAAATTGCTTTTAAAGACCTTTAAGAAGGTTCTGGTGATTTGAGAAGATTTCTATTAACCCTTTCCTTCATACGACAATTCTGCAGCAGACGACTTTGAACGTATTTTGTCAAAACATAGACAATCTCCATAGATGAATGGATAACCTATGACAAAAAGTGGAAAACATTGTGGCAAAAGGAGAAATTGCACGTTTTGTGCAATTTCTTCTTTTGTCACTGTTTTCAAAAAGCCATCTGCTGAAGAGGTGTCAGAAAGCGTCTATATGAGGGAAAGGGTTAAAACTGAAAAAATGCATAGGCTGATCTGAATCTGCACTATTCACATATGCCACTTTGTACCTTTTTCACATGAACATGCTCATATATCTTCATGATTTGTATGCATCTGGAGGGACACCTTTATGATGTTCAGATCGCCATACCCATCTTTCATGCAGTAGGTGGTGGATTCAATTCCTGGTCTTGTTGTGCTGTCTGCCTTGACATCAAACTTCGGCATTTCCATCGTCTGTCCATCAAGCTTTGACTTATTGCCAGCCATGTCAGTATGCATCCACCAAACACTTGTCATAATTAACACTTTCTGGTGCCTGTACAGCAGACGACATCTGATAATATTGTGGCGAAAGGAGATATTGTTCGTAACTTCTGAGTTATTATTCTTTCATTTGAAGAGATTTTCTATATTTATGGCCAGATGAGGAATCGGCTGTGGTCGAGTGGTTAGCGTCGGGGATTTCGAAACCGGGTGTCCCGGGTTCGATCCCCAGTCACGGCACTACGGTCATGGTGGAGTGCCCTTGGGCAAGGCACATTTTCTAGCCTAGTACTGGTTTGTTTACCCAGGGATCATGAATAATTAAAATTAATTGCGCGCTAAATGACCTTAGCTGTCGATGCGCCATAAAACAATATACATTCATTCATTATGGCCAGATGTTTCTAAGTCCTTTGCCGCAGATGTATTGTATGTTGGAAATAAATAAGATTTTATAATGGTAGTAGTGGCTTCATGGATCACCCGTGTTTTGTGATCTCAACAGTATTATTAATAAACAAGGCACTGAAATATAATTTAATACAGAACTTAAATCATTTTGGTAAATCTGATAATGGATAAATTGCTTATTTTGAGTAATAACGCCATTTCCATGATGGTTTCAAAAGTTGTCAGATCACTTGTTATAATTATGCTAAGGTTTATTTTCTCTCATTTATCTTCGTTTTACCATGTCTTGCTAAACTGCTACTATCTGAGGGATTGCTTCATAGATACTGCATGATCTTATTCCCTAGGCATCCCTTAAATCAATGATCTAAATCCATTTAAAGGATTTTGATTCATTTATTTATTTTTTGTAATTGTATGAAGGAATGGGTTATTTAGTTTTACTGCATTGTTAGGTTTTAACCCTTTCCCACATAAAACAAATATGAAGCAGACAACATAAAAAACATCTAATCGAAAATTAATATTTTAGATTAAAATTATTGAATAGAGCTGAAAATATTGTGAAATAAGGAGAAATTGCTCATCCTGAGCATTTCTTCTTTTGCAACAATGTTTTCAAAAGTCTTTTGCTGCAAATGAGTCAAAATGTTTCTGCAGATGGGAAAGGGTTAGAATGTGTTTCCTGTAATCATTATCCGGCCAGTTGAGTTAAAATTAAAAATAAAAATAACAATACAGATATTACTTGAAGTTGCTAAACTTAAAGACATGCAGTCCAACCTGTGTTTAAAGACCACCCGTGGGAAGAGAACATTCTGGTTCTTGTTTACAGGTGGTCTTTATTGCAGGTTCATTTACACAGAAACTGATTATTTGGTAAATTAATAGTGTCATTGCTATAGACAGGTAATTGCACAGGTCTGACAGTATGTATTGTCTGTGTAAATTGAACTTTTCACATGATGAATCCATAACAAGAGTTAACCCTTTCCCTCATACGACAATTCTGCAGCAGACGACTTTGAACATATTTAGTCAAAAAATTGAAAATCTCCATAATTAGATGGATAACCTATGACAAAAAGTGGAAAACATTGTGGCAAAAGAAGAAATTGCACGTTTTGTGCAATTTCTCCCTTTGTCACTATGTTTTTAAAAAGCCGTCTTCTAACATTGTTACTTATTATCCCCCGCCTATGAAATAGGGAGGGGGATATTGAAATGGCGTTGTCCTTCCGTCCGTCCTTCCGTCCTTCCTTCCGTCCGTCACCTGTATTTTCTAAGTAACTAGCTGGTAGAATTTCATGAAACTTATAATAAATATGAACCACTATACTGGGATGATGCCCGTCCAATTTATTTTTTGATTAGTCAATTTTCCTTGGAGTTATTGCCCTTGATTTTTTTAAAAATCTACGTTTTCAGCCATTTCTCAGTAACTAGCGGGTAGAATTTCATGAAACTTAAAATAAAAATGAACCACTATACTGGGATGATGCCCGTCCAATTTTTTTTTTGATTAGTCAATTTTCCTTGGAGTTATTGCCCTTGATTTTTTGAAAAATCTACGTTTTCAGCCATTTCTCAGTAACTAGCGGGTAGAATTTCATGAAACTTAAAATAAAGGATAATATGAACCACTATACTGGGATGATGCCTGTTCATTTTTCATTTGGATTAGTCAATTTTTCTAGAGTTATTTCCCTTGATTTATTAAAAAATAATCGTTCGCAGCCGTTTCTCAGTAACTAGCGGCTAGAATTTGATGAAACTTAAATGTAATATTAACCAACTTCCTACCATTATTCCCCTCCAACTCTTTTTGGATTCCTTAATTTTTTCTAGAGTTACTGCCCCTGATTTATTAAAAAATCCACGCCTACAGTTATTTCTCAGTAACTAGCTGCTAGAATTTGATGAAACTTGAATGTGATATGAACCAACATCCTGCAATGAACTTCTGAATAAATATGGTATAAAATCATTTACATTTATTATAACACTGTCTGATACATAATTATCCATGCATTTTAGCTCCACTTTAAGAAGAGTAAAGATGTCTATTGTATTTGTGTCACTGTTGGTTTAAGAAGCAAAACCTAGTATTCACATTTTTCCTGTGTTATTTAAGAAATAACAAATGACACCCCTTTAGTTTTGTAATATTGATTATTAACCCCTTCACCGCATAAATACTCCGTTGAAAATAGTGCAGTTCCAGATAAGACCAGAGCTCCAGATAACGTGCGTATCTGCGTAAATTACGAATGGAAAATCACCAAATACGCACGTGTTTCAAATTCCATGAGTAACAAATACGCATACATTTTGCAATTTACTCATCCGTTCACGTTATCATGCGTATCTTCTTTTTAAATCACAAACAAATAATATTTTCTTTCAAAGTTTCTCGGAAAAACCTAGTCTATTTTTAGAACTAAAAGTAATGGTTCCCGTTTTCTACATTAGCTTATTATTTACGTAAATCGGAAACCAAATCGATCTTTGTCATTGAAGCGCCTGTAATTTCAAAATGAATTAAATGAAAGCGCTTTTGACGTGATCAGTGTGTATTTGTTGCTTTGCTAATTTGTAATCTCGCGAGACAGTTAAAAGAAGAGTTTCATCCAATGGAGTCGCTTTCTACTTGAAGAAATAACACCACGTGATATTTTCGCAGGCATACAGATCACGTGATTTTTTTTCGCGCGCTTTCTTGAAGCTGTAGTAAACATCTCCTTATTTGGAAATCTATTACACAGGAAAGAATTTCTCATATATGCACCATGCGATACATTTGTACAGGGTTCGAATTTAAGCTTGCATACTCGAGGTGAGATTTCAGGCACCAGCATATTTTTGCGAGTGAAATAATACGCATTTCTTATCGTCGAATTTCTTTGACAAATCGCGGTAATTGCAGTTAATTTTCGAGATTTACCGAGTGGCTGGGAGTATACATTGCAATATTAACGGAAGTTTACAATCAATACATGTCTTGTGTGCATTCCTATTCAACGGCCCCAATATTGATGACGTTTACCGCAATACATTTGGGCTTTCGTAAGTCTAAAATTAGTTTTGATTTACAAATCGCGAATACGATTGGCTGGAATGGTCACGTGTATATTTTGGGTTTCCCAAGTTGTATTTTTGCACTTAAAGCACATCCCCTACATGATAAAAAGGGCTGTGACCTATCCAAAAAATCATTTCTGTATTTATATGTTTTACACTTGAGACCACAAAAAACATTGATACCATAAAACTCTTCAAATTGAACAACAAGGTCACCGATTTAGGTCAGTCACTGAAACAGGGCAGCGTGTACGATTTATATGTCATTCAACATTCATATTAGTTTATTAATCCCCCCCCTCCCAAAAAATAAAATATTTTTCCGACCTACCGACCCACCTCTAAAATGGCTTTATTAAAATACTCATGGTACTTTGGGCGTTACTCATCACTCAAAATTTTCATGAGTAATTACTCCTCTTGCCAAAAAATTATCTGGAGCCCTGTAAGACACCGCTTTTAAAGGTGGCGTCTTATCTTGGACTGCACTATTTTGCAATAATTGATGTTCCCGAGTAAGCAGTTTCGGAAAATACAGTTTTATTTAATCGTCCCTCTGATTTATTTCGTTAAAATATTTTATCATAAAGTAATCCCAGTCGATATTTTATAATTTGGCGCGGAACGGGATAAACCAGTGTCATAACTTAATTCTTTCCCCTTGATCTTGTGCGAAGAAGTTGAAATTTAAGGGTCAATTGCACATTAAACATAAAGACCTTCATGCACAAACAAGCCATCAATTACAAACAAGCCATCGTTGGCGGGGGATATCTTTTCACTGAAAATGCTTGTTTATCATCATGTGACATTTCAA
Organism: Serripes groenlandicus; assembly: GCA_031761405.1. Taxonomy (NCBI): domain Eukaryota; kingdom Metazoa; phylum Mollusca; class Bivalvia; order Cardiida; family Cardiidae; genus Serripes; species Serripes groenlandicus. Next base: position 166,801,385 of record JASEVX010000001.1, on the reverse strand, counting down.
TTTGCATTGAAAATACCTACCGTAATTTTCTACAGTGAATTTTTAGTTTCTATATATTTAAAAAAGATTAGTGCATGAAATGTTGTGCCAGTGAAAAGATTGATTATGCCAACATAGTAATTCTCATTTTTAAGTGCATGGGTTTATTTAAGGGGTAAACAGAAAAATTATTTTCCCATATAAATATTACATATATATTATAAAAAATGGTATGTTTTTGTATTTTTTTTTACTAAACTTGCTATTGTTCTTTATATTTTTTATCATTTAGAGAAACATAATGATTTGAATACTAATTGCTTTCTTTGATATATTCATATGTCAACTCGACTCAACTGTATCAGGTGATTGGTGAACACATCATTTACCCTTTTCCACAGACAAATTTGAAAACATGTAGGCAAAATGTGAAACAATTCTAAATAAAAGGTAATTACTGAAACAGTGCTGCAAAAGGAGAAATTACGCATTATGAGAAATTTCTTCTTTTGCCACAATGTTAACCAAGGTTGTTTGCTGCGGATGTATCAAAATGCATCTGCAAGTTGGATAGGGCTAACTGAATTAGTTTAATTTCACACTAACAATATAATTAAAGGATAACTGTATCTGTCATTGACATCTATCACCAAGGGTTAACCCTTTTCCCACATACACCAAATCTGCAGCAGACAAATTTGTCACAATGTTTTCAAAACTCATCTGTGACAAATGTGTCAAAATGCATCTGAATGTAGGAAAGGGTAAATGACCCTTGTTTTTGTCTTGTCTTTTTATTTTAATTTTTATTGGCCGGATTGCTTAAGCAATTCCGGTCTATAGATTGGCGATGTCCGTCTGTCCGTCTGTCTGTCTGTCTGTCTGTCCGTCAACATTTTGGTTAAAGTTTTAGGTTAGGCAAAATGGTTAAAGTTTCTGGTTAAGCAAAATCTCAGCACAAGAAAGGGTTGCAAACTTGAAACTTTGCCTGAAGGTAACCAGTAACAAGTTCTATTGATTTCTATTGTTACTTTGACCTTGACCTTAGTTTGTCGATTTTCAAGGTCAAATTGCCGACAATCCGGCCTTACCGTCTTCAGCGGTTTCTTGTTAGCCTTTACTTTCATTCCTATTGTTGGTTTCAAAAAATTATAGAAAGACTTAACTGAAAGTGTGAGATAAAAGTTATTAACCCTTTTCCCACATATTGACGCTTTCTGACGCCTCTGCAGCAGACCACTTTTAAAATCATTGTGGCAAGGGAGAAATTGCTCATAATAAGCAATTTGCCACAACAATTTCAACTCTATTTTATAATCATACTATCATCTATAGAGATTTTCTATATAAATTTAGTTCTTGATAATTTCGAAGTCGTTTGCTGCAGATTTATTGTATGTGGGAAAGGGTTAATGTAGCAATACATGAACTGTCAGACAAGGTTAGTTTAATGATAATGACCGTATTTTGAATGTCTAATTTTAGCTGCTGGAAGATGACCGAGACAAGAAAAAATCCAAGACAAAGATCACCAGCTCTGTCCAGCTTGCTTCAGTAAGTAGTTAGTACTGTTATCACTGGCAGAGTTACACTTTCAAATAAATGTTTAGTATTTTTATCACTGGCAGAGTTACAATACAAATAAATATTTAGTACTGTTATCACTGGCAGAGTAACAATACAAATTAATATTTATACCCCCTTTGAAGAAGAGGGGTTATATAGGAGTCACTGTGTCGGGCTGTCTGTCTGTCGGTTGGCTGGAAGCCATATTTTGTCTGGCCTATTTCTTACAAACCACTGGGTGGAATTCAATACTTTACTTATTAAGTTATGGTGTAGGTCAAGGTGCTGTTTAGGGGGTATTTATCATCTTCAGTGATAGTTCTAGTTAGTACTGTTATCACTGGCAGAGTTACAATACAAATAAATATTTAGTACTGTTATCACTGGAAGTGTTACAATACAAATAAATGTTTAGTACTTTTAGTACTTTTATCACTGGCAGAGTTACAATACAAATAAATATTAAGTACTGTTATCACTGTTATCACTGGCATAGTAACAATACAAATAAATGTTTAGTACTGTTATCACTGGCAGAGTTAAAATTTCAAATAAATGTTTAGTACTGTTATCACTGGCAGAGTTACAATATGAATAAATGTTTAGTACTGTTATCACTGGCAGAGTTACAATACAAATACTGTTAAGTACTGTTATAACTGGCAGAGTTACAATATGAATACATGTTTAGTACTGTTATCACTGGCAGAGTTACAATACAAATAAATGTTTAGTACTGTTATCACTGGCAGAGTTACAATACAAATAAATGTTAAGTACTGTTATAACTGGCAGACAAACCAAACAACTCTTACATGAAGGAAATTATTTAAAACCCTTTTGTGGAAGACGTTGGTGCATTTGTAGAGCGCTGACCTCATATACTAAAAGTCCCAGATTCGAATCTTGTGATGAGCGGGTTCTGCCTTCCACAGGAAGGAAATGAGTACTGGTTAAGTTTCCAGGGAGCAGATATCGAGCATGATTATATAAGCTGAAAGCTTGTTTCGTAATCGATAAATAATTAACCCTTTCCATCATTCAAAAAATCTGCAGCAGACGATTTCGAAAATATATTGACAAAAACATAAAGATTTTCGTTTTTTTTTATTAAAAAACATTGTGACTAAAGGAGAAATTGCTTGTTTTGAGCAATTTCTCCTTTTGTCACAATTTTTTAAAAGTTGTATGCAGCAGAGGCGTTCTTTTATTAAAAACCATTGTGACTAAAGGAGAAATTGCTTGTTTTGAGCAATTTCTCCTTTTGTCACAATTTTTTAAAAGTTGTATGCAGCAGAGGCGTCTATATGTTGGAAATGGTTAAGTTTAAACTAAAACCATTTCAGGTTCCCAAATCTCAGACAGGTTCTTCCTCGTCTTCCCAGCCTGCCCTGAGTAAACCGGCGGAGAGTAAACCAGTCCAGACAACCCGTACGACAGCCAGTACCCCACAACCAGCCAAGGCCCCACCTCCAGCCAGTAATACTGCTGATCTGATAGGATTAGGTTGGTATTGTTATCTTTAATAATGACAATTGGATCACTTCACTCTGAAATGGACCTTGGAGAATCTGTTAGGCCAAATAAAATAATAAGGGGTTCATCTCTACCTACCCTTACAAATCTTTTGGCTGAGACAAATTTTGCATAATGAATATTAGATTTGTTCAAGCTAGTGGTCGAAAAGCTAACATTCATTATGCAAAATTTGTCTCTGCCAAAATAATTATACATTTAATTTTTGGTCTTACAAAAAAGGATGTTAAAGAGCAAGGGACAATCAGATTTGTCTGTGTCGCCTGGTAGTCTCAATATAGTTATGTAGAGATCCTTGAAATCGCTAGGGAATGGTAAACAGTAGGGTACAACTGGCTTGGTATATTTTTTTTTCATCTGTAGGTTTTCAAGGTCTTGTGTAGTTATTGTAGTCAGTTCTATGTAGATTAATGGTCTGAATTGCTCCACAAAATATTTTTCATAGATGCTTCTATATTTGTGTATCGGCCTGTCCAGGCTTTTCTTGCTGGCTGAAATTAAATAAACTGTTATGAGAAGCTTCTGTACCAAGCTTGTTCAGATGCACCATTGCAGGACAGCCCATAGTGGCTGTGTTTCCAATGATCCTTCCATTGTTTGTGTCTGGGCTTTTTCTCAGCAGCAGACGGCTTTTTGAAAACATAGTGACAAAAGAAGAAATTGCACAAAACGTGCAATTTCTCCTTTTGCCACAATGTTTTCCACTTTTAGTCATAGGTTATCCATTCAATTATAGAGATTTTCCATCATTTGACAAAATATGTTCAAAGTCGTCTGCTGCAGAATTGCCGTATGAGGGAAAGGGTTAAGTACTAAGTGCAGGTAATATCCCTGGCTGGGTCATACCAAAATATATAAACATTTACCTCCCTGGTGCTCAGGTTTGTGGGATTAGCATTACACTCACTAGTTTCATGATAAGTATAAGTAGTACTGTAACTTACCCAGGAAATGCCTTGATAAATTTGAGAAATTGTCGAAAGCAGCGGTAAACTCCATACAACCAGTGGTGACGAAGAGATGCACATATTATCAACTTTTTGTCTGATTTGACTTTTTTTGACAAAATAATAGCCATTTGATATTAACAAACAATTTGGGGGATCCTCTATCAATTCATCTATTTTCTTTATTTTTCTGAATTTATAGCAACTTCTTATGAGTTTTGTTTTATTAACCAAGATATTGATGTTTTGTATGACAATGTCATCTTATATTTGTGAGTGTTTTTTGCTGTGTTAAATAAATGTTGTTCTCATACCAGGTGCATTAACTCTTTTCCACATATAGATGCATCTGCAGCAGATGAATTTTAAAAAATGTGACAATTGGAGAAATTGCTTATGTTGAGCAATTTCTCCTATTGCCGCAAATTAAAAGAGTGACAATGTTTTCAACTCTATTCAAATACTATATTTTTGTTCGTAGAGATTTCCGTATTTCTGCCTAGATGCTTTCAAAGTCGTATGCTGCAGATTCTATTTATGTTGGAAAGGGTTAAGGGGTCTTTTATTTGCAATACCACCTATATTTATTACTGAACCATGTGTTGTGCTCAGTATAATTTTTTTTTTTTTTAATAATACTACTTGTTAGAAGCCAAATGACTTGTATAAAAACAGATGCAAAACTTCTGGCATTTTGTAAAACTTTTGACTTGAGGGATAGCTTACCATGCTATTTTCATCCTCTGCACCGAAATAATTTTACCTTGTAAACACTAAACCATTGCAGATACACTAACTTCTTCAATGATGCGGCCAAATGGTTAGCATCCCAGCTTCGTTCCCTACTCAAGGCTGTCATTGAGGGGTGTTTAGTATTGGTTTGTTACCCAGACAGGGAACATGAAGAAGAGTTCTGTAGTTGTGATATATTTGAAAAACTAATAAAAGGGAATTAAATCAAAATAAACAAATACACAATCTACAGCGATGTTGTATTGTCCAGTTAGATCAGAGTCTTAGATAAGGGGCTTTTTTCATGTTCTAAAATCCTTATTTAACCATCTAACCATATGTTGTGGGTACTCAAAAGAATCATCTCAGTGAGACGATTCTTTTGAGTACCCATAACATAGGGTTTACTTTAATAATAAGAGAGATATTGTGGGGAAAAGAGCTAAAAAACCTCCTTATCTGGTCCTCGGGTTAGATATACATGACTTGGAATAGCATAGTAAAGTGTTATTTCTAGCTCGTCTGTTTTTAACCCTTTCCCTCATACGACAATTCTGCAGCAGACGACTTTGAACGTATTTTGTCAAAAAATAGAAAATCTCCATAATTGAATGGATAACCTATGACATAAAGTGGAAAACATTGTGGCAAAAGGAGAACGTGCAATTTCTTCTTTTGTCACTATGTTTTCAAAAAGCCATCTGCTGCAGAGGTGTCAGAAAGCGTCTATATGAGGGAAAGGGTTAAGCCTTACCTCATAACTCAAAAAGCGTTCAACATACACAAAGGAACTTGGTACATGTACTTATGTTCCTAGAAACAATACACATGTCTATGCCAAGACACATCACTCTGGCTTTAAAGGTGCTTGAACTACAGATGGAGATCAAAATTTTGAATGTTGAAACTTCTGCAAATATTACAAATAGTGACAACAAAGTTAGTAACAAATAGTTCAAAACTATTTTGACAGTAAATGCTGAAAACCAGTCAATTAAAAATCAAGAAAATGTACACATTTTACCTTACTTGCAATGTCTACTTAATAAAAATGAAGCATAAACAATCAATATTTAGATGTTTATCATACTTAAAAGCGAAATCATTACTCTGATATTTATCCCAGAGTTATGATTCTAATACTTCAAAAAAAAATTGAACAGTTTTATATACTATCTATAATCTGGAGTTCAGCACCTTTAATAATGATTCTATAATGCATCTTTTTTGACAAACGAGTGTTGGCGTTTGCTCCGTGGCGCCCTTGTGTGTCCATGGAAGGGTGACACATTGGGCTCACTTCTCCATCGCCTATCAGTCTGTCACTGAGATTTATTGACAGTCAAGACATGTATAGAGAAATCAGCTTGTTTTTCTATGTTAAAATGGATCAATCAGTGTTGTTACATTTTCTTATCAAAATGTTGTTTCTTTATAAAAAGTATTTGCACAACCAACCACCCCTTCTACTGACTGTGGTGAGTATTGGGTGATCTAGTTACTTACTTGTTAACTATTGTCTTAACCCTTTCCCACGTACAGCAAATTTGAAAACATTATAAAGATAACAAAAAATATTTATAAATGGAGTTATATAAACTGTAAAAAGTTGAAAACATTGTGACAAAAGGTGAAATTGCTTCGTTTGAGCAATTTCTCCTTGTGTCGTAATGTTTTCAAAAGTCGTCTGCTGCAGAGATGTCAGAAAGCGTATGTACATGTATGTGGGAAAGGGTCAGAGCAGTTTAAGATAAGAATAAGAGTATGTGCAATATTATCTTATCCATACATGTACAACAGACAATAGTTTCTCGTCTAACTAGATCAACCATTTATTTTCCCCCCCATTACAGTATGGTGATGGTGACATGTTTTGAGGATTGGATGGAGGCAAGGATATCACTGTTACCATTTCCCACATACAACAGATCTGCAGCAGATGACTGTGTAAACCCTTTCCCACATACAACAAAGCTGTAGCAGACAACTTTGAAAACATCTAATAAAAAATATGGAAACTTTATAAAGGAAAGTACAATTATTGAAAAAAAGAGGTTAAAATTATTGTTGCTAAAGCAAAAATTGCTATTTATGAGCAATTTCTTTTGTTACCACAATGTTTTCAAAATGTACCTCCTGCAGAAACATCAGAAAGCCTCTATAGGTGGGCAAGGGTTAGCGTCCAGATAATAAAAAACTGTAATAAAAGTTTAATTATTAAATAGCGTTGAAAACATGATAGCAAAGAAGAAATTGCTCACCATGAGCATTTTCTCTTTTTGTCCCAATGTTTTAAAAGTCATGAGCTGCAGAAATATCAAAATGTGTGTGCATGTGGGAAAGGGTTTACCTATTATCTTTTGGGGGAAACTTTAAGACATAATAAATATGTCTGGAGTAAAATACGTGAAACGTAGAAAAGTTAGTATTACTGATAATACTGTGTTTTTAGGATTGTCTGCTTTTTTTTGGAATTAATGTCTGAGAACAAATAATTTAAAGTCTGGGAAATTTTAAGTATTTCTTATGAAGTAGAGTTTATTAACATTATGGATAAAAGAGATATTACTAAAAATGACTAATTTCTCCTATTCCAACAATGGTTTCAAAGTCTTTTGTTGTGAAGGTGTTTTAAAAATGGTGTCTGTAGGGAATTCATAAAAGCTTGTCATGGAAAACGAGAAACAGAGCGAAAAAATAAAAATTTCTTGTAAAGTTTTCATTGGACAGTTTAAGTTAAGTTTTACCAGTTGGTGTTGGGTTTCTTTTTAGTTCATTATTGCAATATTTTGGCTTCATATTTCAGAATTTCCGCATGCAGAAATACTATTTTTTTATTTTAATTTACATGTTGATACTTGGCATGCGGTCTTTTGTTTCTTTAAAATACACTTTAGTGAATTATGCACGACACTCTGAATTCTCGATCTTTTATTGTGATCGCCCTTTGTCCATTAACATTTAAAGTTATCTGACATATTAATTTTGTAAAATTGTTCCTTGGGTGACCCTCATCTAGTTTCCGTCGAGCCATGTTTATTGGACAAACAATATGGACCCCCAGGGTTGCGGTTTTGAATTATATTGCTTTAGTGATAACTTAAAAAATCTTCTTCTATCCTAAAGTATCTAACTAACCTTTTTCGAGATTCCTTCAAGCCATGTTGATTGGTCAAAAAACAGGGCCACCAGACACGGGGCTGTTTTGCTTCACATGGCTTAAGTGAAAATTTATCACCTGAATGTATCTTGACTAATATTTTAAAAAAATTGTAGAAATGTTCCTTGAGTAACACTCCAATTGATTCTATCAAGCCATGTTGTATGGTCAAAAGACATGGCCACCAGAGGCTGGGGCTGTTTAACTTTAATGCTCAGTGTGTAAGATTTTTGAAAGTTGTCTCCTAAGAAAATGAATGTCTGATTTAGGAATACTAACCAGTAAATAAACATTTCTTTGATGACATTCTATCACTTTCCTCATGTCATACTAATTTGACAAAAGACAGACAACATAGGGTTTCGTTATTTCATCTTGTGGCAATGGAGCTACTGGTCATCTTGGGCCTCTTGTATTAGCTTACACGATGGTAAAATGAGTTTTTGTGGTTGACTGTGTATTTGGCAAGACAAAGTTCCCATTGCACAAAGCAGGTGAGTGATCCAGGGCAATTATGGCCCTCTTGTTTATTTTAAACTGTCATATTGAATCTAAACCAAACTCAAATTGGAACAACTTAAACAATTCACAAAGCTCAAATTAAAATTAATTTAAACTTGAAAGCAAAAATTATCATAGCCCTAATGTATGGTTAATATGCTACTTTCAGCTTAACCCTTTCCCATATTTAGAAGATTTCTGATGCCTCTGCAGCAAACGACTCTCGAAAACATTGTAACAAAAGGAGAAATTGCTCAAAACAAGTGATTTCTCCATTTGTCTCCATGTTTTCAACTCAGTGCAATTCATTATGTGAATTCTCCACATTTTTTGTCTAGATGCTTTTAACCCTTTCCCTCATATAGACACTTTCTGACGCCTCTGCAGCAGACGGCTTTTTGAAAACATAGTAACAAAAGAAGAAATTTCACAGAACGTGCAATTTCTCCTTTTGCCAGAATGTTTTCCACTTTTTGTCATAGGTTATCCATTATAGAGATTTTCAATTATTTGACAAAATATGTTCAAAGTCGTCGGCTGCAGAATTGTCGTATGAGGGAAAGGGTTAAAGTCATCGGCTGAATATTTGCTTATGTGGGAAGGAGTTAAGTGATAAGTTATTTGTCCTCCAAACCCTATACATACAAAAATGTTGTCTCCACAGTCCACACTATAGGTATAAATTAATTAACCCTTTCCCACATACAACAAATCTGCAGCAGAGAAACAGCATCTAGACAAAAAATAGGGAAAATCTCTATAAATGCAAGTAAATTATTGAATAAAGTAGAAAACATTGCATCCAAGGTACACATTGCTCAATAAAGAGCAATTTTACCTTTTGCCACGATGTTTTCAAAAGACATCTGCTGCAGAAGCATAAAAATGGGTCTACTTGTTGAAAAGGGTTAAACCAAAGAATTGAGAAATCTCTTTATGCCGAGCTATAAAAACGCCAATCAAATCTGCAGCAGACGACTTTGAAATCATCTAAGGGAAAAATATTGAAAATCTCTTCAGATGAAAGTGTGATTATTGAATAGACTTGAAACCTGCTCACCAGGATTCAAACAATGGACCTTTGATATGAAAGGATGAGCTTTAGCATTACACCCCTGTCTTCCATTCTATTCTCATAGGACCCAGGTCATAAAATGGGACCTTGCCATACACAAGTCAACCAGTGATGTAGTGATAGAGCATCTATCTCGAGTGCTGGAGGCTGGGATTTGATCCCTGGCCGAGTCATACCAAAGACTTCAAAAATGGTAAAAAAGGCTGCCCTTCTTGGTGCTCAAGGAGTCAAAATAAATGGACCAGTAGTACTGCCAACTTACCCAGGAAATGCTGTGATATAATGAATTACTGTTGAAAGATGTGTTAAACATCAAACAATCAACCATACACAAGTCATGAGAATTTGTTGAATATCCAGGAGGCAGACATCGAAAGTGATTTACACGAGATTTGTGAATTTGCTTCACAAACAATCTCAGCGATAATTTTGTAACACATCTGAAAAAAGTCTTACCATACCAGGACTCGTGCACAGGACCTCTTGTCCCTGAGGCAAACACTTTACTAATTCACTTCAAAACCTAGCTCTATAGCAAGGCAGTATAAGTATTCCTTTTAAAAGCTTTTACAAACATAATAGCTACATATATATGTATTGTTAATCTATGGGATAGACAACTACCTTATACTACAATTAAGTTTAGACTTAACTGTTTTCCACATACAACAAATTTGCAGCAGACGACTGAAAACATCTAGGCATAAAGATGGAACATCAGTAAAAGATGATAATGTATTTATTGAATAGAGCTGAAAATTATGGCAAAAAGGGAAATTTCTCATTTTGAGCAATTTCTCCTCTCATTTCTTTTTCAAAATCGTCTGCTGCAGATGCATCAAAATGCGTCTTTATGTGGGAAATGGTTAACGAAAAAACATTCTAGTTCATTACATTGGAAAAACAGTAGGAAGTGATGAAATCCCCAAGTTATACTGAATTGTTTATATTCCAGATGCTCCTTCTAGTGTACCAGCCCAAAATAATTCAAATAGTTTACTAGGGGACCTTGAAGACTTTATGGGTAGCGGCGTAACTCAATCTACATCTAGTCAACATAATCAACCTACAACAAATCCAGTAAGTCAATCTTAACCCTTTAAAATATATGGCAAATCTGACTCGAACATAATTGAAATTATCTAGGAAAAAATACAGAAAATCTCTATAAATGATGGTATGATTATTGAATAATTTGTGAGACATTGTGACATATGACGGAACTTCACCTTTTGTCAGAATGTTTCTCAAAAAGGGTCTGCTGCAAATGTATCAAAAATGCAAGTTGGAAAGGGTTAACCCTTTCCCTCATACGACAATTCTGCAGCAGACGACTTTGAACGTATTTTGTCAAAACATTGAAATTCTCCATGAATTGATAACCTATGCCAAAATGTGGAAAACATTGTGGCAAAAGGAGAAATTGCACATTTTGTGCAATTTCTTCTTTTGTCACTATGTTTTCAAAAGGCCGTCTGCTGCAGAGGCGTCAGAAAGCGTCTATATGAGGGAAAGGGTTAAATGAATCTGTCTTTCAACAACAGACAATTATTTTTGTATTGAGAAGCCACCAGGTAACTGTTGTACTTTGAAAAGATTTTTTTAATGTCATCTATGTTTTAAAAAAAAAAGAAGATCTATTGTTATTTGTGATTCTCATAAAATAGTTCTGATAGAGTTGAAAAAGGGGAAATTGATGAATTTTGATAAGATCTAAAAACTTACATTATATAGGGAATGATTAAAACATGTTTTAGCCCTTGCCCACATAGAACAAATTTGCAACACAACTTCTGAGAAAGAATATTGAAACTCTATTAATTAAGACCGTGAAAGACAGTTATTGAATAAAGTTTAAAACATTGTGGCGTCATGAGCAATCTCTCCTTTTGCAACTTGTTTTTAAAAAGTTGTCTGCTGCATCGGCGTTAAAAGGTGTCTGTATGTGGGAAAGGGTTAATTGAAATATGTTCACTTTGTCATGAATGATATCCATCTTCTGTAGGTTACAAATGGAAACACGGAAACTAATTTATTTGGGGAAACTGCCAACTCATCAGCAGAGCCCAAAGCATCCACGAAAGATTCCATCATGGCTTTGTTTGGTGGTCAGCCAACTCAACAGCAGTTCGGTGTTCCAGGTAGGTTTTGTGTCCACTTATTTTGTGTATTGGTTTTGTGTCCTGTATTATAATGTGTGTGACCCTTTCCCTGATACAGACATCTATAGACACCTTGCAGCAGACAAAGCAATTGTTGGCAAAACGGAAAATTTGCTCAAAACAAACATTTTCTATTTTTCCAACAATATTTTCAACACTGTATCCAAATCATATTCTTAGTTTTCCTGATATTAGATTTATTTTTATGTCATATCTTCAAAACAGACAGTAATAAAAAATATATTGGGTAGATAGTATCTCACTTTCAACAAATCTGCAACAGACGACTTTCAAATCATATATTCAAATCAATGGAATGTCTCTTAATAATTAAAAAATAATAATTAAACAAAGTTCAAAGCATTGTGACGAAAGAAGACATATCTCAACATTTCACACGTTTCTAAAAGACATCTGCAGCAGATGCGGTGAAATACATCTACATTTGGGAAAGGGTTAACCCTTTCCCTCATACGACAATTCTGCAGCAGACGACTTTGAACGTATTTTGTCAAAACATAGAAAATCTTCATATTTGAATGGATAACTTATGACAAAAAGTGGAAAACATTGTGGCAAAAGGAGAAATTGCACGTTTTGTGCAATTTCTTCTTTTGTCACTATGTTTTCAAAAAGCTGTCTGCTGCAGAGGCGTCAGAAAGCGTCTATATGAGGGAAAGGGTTTAGCACTAACCTTTTCTGACGCTGTGCCATTTTTACTAATACTAGATATACTTGTTTGATACATTTCTGATTAACAATCATTAGTTTTATTAAGATAGGTTTCATTTTTTTTAGGAATAGATTGAATAGCTTAAGATTTTAATTTAACCCTTCTCTGTTTTGAGATTTCCTAAGAATAATGTGACATAAAGTAGGCAATGGAAATAGCTGTTGATTATTACTGCCTACCTACATCTAGGAATCCGCCATGTGCATTTGTAAACAAACAGACACTTTCTGATGCCTCTGCAGCAGACGACTTTTGAAAACATTATGACAAAAGAATTAATTACTCAAAACAAGCAATTTCTCTTTTTGCCACAATGTTTCAACTCCTTTTAATGTTTTCCACTTTTGTCATAGGTTATCCATTCAATTATAGAGATTTTCCATTTTTTAACAAAATATGTTCAAAGTCGTCTGCTGCAGAATTGTTGTATGAGGGAAAGGGTAACTCTTTTCCACATACAACAAATCTGCAGCAGACAACTTTAAAGACATCTAAGTAAAACTATGATAATTCTCTATAGATTAAAATATCATTATTGAAAAGAGTTGAAATGTGGCAAATTGAGATATTGCTCATAATGTTTTCAAAAGTCATCTGCTGCAAAGGCGTTGGAAAGCATCTGTTTGTTGGTAAGGGCTAACCTAGTCCTGGTTTGTCAGGATCATGGATAAAACTGAAATAGTGTTAGAATAGCTTATCCCTTTCCTAAATACACTTTCTGAAAACTCTGCAGCAGACGACTTTGTAAAACTTTGTGGCAAAAGGATATATTGCTCACGACGATCTATTTTTACGTTTACCACAATGTTTTCATCTTTATTTAATAATGAACATTAGTTTTCATAGTTTTGACTAAAAAATTTCAATGTCGTCGGCTTCAGATTTGATGAATGTCGGAAAAGGTTAGATGAAACTATAACCCGATTAATGTGTGAAAGTTATTCAAGAAGACTTCCTGTATATTTATCAGCTGCTAACTATATGTCCCAGTTTGATGGGCTGGCTGGAGCAATGCCCACAAACCAAATAAACCTAAATGAAATGGGAACAATGTTTACCTACACAGATACAGGTAGTGAGCTATGGGTGGCAGTTTTGTAATATTCGTTACTTTTTATTTTATTTGTGAGATTTAGTTTTGTCGTTCTGTGGCTAGGAACATAATCCTTTCCCACCTGCAGACGCATTTTGACGCAATAGCAGCAGACGACTTTTGAAAAGGAGAAATTGCCACAACGTTTTCAACTCTTTTCAGTAATTATACCTTCATTTCCAGAGATTTTCCAAAATAATTGTAGATGTTTTCAAAGTCGTCTGCTGCAGATATGTTGTATGTGGGAAAGGGTTAAGACAGGAAACATTAATTTGAAAATGTATTAAAAAGAAATAACACCAAACAGTTAAGTTGGGCTAGAGGATGTGTTCTTTCCTTATTTTAATTTATCAAAATATTAACTTCACCTGCATTTAGGGATAATTTAATTCTATGTTATCTGTCGGTCTGCCATTCTTTGACTTCCTTATAGTTAATTGTTAACCCAGGTGATATTTTCTTCCTAATCACACTCAAGATTGAAATAGACCACATTAAAGGTCTCATTGAATGCAATTCAGAACAGTTTTCCTTTAGTTAATGTCTCAAACAAAATGTTATGGCAATTTGAAGTTTAGAAGAATTGCAGGCAACACGTCATATGACAAGTGTTCCTTACAAAACTATTGTAAACGCTGAAGAACAAACTAAATTATTTGTCCAGAGTACAAATAAGTAAATGATTAAATTGCATGCACTTTTTGAATGTGTCAATTTGATTAAAAATAAAGATAAGCTTCATTGCCTGTGTTATTATTTTGTCCCTTGTGCATTAAGTTTATTTATTTTTTATTTGAAACTGGTTTAACCCTTCCCTCATACGACAATTCTGCGGCAGACGACTTTGAACATATTTAGTCACAACATAGAAAATCTCCATAATTGAATGGATAACCTATGACAAAAAGTGGAAAACATTGTGGTAAAAGGAGAAATTGCACGTTTTGTGCAATTTCTTCTTTTGTCACTATGTTTTCAAAAGGCCGTCTGCTGCAGAGGCGTCAGAAAGCGTCTATATGAGGGAAAGGGTTAACCTTTGATTTAACCCTTTCCCTCATATAGATGCTTTTCGACGCCTCTGCAGCAGACAGCTTTTTGAAAAAATAGTGACAAAAGTAGAAATTGCTCAAAACAAGTTCTTGGGTTATCCATTCAATTATAGAGATTTTCTATTTTTTGACCAAATATGTTCAAATTCGCCTGCTGCAGAATGGCTGTATGAGGGAAAGGGTTTAAGTGCATGACATTGCTGCATTTTACCCTTGATTATTTGTACTCTGCAATTGATTTTTTGTTTTATGTAGAAAACATGGTAAACGAAGAAATTGCTCAAAATAAGCATTTTCTTCCTTTACTGCAATGTTTTTAACTCTGAAGCAAATTATACCCCCCTTTTGCTAAATTTAACCCTTTGACAGGTGGAACCGATTATGTGAAGTTGATGTGCCTGCAGTAGGAGCATCCTCATCGTGTCATCAGGCTCTATACTGTTCACTGCTCAACTCAACATTTTTAACCCTTTCCCTCATGCAATTCTGCAGCAGACGGCTATTTACATATTTTGTCCAAAAATGGAAAATCTCTATAATTGAATGGATAACCTATGACTAAAAGTGGAAAACATTGTGGCAAAAGGAGAAATTGCTCGTTTTGAGCAATTTCTTCTTTTGTCACAATGTTTTCAAAAGGCCGTCTGCTGCAGAGGCGTCAGAAAGCATCTATATGAGGGAAAGGGTTAAGTTGACCAAATCCATTTTACAAATTCAGCATTGAAAGGGTTAAGATATTTTTTCTGAGATGTTCTTAAAGCAATATAATATCTGACAAAACGGTGATTGCATAATTATCTTGGCTTTTTACATGTGGCCTGCCTCAGAGGGTGACACATAAGGATCACTGCTGCGTCATCTGTTTGTCATCCTTTCACATACTCTTATATGCATAGGTGACACATGTGTTTCTTAGAACACTCTTGTTTTAGAAATTGTATTGACCTGCCACTAAAGTTAATTAATGTATATCATTTTATGCTCTATAAAAAAACATATATAAGTCTAGCTTTTGATTGTATAAGTATTGATGTGATTGTGAGTAATTAGATAGTAATGAGTATTACTAATCTTTGGCACTTTTCAATCCAAAAAGTGTGTGTGTACAATTTTCTTAAATCAGAATCGGATGAAGCTTATGCAAATAATCATCATAATGCTTATGTGTACACGGAAAAACTTGTAAGCATTCTTTTGCTTTGAGAGTACTGTTAATTTGACAGAAAAGTTCCTTATGGGACCTTCTACAACAATTATTCAAGCCCTATATCTCCCTATATAGACAACTAAAATGCAGCCTTTGAATGTTTTGTCCGAAAGAACTTGTCCAATCTCAATATAATTTCACATAAATGTTGCTTTGGTGACCCACAACAAAGATTATTCAAATTATTATGATCTTTCAAAAAAAAACACTGCCCCCACAGGGCAAGGTTTGTTCACTTAAATCTCTATATTGAAGATTCAATCTATATAGGAAAAGGTTGGTGGTAAATTGAATGATCAGAATGATTTAATGTGCTGTATATATTGATCTTGTCCTAAGGGGTACTTTTTAAGTTAAGCAATCCAAGGCCTCATGGACCTCTTGTTGTGTCTACGAACAAAGATTTTTCCAAATTTGTGTCCCATGGCTTTACTTTTTCACAAACTCTGCTAGTAGGAATATGGCCTTTTGTAGCATGGCATTCTTGTCAAAAATGGAGTATGGCTTAGTCAATCAAAGAGTTGCCGCTTTTCAATGAGTGAATGAATCTTTTCATTAGCTACAAAACACTTCAGGTAATGCGTTTTCTGCAGGTCATTGAATGCATGTACAAGATTGAAGTTTCTCCTATTTTTACCTAGGTTATATGTATGGAGCTGGACTGGATCTCTACACAAATATGTATAATGGTAAATAACCAGGCACTAAAAGACTAAGTTCTTTTTGCTTTTTTTAAGTTGCCTGCATGTACAAACTCTCAATTCTTAGCTTGAACTTGCAATTTATTAACCCTTTTCCACATGCTGATGCATGAAAACAATGTTCCAAGCCCTAGTAGCTCAGTCGGTGGCAATGCTGGTTGTCAATCCAGCAGTTGTGAGTTTGGCCAACATTTGATAAAAATCAATGTGATATTGACCAACAATGGGCTTACAGTCTTATTTTGAAAACCAGCCAGTTGCTTTGAAAGACTTGGTGGAGTACTGGTGTGAGATTACCAGGACACATGGATAGCTTAACTGGTTGCTGTGATATTACTGAAAAATTAATGAAAACTTCATAAAACCCACCCAAATCATTCAGTGAATGAAAACAATGTGGTAAAAGGAAAAATTGCTCATAGTGAGAAATGTCTCCCTTTGTCACAATGTTTTAAACTCTGTTCAATAAAAATACTCTTATAGATAGAGAAGCTTTCCAAATTTGTGCCTGCAGATTTTACCATATATGGCAAAGGGTTTATATGAATACAGTAATGTTAATCACTGAAAAGGACTTCTGAAGAAAATGTGGTTTTTTTTGCAAATTATTTTCAGATGACTAACCAAACTGTTGAATGATATAAAAAAAGATAGTATGGACTGTTTAACTTTCTTCTGTAACTTGCACTCATTATAAATAGATGTACATATTTTCTATTTTTGCAGCTTAACCCTTTCCCTCATATAGACGCTTTCTGATGCCTCTGCAGCAGGCAGCTTTTTGAAAACATCGCAACAAAAGAAGAAATTGCTCAAAATGAGCAATTTCTCCTTTTGACACCATGTTTCAACTCTATTTAATTAGTGTACTTTCCTTTAAAGGGAGTTTCCAAAAAAAATGGATATGTTTTCAAAGTCATCTGCTGCAGAATTGTTGTATGTGGGAAAGGGTTAAATCTTTATGTATTCGTGCTACATTTTTCTTTTCGACAATGAAATGTTGTAAAGCCAGAGAAGTTTTTGATAGTTCAATTTATGCTATATACCCGTTCCAACATTTAGACACTTTCTGACCACTTCGCAGCAGACGGCTTTTGAAAACATTCTGACAAAAAAGAAAATTGCTCAAATCAAGCAATTTTTCATTTTACCACAATATTTTCAACTCTTTCAATTTTTATAATTATACCCCCGGTTCCGAAGGAAAGGGGGGGTATACTGTTTTACCCATGTCCGTCCTTCCTTCCGTCCTTCCGTCCTTCCGTCCATCCGTCCGTAACACTTTCGTTTCCGGGCTATTTCTCTGCAACCGCTTTTTGGAATTTGATGAAACTTCATAGGAAGGATCACCACCAAGTGTAGATGCGCATATCGTGTTTGCGTTCCGGTTGGATTATTTTTCACGGAGTTATGGCCCTTTACCCCTATGTATGACTAAATTCATTTCCGGGCTATTTCTCTGCAACCGCTTTTTGGAATTTGATGAAACTTCATAGGAAGGATCACCACCAAGTGTAGATGCGCATATCGTGTTTGCGTTCCGGTTGGATTATTTTTCACGGAGTTATGGCCCTTTACCCCTATGTATGACTAAATTCATTTCCGGGCTATTTCTCTGCAACTGCTTTTTGGAATTTGATGAAACTGAATAGGAAGGATCACCACCAAGTGTAGATGCGCATATCGTGTTTGCGTTCCGGTTGGATTATTTTTCACGGAGTTATGGCCCTTTACCCCTATGTATGACTAAATTCATTTCCGGGCTATTTCTCTGCAACCGCTTTTTGGAATTTTATGAAACTTCATAGGAAGGATCACCACCAAGTGTAGATGCGCATATCGTGTTTGCGTTCCGGTTGGATTATTTTTCACGGAGTTATGGCCCTTTACCCCTATGTATGACTAAATTCATTTCCGGGCTATTTCTCTGCAACTGCTTTTTGGAATTTGATGAAACTGAATAGGAAGGATCACCACCAAGTGTAGATGCGCATATCGTGTTTGCGTTCCGGTTGGATTATTTTTCACGGAGTTATGGCCCTTTACCCCTATGTATGACTAAATTCATTTCCGGGCTATTTCTCTGCAACCGCTTTTTGGAATTTGATGAAACTTCATAGGAAGGATCACCACCAAGTGTAGATGCGCATATCGTGTTTGCGTTCCGGTTGGATTATTTTTCACGGAGTTATGGCCCTTTACCCCACCATCAGGCTATGTATGACTAAATTCATTTCCGGGCTATTTCTCTGCAACCGTTTTTTGGAATTTTATGAAACTTCATAGGAAGGATCACCACCAAGTGTAGATGCGCATATCGTGTTTGCGTTCCGGTTGGATAATTTTTCACGGAGTTATGGCCCTTTACTCCACCATCAGGCTATGTATGACTAAATTCATTTCCGGGCTATTTCTCTGCAACCGCTTTTTGGAATTTTATGAAACTTCATAGGAAGGATCACCACCAAGTGTAGATGCGCATATCGTGTTTGCGTTCCGGTTGGATGATTTTTCACGGAGTTATGGCCCTTTACCCCACCATCACATATGTCTTTCAAAACATGAGCGGGGGTATCACTAGTGAGCAGTAGCTCACATATTTCTTGTTTTATCTGTAGGCCTTTTTAGCTCACCTTAGCTAGAAGGTTAGTTATTGTTATCACCCTTTGACTGGCGTACCTCATAAGTCTGTCAACATCTTCTCCTCAGTAATACATGGGTCAGTTGGCATGAAACTTTCACAAAAAGCATTCTCTAAATGTCCTCACCAAAATTTCTTCAATTTTTTTTATCTGTGAAGAACTCAGTTAAATTCCATGCCAACCAAAAGAAAAAAACTTAAAAAAAAGAAATAATTTTGTAGAAATGTTCCTTGAGTGGCCCTCTATCAGAATTCTGCAAGCCATGTTTATTGGTCTAGTTTTGAAATACTCCTGGTACATACACATTTCTTTGGTGACCTACTTAGTAACATTTTATTAATTAAAATTGTCAAAAGACAGACAGCATAGGGTGTAGGTTTGTGGAAGTGCAGCTATACTGGTCCTCTTGGATGTCCTGTTTAAGCTAACCTCACAAAACACATTGCATAACTCATGTGAGTGATCAATGCCCTCTTGTTTCCATATTTTGCCTAACTGTTTTAAATTCATCTGCAGCAAATTTGTTATATGTAGGAAAGGGTTAAAGCATTAGAATTAGACCAATGTCATTTAAACATGATAATATAAATGTTGAATTTACAAAGAATTTACATGTACTGCACCAATATTGGAATGACTAGCCTTCTATCTTGACATTTTTCCACATACAACAACTATGCAGCAGACAACTAAAAAAACATCTGGGCACATAATGGGTTCAATCTCAATAAATGAAACTTGATGCTTGTAAAGAGGCAAAAGGAGCAATTTATCCTTTTGTCACAATGTTTTCAAAAGTCGTCTGCTATAGATGTGGAAAAATGCGTCTGCAAGAGGGAAATGGTCACACTTTATTAGGTTACTGTCTTACTCTTTTACTTGCTGATCTTCTTTTCCCATATTCAACAAATCTGCAACAAACAACTGAAAATGCAAAAAAAGACAATACAAATGGAAAATCTCAATAAATGAAACATTATTATTGAAGCCAGTTGAAAGCATTGTGAACAAAGGGAGAATGACATTTTAAGCAAATTCTTGCAATGTTTGCAAAATGAATCTGATGAAGATTGCGCCTGCATGTTTGAAATTGTTAATTTATACATCTGTAGTACTCTTTTCCAGTTTAAGTGTAATCTGTCTGGAATGACAATGCAATACCTATATAGCTAGACTATCATTGTATAGACAAAGTAAACAGTTTATCTGATGTGATATTTCTAGATTCATCTACTTAAACCGTTTCCCATTTGTAGATCTATGCATTCTGATGCATCTGAAGCAATTGGCTTGAAAACTCTGTGGCAAAAGAAATTGATAAGCAATTTCTCCTTTTACAACAATATGTTTGTTCTGATTCACTATTTATACACCCATAATGTTTTCAGAACTTGCCTGCTATTAAGGTGTCAATCGTTTTCTGCATTATGTTTTCGAGGTTATATGCTGCGGATTTCAAGTATGTGGGATAGGGTTGAACGATCCAACAGTGCTGTCCAAAAGATAGCTTTTACTATAGAATTTCAAGCTGGTTGCTTTCTAGCTTGACTATTCAAAGAATATGGAGAGCTATTACAGTCATGTGTGCATTGGCGTTGCAACTTTGGTTAAAGTTTTACATACAAGGCTTTTTCTCACAGACCGCACACAATATTGCTTTGAAACTTTACACACTTATTGGACATCATCAAATTACCTTGCAGGACAAGTCCCAGACTCTTTATCAGATTTTGACACAATTATGCCCCTTTTTGGACTTAGAAATGTTAGTAAAAGTTTTGCGTGCAACTACATTAAGAGTTCATATCTTAGTAACTACTAGATGCATTGCATTGAAACTATACAACCCTTCCCAACCATCACACATATATAAACAATCAAGTATGATAACTCTATCCAGCATATAAGCTGGTGTTTGGCTTTGGTTAAAGTTTTGCATGTGTGGTACTATCATGCACATATCTCAGTAACCACTCAGGGATTGATTTAAAACTTCATATAGTCTTTAAAGGGTTTTAAACAATCAGGTTAGGTAACTCCTGATTGGATTTATTATAAATTATGGCCCTTGTTGAAGTTAAAAATGTGGGTTAAAATTTTGCATGCAAGGCCTTTTTTATGCAAACAGCATATACTATTCTAACAAGACTTATGCAACTTGATTTATAGTACTATACTATCAAGCCACTATCTCAGTAACAACTGTTGACTATACTATAAAATGGCCAAATAGTCAAAGCATGCTGTCTTGCGGACAGCTCTTGTTGTTTTAACCAATATTCAGGTAAATCGGTTATTGAATTCAAGACTACATGATGCTGAATGACATGCAATAACACTGATACAATTTTATATAGGAACTAATGATCTTGCTTTATGTTCTTTCAATTTATCTTTTGACTTTACAGCAAATGATAGATTTTTTTTTATACACTTAAAATAAAAAGGGATCAATAAATAAGTTTCTGTTATCAATGTGTTTGAGTGATTGCTGGATTTATGCTTAATTCGTTTGTGTATTTTCAGCTGATCTTTTGAAAAGCAAGCCAGTGATAAATGATATTGAGATAACAGCGCAGCAATTAGAACTCCTGCTACTCTGTTTTCAAAAGACAGAAGTTAAATGCTGTATTTGAATTATCCCATATTATCGCGAGTCCTCATTACACTGCTTTTACACTTGTATATATATTTATACTCCGAGGTCAACTGGGATAAATGAAACTTGATTTGAAAAAAAAAAGTTTTGCGAAATTCAACTATGCTTAAGATGTATGTAATTTACCCTATACCTAGTTTACATAATGGAAAATTTGGAAATTCAATTTTAGTTAAAGGTAAACTGAGCCATAATAAGAGATTGTTCATGTTTTTATTTTCAATCTTTACAGGTGGTATGTACATGCCCCAACAACAACAACAACCACAACAACAACAACAACAACAGCCACAAGTTTCACAACAGAATATGGGAGGAATGTATGGAATGAACAACATGCCTATGCAGCAGGTAAATTACGCTGACCTCTTATGGGCATGTCACAGTTAAACTGACCTTCTAAACTTGGTGACCGGGAGAGTGTTTCAGATCAGCCTGCATTGCCAACCTGTTTAATCAGGGTTTTCCTGGTTTGCACAGGAGTCAAATATTCTGTAACCCTTTCCCAAATACAGCAGTAATTTAGCGATGAGTGTGAAAACGTCTAGCCAAAAAACACAGAAAATCTATATAAATGAAAGAATAATTACTTCAAAGAGTTGAAAACATTGTGGCAAAAGGAGAAATTGCTAGGTTTAAACTATTTCACCTATTGTCACAATGTTTTCAAGAGTCGTCTGCTGCAGAGGCGCGGAAAGTGGAAACCCTTTCCAACAGGATCACATTGTTTGGTTGTCCTTTCTTGGCTTTACCATGTAAGTTATGGGAATAAACAGATTCTGTCTGTAATTGACAGCTTGATTTCACTACAATATGGCACACACTCAGAATTCCATTTAAAAATCAGGTTGCTACATATACCTTCAAGAAATGACAAAGATTTTTCAAATTATAGTAGAAGTACAATTCAGACCCTGCCATGTTTTGCTATTTAGCTAAATGTTTAATTGACCTTAAATAAATAGGGTCAGAAATTTACCCCTATAGGTCAAATAAAAACATCCGTGGCCATGCTGATCTACAGCAAAATAGCGCCTAAAAAAAACCTAAGTTTGCATAGAAATGTATATATATCTTCACCAGAATGCATTGAATATATGACATTGAGTTAAAATTCATTGCAAATGTGTAAAAGGTTGCACAGGAAGTTATTGATTTGATAAGTTTTAGTATTTTGACCTTGTTCGAAAGTGAAAGTAGAGTAGGTAATGACGGTAACCAATCTTCACAGGTTGAATTCTTTCTTGCATAAAACATGATCTTCCCATTTTCTTTCAATGCTGGGATAGTGTTATGACAGATCCCCTGGTGTTAGGATAATCTTATGGTAATTTACTGAGGAATCGTGATGTTAAACAACATTCAATCGTTCGTTGTCTAAGTATAAGGTCAGAAATAGCTTAAGAAACGTCTTGGTCTGTTTATTTATAGCCCATGTATGGTAACCAGATGGGAATGATGGGTATGCAGCAGGGACCTATGGGTAATATGGGCATACCCCAGGGTGGAATGATGAGACCCCAGGGCAACATGGCTGGTAATATGGGTATGTTTGGAGGAGGACAACAACAACAGCAACAGCCGCAAATGCAGCAGATGCAATATAACCAGGTAAGCTTTGCCGATTGATTGAAAGGTTTTACAAAGTATAATAGTTGACAAACGATTCTCACCCATGTTTGAATTTAGATCAGATTACTGAACTTTGTTAGATTGTTAATTCAATAATCCTATAACTAGATATTGTAGAAACAACTGGAGAAAAAAATGTATTTATTAGAAAACAAGAAATAAAACTGAGCCCCGGTAGCAACGCGGGCTGTAAATGCAGGCGATGTGAGTTTGAATCCCAGCTCGGCCAAAATTATTTCAAGATTATTTGACAAAAATCACTGTAACAAGTGTCATTCGTCTTTCACCAATGGGCTAACAGTCTATGTGGAAAAGCAGCAAGTTGCTTGGAAAGTATGTTGTGTGGATTACTGGTGTGAGAAAACTAGGAAATGTTTGAGTAGGTGAACTGGCTGCCGTGATATGACTGAAAAATTGTTGAAAAGCATCATTAAGTGCCCATCAATCATTCAATCAACAAAAAGTAAAAAAAATGTTAAAAGCATGAACAATTGGTGTTGTGAAAGGTAAAAAAACTTGGTACCGAGAAGCAATGTTTACAAGTCGTCTGCTGTAATTCCATCAAAATGCATCTGCATATTGGAAAAAGTTAACTTTTAGACTGATACAGATTTTTCATGTAGAATCTTGGTAGTCTGATTTGTAGATAGGTGAGAAAAGGAGAAATTGCTAATTTTGAACAATTTCTCCTTAATCTCTTACAATCTCTTTCAATCGCTTTTTAATACTTTTAAATGTTGTCTGCTGCAGCGGCATCGAGATTTATCTGCATCTGGTAAAGTTAATTGTACTGAAGTTGGTTAGTAAATGATAAAATGTGTCATGTAGAAGTTATTTCCCTTACAGATGCAGCAGCAGATGGCCAACATGAGACTTGCACAACCAGGGTCAATTGGCGGGCAAGTGAGTGGAGCTGGTATGATGCAGAACGGTATTCCTGCAGGTCAGGGGTGGAGCGGCCAACCCACTGGTCAGACACTGTCAACTAACCTCTGGCAATGACAAGAGCTTCTAAATTAAACACATTCCAAATAAATAGTGAAATTAGGACAAGTATTTTAGAATATAAAAATAGATTGTATCAATTTAAACGAAATGTCAACCCTGAGAGGAAGACATATTGATATCAAGTATCAAATTATTCCTATCGCTTTATGTACCATTGTTGTCATTAGATGCCCTAATTATTCACATCTAGGAAAATCTCTTATTGGTAGCACTTGAAGTAATGCAAATATAAAATGCAACAAATTATGAGAAAAGGTTATAATATCATTTCATGTAGTGTTTTTAAAGGGGTCTGCTGAAGAGGTAAACAATTTACTCTTTCCCTCATGTTAATGCATATGCAGTAGACATCTATTTAAAACATTTTTGGAAAAGGAAATATTAGTCGTAATAAAAGAGATTTTCAAAACACCCCAAGTAAGTTATCTTCGTCAGTTGTGTCGAAAGTGGGAAAGGTATTCGATATCCATTAGTTATTTATAATTACAATTCCTTTGGTTCAGTGAAGACATGAGGAATGAATTATTTCTCATTAAAAACAAGCAAAGGAAATGCAAGTCTATCTTATTGTCAAAATTAATACATTACTTTCATTAATACAAATCAGCAGCAGACATTTTTGAAAACATATTGGCAAAAGGTTGAAAATCTCTTTGAATGAAAGTGTAATTTTTTTTAAAGACTTGAAAACATGTTTATAGGAGAAATTGCTCAAAATTACTTTTGTCACCCATCAAGAAAGATTCAGTGACCATTCCAGGGTTCGAACTTTTGACCCCTAGATTTTATAGCTCACATCGTTTCCAACTAAGCTATCACGGCTTAACGAAAAATGTTGTCAACAAAGGAGATTTTGTTCAACATTTAGATAATCTCCTTTTTTCCATAATGTTTTCAATTCTATTCCAAACGTGAACTTCCAATATCCCTGATGCTGACAAATATCATTATAAACCTTTTCCCACATATAGACCCTTTCTAAATGACAATTCAATTATTGACGACCTTTTGAAATCATTGTGACATATGGAGAAATTGCTTCTAAATTAGCTCAAAATTAGCAATTTCTCCCTTTGCCAAAATGTTTTTAACACCATTCAATAATTGAACTGTCATTTATATAGATTTTCAATACTTTTGCGTAGATGATATCGAAGTTGTCTATTGCAGATTTGTTGTATGTGGGAAAGGGTGGTTAAAAGCACACAGCTCTGATTATAGCATATCAGTTACAGGGATAAGAGGTTTTAGTATTAGCTGTTGGTCAGTTTAGATATACATACACATACACATACAATGAACATTGACCTTATAAAAAATATAATATCGTGTTTCAGGTACTGATCATATAAGGGCAATAGTGCAATTACCAAAATGATAATGACAATGTAAATAAGGAGAAATCATTTATAATTAAAGGCATATAAAAAGTTGTTTAACCCTTTCCAACATACAGCAAATCAGCAGCAAAGGATTTTAAAAACATTTAAGCAAAAAATTGGAAAATATCCATAAATGAAAGTACATGTATCATTATTGACAAAAAATGAAATTGTGGCAAATGGAAAAATTGCTCATGATGTGCAATTTCTCCTTCTGTCATAGTTTTATCAAAAGTCGTCAGCAAGTGCCTGTATGTTGGAAAGGATTAAATCCAGTCGGTTTTAATTTGACAATCTATTCAGAAAAAACGGGGTAAATATAGACATGATATGATGGCTTATGAGATGAACTGAACTGCAATTGGTATAAGTTTTTAACCCAGTTTAGTAAAAGAAAATAAACATGAATATGTGTATGGTACACTATTGAAGGCTTTGATTTTTTTAAGATGTAAAAGTTGTAATTAAGATGGTAATAATTGCTTTCATCTTTTTAAATTTTAACCACTTACAGTTATTGTGTTGCCTACTTTATCTTGGTGACACAAAGGGATCACTTCTCTGTCACATGTTGGCAGGTTACACAAAGTGTTTCTTTGAACCCTCTTGTCTTCGATAGTAGCGGACGTTTAATTGGACATCATACCTGTTATATACTAGTTAATTATCATCTATTGTTATGCAGATGAAAGATATTTCATTAGAAATTTACCTTGAAAGTGATCATCTTTAGCTGTCTCTAAACTATGACGCTTTTTGATGCCTCAGCAGCACACAGCGTTTGAAAACAGTGTGTTGAGGAAGAAATTGTTTATGATGAGTAATTTCTTCTTTTGCCATTCAATTTAAACTCTGTTCAATTACTTAAATTTTATTTATAGAGACTTTTATATATTTTGTCCTCTATGTTTTCTAAGTCCTTTACTGCTATTTTGTTGTATGTGGGTAAAATGTAAGCAGTGGTGTCAATTCAAATATCTGTATATGAGCCATGTCAATTAGAAATTGAGGCTTACGGTTTCAGTGTCACATAAATGTAGTCGGACAGGGAGGGTATCCTTGTTGTCAGCAGATAAATATATAACAATTATTAACATATAGAGACTGCGCATATGTACAGTCTGTCCCTAATCTTCACAGTATGTGGATTCAAGAAGAGTCTTATTTAACCCTTTCCCACAGACAACATCTCTGCAGTAGATGACTTTGAAAATATACCCGTATTTTTTTGGAAAGTACATTTAAATGAAAGTACAATCATTGAATAGAGTTAAAATCATGGTGACAAAAGGAGAAATTGCTTGTTTTGAGCAATTTCTTCTTTTGTTGCCATGTTTTCAAAAAGCCATCTGCTGCAGAGCCGTCAGAAAGCGTCTATATGAGGGAAAGGGTTAACAAATGCTGTTTGCACATATTCAACATACTAGTCGCCTATTTACAATAAAATACTATGTTGCAGTTCGCGGATAAACAATAAAATAAGTGAATGGAAGTCTTTGTAAGGGGGAAAAGAGTGATTCTGCCCTCTTTCTTGATTAATGTTTATGTTGTCTTTAACTCTGTTGTAAGTGTGAGAAAGAGTGTGTGTTTGTAGTTTTGTTAAATTGTTCATCAAAGAACTGCATTTTTACCTTGGCTAAGGTTTTTACGTTTGAATCAATGGATCTTATTGCTTAATCATATTTAGTTGTAGAACTTCTTCTTAGTTAAATCGGCAGAAACTTTAGAAAACATCATGGAAAATGTTATATTGCTCAATGCTCATGATAACTAATATTTCCTCTTCCCATAATGTTTCCTTCTTTTTCTCTATATCAATCTTTCTTTTTTTTCAGAATTTTGATTAGATGCGTACAATTTGGAAAAGTGTATAAATGGCTATCGGTAATGAGAGAACCCTTTCCCACATAAAATGAATTTGCAGCAGTCAACATTGAAAACATGTACGCATTTTAATTGAAAAGAGCTGAAAATAGTCTGGCAGAGGGAAAAATTGCTCATTAAGTCTGTAAATGCAATCTGCATCCGCTAACCAGAAAGGGTTAAGAAGTTGTTCACTTGATAAATGATCCATTGATGCAATACTCCATACCGGTTCATAATAATGAAGTTTGTTTTATGTTTTTTGTATTCACTATAATAATATTTTGAATTGACTTGGGTACTGGCCATAATTACACGTTCTATGCTAAAACTGTAATCATTCTCTTTCCAACTTGCATATGCATCTGCATCTGCAGAAGAGGACTTTTATAAGCATTGTGGCAAGTAGAGAAATTGCTCATGATAAATATGTCTACCCTTTCCCTCATATAGACGCTTTCTGACGACTCTACAGCAGACAGCTTTTTGAAAACATAGTGACAAAATAAGAAATTTCTCAAAACAAGCAATTTCTTCTTTTGCCACAATGTTTTCCACTTTTAGTCATAGGTTATCCATGCAGTTATAGAGATTTTCTATTTTTTAACAAAATATGTTCAAAGTCGTCTGCTGCAGAACTGTCGTATGAGGGAAAGGGTTAAAGATGAAAGTTTAATTACTGAATAGGGCTGGAGAAATCATCAGAAAAGGAAAACTGTCTTTATGACACTATGTTTTTCGAGTCGTTTGCTGCAAATGCTTCAAAATGGATGTACAACAGGGAAAGGGTTAACCCTTTCCCTCATACGACAATTCTGCAGCAGACGACTTTGAACTATTTTGTCAAAAAATAGAAAATCTCCATAATTGAATGGATAACCTATGACAAAAAGTGGAAAACATTGTTACAAAAGGAGAAATTGCACGTTTTGTGCAATTTCTTCTTTTGTCACTATGTTTTCAAAAAGCCGTCTGCTTCAGAGGCGTCAGAAAGCGTCTATATGAGGGAAAGGGTTAAAGAAAGAAATCTGACTTATTGCATGTCAGGATTCAGAAATTTCCTGGTACAATTACCTTTTGCATGATCATGAGATATTAGAATTGATGTGATCTTTTATATATTTCAGTTCGTTTTGTGTGAAATTTAGAATACTTTTTTTAAAAATATTGAAATAAAAAATGTTGAGAAATTAAAATAACTACATGTTATTTCAAATAAATTTTAACTTTTCAGTATTGCTTTATAGGATGAAATACCATAGATATAAAAATTAAGTAATCTGGCGTAAACCCTATCCCACATACAATAAAAATCTGCAGCAGACGATGTTGAATACATCTAGGCAAAAATATGGACAAATCTTAAAGCATAATTATTGTGTTGTTGAAAACATTGTTGCAAATGGATAATTGCTAATAATATGAGCAATTTCTCCCTTTGTCACATTGTATTTTAAATGTCTGCTGCAGATGGGTCAATAGGCATCTTCATGTGGGAAAGGGTTACATAAATATGAACAGAACCTTATAACAAACAATTTAGCAGCAGAATTCTAAAGCTTATACCTCCTTAAATTTGTCTTGAAATCATAAAACCTTGTTTACTTAATATGTGTATACCTGGAAGGTTTTTAACTATTTTAAATTGCCAGATTTACTAAAAGTTTTAAAGTTCTATAGTATGTATACATGTTTCTCTTCAGATATTTCATGTATTACTACTGTACATATATTTATATTGTTAAGCATTATCATAAAAGTTGATTGTAAATATAGTATCACTGTGTACAATAAAATGTAAATAATTTTAACAATTTCGTTTATTTTGTAGCTCGCCTGAGCTCGAATTGCTCAAGATGAGTTTTTGTGATCTCCCTTTACTGCCTACCATCTGTAAACATCTTCTCCTCTGTATCCAATTATATGTAAGTTGGGGTAAACTTCAAATCAAGCATCCTCGCAATGTCCTCAAGAAATTCCTTCAATTATTTGGATCCATGCAGAAATATTGTTCCTTGGGTGAACCTTTACCCGATTCCTTCAAGCCATATTGATTGGTCACCAGGGCCTTGAGCTGTTTTTACCCTTTATGCCCAGAGTATAAGATCAAATCACTTAAATTGACTTCTGACCAATCGGAGAAATTTCATAATCCAGGAAACCGCCACTGTCATGTGTGGAAAAGTTGATGAGTAAGCTGTCTTTGACCTTTTCCCACATAATTTAGACGCTTTCGGACACCTGCAACAGACAATCTTTTGAAACATTATGACAAAAGGAGAAAATGTTCAAGACGAGTAATTTCTTCTTTTGCCACTATGCTTTTCAACTTGATTCAACAATTCAATTTTCAGTTACAGTGCCGTTTCATATTTGTCTCTAAATGTTTTCAGTCGTCTGATGCATATTTGTTGTATGTAAGCTTTACTTGGTTCTCTCAAGTTGTGTGGTTAGCATCATCATTGCATTTTGCAAACAAGAAACAACGACATCATCATTCTTATCACTATAAAGCGTCCGCCGCAATTTCGATCCCCGGCTACTTCAATCTGATCAATCACACTAGATCACCGTACACAATAAACAATGTGTATAAAAAATATAAGCCAACGGAAAACAAAACTGATCTATAACAAACTTGGAAGTGTTCTGTAAAATATTTTATTGACATGAATGAAAATATCCACTTGCATTTATAATAATTTATGCATAAACAATACATTATTCAGTGTATTAGTTATTTTATTAACCCTTTCTAACATATAGATGCATCTGCAGCAACTTCTCCCTTTGAACCTGATGATAATATCTTCATTTCTAGCGGCTTTCCATACTTTTTTTATGTGAGAAAGGGTAACAACAAATCATCAAATACTTTTAAGACGGAACATGAGAAACACCAGTCAAATAGTAAAAGGTGAGTGCAAGTTTAACTTACGGTCTAACTCTGCTTTCTTGCATACTTATAAGGTGTTAGTTCAATGTTACTTAGAACTGGTACCTTTCGAGTTTGCTTGTTTTCTATTGTAAACAATATAAATCTATTTACATTGTCATCAAAGGGCCAATCACTCTTCCCATAACATTGTTATTTTTTGCTGCAAGAATCATGAAATGAGACCAGTTTACATATAGATTCCTGGTTTCAGACACAATATGAAAAAAGTGAGTAATTGGTTCCTAAACAAATTAATCAGGGGAAAAGATACAGAATGAATGACAGAATATCTTCACATATTAAAGGAGATGCAAGATTCCTATGTGAAATCTGACACTTCTTATGTATGTACTCAGTTGAGGCATATTTAACCTGTCTCACATACAACAAATATGCAGTAGACGACTGAGAACTTCTAGGCAAACATATGTAGCAGTCCTTTAAGTGAAAGTATGATTATTGAAAAGAGTTGAAAACAATGGCAAATGAAGAAATTGCTCATTTAAAAAAATTCTCCTTTTGACCCAATGTTTTCAAAATTCGTCTGCTGCAGTCGTCAAAACATGTATATATGAGGTAAAGGGTCTTCTTTTAATGAGGTCCAAAATATTAGAAATTTTCTGAATAGTTCAATTCAAAATAGTTTTGTATAGTTTAATGTTTGCCTTTCATTGAATTGGTTTAACTGATAATTAACTTAGGAAGGAATACAGTTAAGCACTTTATTTAGTTTTCTCAATGCAATTCCTTCATTATTGTGAGAAAGCAAGGCAAACTGCAGTCATGTTAAGAATTTGTGATTATTAAAACAAATGATACTATTGATAAACAGTAACGAAGTTAAAAAATATTGAAACCTGGCCTAAGCACAAGCAACACCTCCATTGCATTCACTGTTCATACCAGTAATCCATATTTGCATACCCGAATATAAAGGTTGAAATGTATATTAACCCTTTCCCTCATATAGACGCTTTCCGACGCATCTGCAGCAGACAGCTTTTTGAAAACATAGTGACAAAAGAAGAAATTGCTCAAAACGAGCAATTTCTCCTTTTGCCACAATGTTTTCCACTTTTAGTCGTAGGTTATCCATTCAATTATAGATTTTCCATACTTTGACAAAATATGTTCAAAGTCGTCTGCTGCAGAATTGTCGTATGAGGGAAAGGGTTAACACTTTCAAAGGTATAGCAAATCTGCAGCAGAAGACTTTCAAAAAAATATGAAAATTCTCTGTTGTTGAAAGTATTATAATCTAAAACATAATGGCAAAAAGGATAAGTTGTTCATAATGAGCAATTTCTCCTTTTGTCACAATGTTTTCAAAATGTTATCTGCATCCGTAAGAGGGAAAGTTGGAGATGTTTGTTTATACTCTTGTACTATTCAGGTAGTCCTGCTGGAGACGCCCGGATCCATAACACAAACTCTTGTCACCTTGTTCTTAATACAAACCGCTTTTGATGCAAAGCCTAAACAACACATCGTCTTTTCCCAACAATATCTATCTTATAACTCAACCAACAACCCCTATGTTGTTGTTACTCAATCTAATCAGATCACAATTCTATTAAGTACCCATAACAACGTGTCTGAGGGTAACAAAAAGATTATGGAATCTCGAATATGCCCATTATTTAGACCTGACTTAAGAATATAGTGGATAACGGAGGAATTTGCTCCCACATTCTTTTTGAGAAAAAGTCTACTTTTCAAAAATAATGGCTTCTACTGTATCACTTGTCGGCTGCATTATAAATCATCTGTAAAAGGCAATATGGTTGGTCAATGGCCTCATCTTCTTCGTTTTGTGGCTGGCATATCTGGTGTTGCTGGGCTAGCATTGGAAGGTGTGTTTCTGGTTCTTTTGCGTTTTGGTGAATTGTCAGGTGTTGCCATAGCGCCCAAAGAATGTCTACTTTCTGACTTTGATGACTTAGTTGAACCTACAACATGACATGTAATGTGTAATTCATAAGGTATGATCATTTTGAACTCATTCTCTGCTCAATATGATTTTTGACACCTCTTAACCCTTTCCCTCATACGACAATTTTGCAGCAGACTACTTTTAACTTATTTTGTCAAAAAATAGAATATATCTCTTATTGAATGGATAACCTATGACTAAAAGTGGAACACATTGTTTTGAGCAATTTCTTCTTCTGTCACTATGTTTTCAAAAAGCTGTCTGCTGCAGAGGCATCAAAAAGGGTCTATATGAGGGATAGGGTTAAGCTGAGGACTTTTTCGAAATCATTGTTTGAAAAGGTAAAATTGCTCGAAACCAGCAATTAGATCTTTAAATTATATTGAGGTTTTCAAATCAATTTTAACTTCAAATATCTAAGATGCAAACAGTTCAACCTAGATATTAACCGTTTTCCAACAAATCATCAGCAGACGACTATGAAAACATCTAGACAAACAAGAGCACCGCGTACGGCACAGACGCTTGACTGATAGAAAACAAAAAAAGCTGAGCTGAAGAAAAAACCTTAACCGGACGACCACGCCGCCGCCGACGATGACGACGCCAGGGTCATGACAATAGCTCTCGTTTTTTCAAAAGTCAAGCTAAAAAATGATAAATATCTTTCAGCAAAAGGAGAAATTACTCAATAATATATGCATAGATGACATCCGAAGTCTGATCTAGATCGGCAGTTTGCTTTATCACGAAAGCTCTCCAGAAGCCTCCGATATTCAATGTTCATTTGTGCAATGTCTAGAGATTTGGTCAAAATGGTGTTCTGACATTTTTGAAAGAAATATCGGCATAAAACTAGTGGGGCTACACTTTCAGTATTTTGTCAGAAGGTGCATTTAGGTATACATAATACATGTATACAATATAGCTGGACAGTGAAGATTTAGGTGAGACTTGCCTGGGTCTTCACTGTTCAAACCCTTTTCTACCTTAAGACGCATTTTGATGCACCTGCAGCAGACAACTTTTGAAAACATTGTGACAAAATTAGAAATTGCTCAAAACGAGAAATTTCTCCTTTTGCCACAAATTTTTCAATTTTTTAAAGTAATTACCTACAATAATAGAGATTTTCCATATTTTTAGTACACATTTTTAAAGTGGTCTGCTGCAGATTTGCTGTATGTAGGAAAAGGTTTATAGATAATACCCCTAATTGTCAGATAGACATTTCTCTACCTTTACATTTCACTTGTACTCCGACTGGTTTTTATATATGAGATTTGTTTGAATGTTTAATGATGCTTTCAATAACATTCAAATAACATCACCTGGATTCATGAGTAAATTACACATACTGATGGTAAATATTTCCTGACTAAAGCTCAGTAGTGGTAATCCTTTCCTCAAAATGAGTATTTGGTATGACCTGGCTTTGGAACAACACATTACCACCACACATGGAGATGTTTTCTGTGAAGGAGATGGAACCTTAAGGTAATGAACTAATAAAAAGACAAACCTGAATCTGACTTTTCATGCTTGTCAGGTTTATCCGTCTGTTTGTCTGATTTGGTGTCTTTCTCTGATTTAGATTCATCCTGTTTTGAGTTTGAGAAACGTGGATAACCTTTTTGCATCATGTCTGAGAAATCATTGTCGGGCAATAAAAAGTCGATCACCTTGTTCGGAAATGGTACTATCTCTGATTCATTCTGTCCAGATATAAAAAAAAACACAGCTTACAAGGTTTCTTTGAAACTTATATGGATAACATGTTATTATATGTCTCGCTGTCACCCTCCATGAGTTGACCATCAATGAAAGTGTAAAACTATCACAAAATGTGTGTGCAAAATTAGAAGTCAATCTAACTGAAAATGAAGAACTTGTGACCAACTTTTTAATTCCACAAAAATTCATGTATATATATTTAATGTTTAGGTAATCACAAACATTTAAAGCGACTGAACTCCAGATACCCAACTGTCGAAAAAAAAAAAGAAAAAAAGTGTTATTTTTGTATTTGGGGCATTAACATATTACTGACATATTACATACCCCTATAATCGGTCAGATTTTCTTGTTTTCGATACTTTTTCCATCGCAAATTCTACCCTGTCAGTAACGGGGTAAGTATTTTTAAATAGGAAACCCCTTCATCGGGACAATTGAAAACGACTCAAGTTCACTTTATTGATAAAAAACGATACATTTTCTAACCTAGTTTTACTTGGATAACATAAAGAATAACATTTAGGGCGAATTCGAGTTTTTTTTTCCGTGCCATCTGGATTTCAGTCGCTTTAAGGTCATTGCTGGAAAGTAACAACTTAATGGGTTGTTTTTTGCAATTTCTCCTTTTGTCACAATGTTTTCAAAAGTTGTCTGCTAAAGAGGCTTCAGAAAGCGTCTATATGTGGGAAAGAGTTAAAAAGGCAAAACTTTTAAGGATGAAGGGATTTTGTGCCTTTAAAAACTTATTCAGTTTGAGTCCTGTTATTTTGTTATAGCATTTGTGGTAAGTCAGCAAAATTTAATACATAAAACAATAAAACAATTTCAGTGATTGACCAATAAAACTTAGAAGCTATCAGAGAAGACACGGCTCATCTTATGGTGCAAAGAAGTTAATTAGAAATTAGAAATCAAAATTAATTTAAATGCATAAATATTTTGCTAATTTAATGCAACAAATGAGGACAACACCTATTTAAACCATATAAATGCAACACCACCAATGCCAAAGATGATACCAGGGTTAGTAGAATGGTCCCCCTTATTGTCTCAAGACTTCATCTCAAGAATGTGTATTAAACCTTTCCCTCATACGACAATTCTGCAGCAGACGACTTTGAACGTATTTTGTCAAAACATAGAAAATCTCCATAATTAAATGGATAACCTATGACAAAAAGTGGAAAACATTGTGGCAAAAGGAGAAATTGCTCGTTTTGTGGTGGTATTTTAATGCTTACCCCACAATCCTGAGCGCCAAGGAGGCAAAGACACTACTAGGATTAAAGTCTTTGGTACGACCCGGCCAAAAATTGAACCCGGGAAATACTTGTTTTTTTTGGTCATTGACCCTAATATCCATCTAACTGCTAACATATTCATTGAGGAGAAAATTGACAATATAATGAACTATATTAAATATCTAATAATTAAACTTACCAAAGCTTGAAGATCATATAATTCTGACAAGTAAGCCCATATTTGTTTTGTTGTTACTTTCTTTATTGATGTTGTTAACTTGTCATGAATAAACAACATCTGAAAATGACGATTGACACCTGAAATAACAAAACAAAATTTTTAAGGGGTTACAAATTATTGGAACGTATATTTCCTAATGTTTCTTGGAAGTTATTGTCAAGAAGAAAATTCAACAATGATAATAGTCGAAATAATGTAGGCATTTGCTTCCATGTATTACTTTATCTTTTGCAAGCTAGGTCTAAATTCATATTTTGCTTTTCCTTTCATAAAAGCTGAAAATGCTGTTTTCTATTATCAAGAAACAAGATCAATATAAAACAGTACCTTAGATATAACAATTCAACTAGATCAACAAGTAGCTTTATTATGCCATAACAGCTCAAACAAACGCTACATTTAATTCTATGTATTCAACTTTCGCCATTTAGCATGTCACATTGTCATCGAATGTCATCTTAGTTTACGCAATTTTCTGTAATTAACTGTAATTGGAATTTAAAAACATAATCAAAAACAGATGGTAAGACTTCTGTCATTTTTGACTACAGCAGTACAGGGCTAAATAACTTGTTTGAAACAGGTTATATAGTTGTAGAGAACAGATAGGTTTTGGTTAAACGTAAACGCTTATAAATAGCTACTATTGGCCCTTTTCTTCTTTTTATGGTTTATAGTCCATTTAAGGTTTCTCGGTTATTTTATTACTGTTTATCCTTGAACTTTTCACTGCTTAGTGTAACTTCTTGTCTTTTTCTTCTCAATGTATCATTTTTGTTTCCTTATTGATTTTGTTTTTTTCTTTCCTTTACTCCATTTATCGATGTCTTGTGGGTTCACATTGTTGACACTTTATTTCTGACATTTCCTTATTGTCCTATTGTCCCTTACTTAAACGTTTCCCTTTTTAACTAATGTTTAGCCAACAGTTCCACTTAATGTTAGCTTTTATTTTTTTCCTACATATTTTGTAATTTCATTACAATTCATAAGACTATATAATTATCATATGATTGTTGTTGGACCAGTTTACTCTTGGTATATTAATACATTTAAGCAAGCAGTTGTGTACAATATATACAGCCTTACTTTAGTAGGGGGTAGAGCAGTTAGCTGTAATCTTGCTGCAGTTTAATCCATTTTTGTTTAGCCTAGATTTGAAGTTATTCAGTGTTGGTGCTCCAACTACTGAGTCTGGTAAGTTATTCCATGGATCTATTATCTTGTTAATAAAAGATTGTTTCCGAATTGTTTTACTGACTTATTGTTGGCTTATATAGTTTGTACTTATGGCCCCTGGTCACAGTGGTTTCCCTTTGTTGGAGTAGGGCTATGCAAATGGTGTCCGATTCGTTAACTATTTTATATACCTGTATGACATCATTTCTTTTTCTTATATATTCCAGTGTTGAGAGAACCAACTTGATTAACCTTTCCAGGTAATTTAGATTTTGTAGACATTTCAATGTTCCAGTTGCTCTCCTCTGCACATTCTATATACGAATTATGTCCTTTTTAAGATAGGGTGACCATATGACTGTTGGATCATACTCTTAATGTGGTCTTACTAGAGATTTATACAAATTAAGGACCATTTCTGGGTCCTTATATATATATATGTAAACTTTTACGAAAAAGGCCTACATTTCTGTAAGTCAAGTTTACTTTAGTATTGATATGATTTTAGAAACTTAGTTTGTTATCAGAAATGATTCCCAGTTTTTTTTCATTTTCTTCCTTTTCCAGCATATGTTTTTTTCTATCTGTATCTTCCATATATTATTCATTTGCTGAGTTTTTCCCTACATGCATTGTTTTGCATTTTTTCTCTTTTTTTTTATTTTGGAATATAGTTCAGTTGCAAATAGTTTCAGGAAACATTTAATGACCTTTGGCAGGTTGTTAATGAAAATGAATAACAGAATTAGTCCTAGTACACTACCCTGTGGTACTCTATTTCATACCTCATACCAGGGACTTAGATAAGAGGGATAGGCAACTCCACCTGTACACCTGTTATCTGGTTAAAATATCACACATAGATTTAAACTAAGAAATAAAATTGTCAAAATTTTCACATTTTGTAGCAAATAAAACTTTGAAGTCACACTTGGCACATGAACAAAACATACATATATTCTGAAAGCTTAACATTTCAACTTAAGTTAGAGATACAATAAACAACTGGAATTTCTTTGTATTTTGAACACTGACTGGTTTAACCCTTTCCCTCTGCTCATATAGACGCTTTCTGACGCCTCTGCAGCAGACGGCGTTTTGAAAACATAGTGACAAAAGAAGAAATTGCTCAAATTTTCAAAACGAGCAATTTCTCCTTTTGCCACAATGTTTTCCACCTTTAGTCATATGTTGTCCATTTAATTATAGAACTTTTCTATTTTTTAAAGTATGTTCAAAGTAGTCTGCTGCAGAATTGTCGTATGAGGGAAAGGGTTAAAAATATATTATTTTTTTCCAAAAATTAATAGACTGACATTTCTCATACGGATAATATATTATCAAAACTTGTAGTATATTAAAATATTTTTATCTACTGCAATAGAAGAATGTTTAAACCGTCTTCCAATATAATAATAACTAGAACTATCACTGAAGATGATAAATACCCCCAAAACAGCACCTTGACTCAAAATATGGCTTCCGACCGACCAACAAAATACACCGCACTTCCTCTCAATGTGTTGTATCATCCTATGAAGTTTTATTAAATTCCAACAATTTGTTTTAAAGTTATGCTCTGGACAAGACTCTACGAATAAGAAAAAGTAACAAAGGGCAATAACTCTGTAATTATGTAAATTAGAGTTATGGTTCTTGTACACTGCACTTCCTCTGATTATGCTCTACCATTGTATGCAGTTTTATTAGATTCCATCTGTTAGTTATTAAGTAATTCTTCGGACAAGAAAAAGTAACAAAGGGCAATAACTCTGTATTTAGATTAAATAGAGTTATGGTTCTTGTACACCGCACTTCCTCTCAATGTGTTGTATCATCCTATGAAGTTTTATTAAATTCCAACAATTTGTTTTAAAGTTATGCTCTGGACAAGACTCTACGAATAAGAAAAAGTAACAAAGGGCAATAACTCTGTAATTATGTAAATTAGAGTTATGGTTCTTGTACACTGCACTTCCTCTGATTATACTCTACCATTGTATGCAGTTTTATTAGATTCCGTCTGTTAGTTATTAAGTAATTCTGCGGACAAGAAAAAGTAACAAAGGGCAATAACTCTGTATTTAGATTAAATAGAGTTATGGTTCCTGTACACCGCACTTCCTCTCAATGTGTTGTATCATCCTATGAAGTTTTATTAAATTCCAACAATTTGTTTTAAAGTTATGCTCTGGACAAGACTCTACGAATAAGAAAAAGTAACAAAGGGCAATAACTCTGTAATTATGTAAATTAGAGTTATGGTTCTTGTACACTGCACTTCCTCTCATTATGCTCTACCATTGTATGCAGTTTTATTAGATTCCATCTGTTAGTTATTAAGTTATTCTCCAGACAAGAAAAAGTAACAAAGGGCAATTACTCTGTATTTAGATTAAATAGAGTTATGGTTCCTGTACACTGCACTTTCTCTCAATGTGTTGTATCATCCTATGAAGTTTTATTAAATTCCAACAATTTGTTTTAAAGTTATGCTCCGGACAAGACTCTACGAATAAGAAAAAGTAACAAAGGGCAATAACTCTGTAATTATGTAAATTAGAGTTATGGTTCTTGGACACTGCACTTCCTCTGATTATGCTCTACCATTGTATGCAGTTTTATTAGATTCCATCTGTTAGTTATTAAGTAATTCTCCGGACAAGAAAAAGTAACAAAGGGCAATAACACTGTATTTAGATAAAATAGAGTTATGGTTCCTGTACACCGCACTTCCTCTCAATGTGTTGTATCATCCTATGAAGTTTCGTTCAAATCCTATGTTGCATTGTTAAGATATGGTCCGGACAATATATGGCTTCCGACCGACCGACCGACCGACCGACCGACCGACACAGTGACTCCTATATACCCCCCCAAAACTTTGTTTTTTGGGGGTATAATAATAATAACTTTATTAGCACTAACACATTAACAATAAATGGTTATGGCAACAAAATACAGACAAATTCAGGGCTCGAATTTAAGCACTCGCCACTCGCAAAATGCGAGCTGTATTTTAATCAAAGCGCCAATGGCACTGTAGTGGCGATCGTATGGAAAATCCTGCAAAGTAACAAGCAGTATATCGGTGTAGGGCTTGCGATGACTCTGGTGCGGGTATATTTGAGAATGTATCACCCCTGCAGTAGAATAATGTTAGTTTGCCAGAATGTTGTCTTGGTGATTATTTAGTTACGTTCTGAAATTGGTCATGATGTGTTCAAAATTAGGCCATTCCAAAGTTATGAAAAATCTAGTTGGTATTCGATAGACTACCGTTTTAGCTCATTAGAATGGCTATTTGTAATCTAAATTGTTCGGGTAATCGCATGTTTATCACCAGGTCGCTAGGCCATATTAAGATAAAATATATTTTAGAAATGAATAAATTATCAAGAAAGGAGAGAAAACAGTATCCATTAGTTTGGTGTTTGTTTCAATGATGTCCGATATCAAACAGGTCTGTTCAATTTAGTCCCTTCACATTGCATGATTGAGGGTTGTCAGAGACATATAAACACAGTGTATGTATATGTCTCTGGGGTTGTTAAACTGCTTCGAATAATGTGAGTGCAAAAACAAACACAAAACATGCTCCAAAAGCACAATTTCACTATTTGCCAAACTGTTCAATTTATAAAAATATAGGCATATATTATAATGCTCGATCTCCAAACTAAATAAGGCTACACTGTCAGCATTGATTGCTAATTGACTCTAAAACGTGCAGACGTGTATACATAACGTGTGTACACACTGACATCGTGTGTCCTTTAAACCTTTGTAAACCAGTCTTATCATCTAGACGCTTTCATATATTTAAACAAATACAAAATAAAGCGTTTATAATATTGAGATTTACAAGCTCTTCTGGTTTTTGGTCTCGCGAGCTATTTATAGAACCTTTTGGAATTTCCAGATTTGAGTATCATCAGAGTTGCCGTTATTTGCAAGGCAGAACGCGCAATGATATTTATTATCTGCCAAATCATGACGAAGATAATATTTACATATTTTAACTCTATGTAGATAATGTCTCGATAAATATTAGTAACAATCCGGTACCAAAGTAGCACTGACATAATTATTATTAATCACGTCTCTGCATCAATGATGGAACTATAACGGATGTGAGTAAATTAGTTTGCAGTAAGGTAAAAAAAATATCAACCGATTGTTCAAAACCGACTATATAAATATTTTTCGTTGTTGTTGTTTCTGTTAGCATTGTGGCGATTGTCAAACCAATCGCCACAAAAATGCGAGTTGATATTTCTTAAGCTGGCCTTTTTTTGCGAGTGGATTTCAAGTTAAGTACATAACTGTTTATTTAATTTGATTGGATTAAAAGAATAAACATGTATGTTCAAGGTAAAACAAACTAGGTTTAACCTCTTTCTTTTTCTTCTCGCCATATTATCCCCGTAGCAACAGGTTATCAACAGCATGTATATATATTTACATAAAGAGTAGACTGCGGATAGTATTTTTCGATTACGCACTCACTCTATGAACTGAAAAAAGTTTAAAACCCGTCAACAACAAAAGTGAGTAGACTGTGTCTCGTTTATCGATTGCGTTTCTCTAGTTTAATTAAAAGTTGGGAACCCGTCAAATTCGTTGTTTACATATTTTGTCGACTGCTAAAATGGCTGGCAAAAAAATATCGTCTTTTTTTTTTCAATTGACTCGACGACGAATAAGAGACAAACATCGAATGAGTCCCCTAAACAAGAGTCACCAATCAAGAAAAAAAGAAATAACCCTTCAATAAATACAGTTCAGAAATGGGAGCGAGAGCTTAATATCACTCTCGGTTACAAATTCAACATTGACAGAACTGTTGCTGAGATTTGGTGCGTCGATTGCAGAAATCACGCGATCGACAGATCATCCACGATAATAATAATTTATTTCTATTACTATGGTATCACAACATTTAAACAATCGTCCTTGATGAGTTCTAAATCTAATTTTAAAAGAAAGAGCCATTAGCTACCACTATATATTGATTCTATATTAGATCTACTATAAATAGAAAAGAGGGTATTCCAAGATTAAAATAGACAATTTCTCCTTTTACCACACAGTTTTGAACCCTATTCAATGAATACATCCTCAATGTAGGGAAAGGTAAAGCATGGAAAATAATGAGTCATATCGATGGTGAATGAAATTGCTTCGTAGTAGATTTCCAAATAAGGAAATGTTTACTACAGCTTCAAGAAAGAGCGGCAAATAAATATCACGTGATATGTATGCCCGCGAAAATATCACGTGGTGTTATTTCACATCCATTGGATGAAGCTCTCTTCTTTTAACTATCTCGCGAGATTACAAGTTAGGAAAATAATGTACACTGATCACGTGGTCAACATACATTGTACTAGCTATATATAGTATTTGAGTGAGTTATTAATAGAAAGGTACCAGGTTTATCTTCATTCTTTCTCCCCGTAGACTATAGATCGATGCATTAAATTGTTATGATTGTTAGACTTACAACAAGCATTTCATTCTTTATTAATATGAATTGCAAAAGGCAAGTGATTTTCTGTGCGTGACAGGCGATACGCTCTTGGATTGATTAAAAACTGCTTACGTGCCTTTTGAACACTGCCGGGC
This sequence comes from Serripes groenlandicus, assembly GCA_031761405.1. NCBI lineage: Eukaryota > Metazoa > Mollusca > Bivalvia > Cardiida > Cardiidae > Serripes > Serripes groenlandicus. The sequence continues at coordinate 166,758,861 of JASEVX010000001.1, read as the reverse complement.
GTCTATCTGTCTGTCATTGATAAAGTCATTGAAGGGAGATATTTGAATTTATTTACTCGGTAGTCTAATATTCCATAATGTGACTATATAAATAGTAGTGCTGGTGGTATTTTTGTGAGTTGACTCACAGCCAAAAGACCAACAACATTGCCATATGGACCAAGGCATTAAGTTTTAAGATAATCATGAGAAGGACTGACTGTGGTTACAGTGAAGGACTGATAAATTAATCATTTAAAAGTTTAAGAACTATGTCTCTCACTCACAGTTTCTGCACTGTCACACTTGTTATTGTTTAATCCATGATTCATATTTCTGTTTTGATACTTAAAGTGGTCATTAAAATGATTTACTAATAATAATAAAGTCTAATACTATTTGTCAAATGAGTACAGGTTTTGAAACAAATAATTTTGTTTTTTAGCCATTTCGGCGAAAATTGTTTTGGCTAGTTGGTTTCACATTTGGCCAGTTGAAATTTTAGGCACTGGCCAAATTCGCAAGTGCACAAAAAAGTTAATTTCTAGCCCTGTCAAATTACAATTAAATATGTACAATGTAGGAGTGACAGTGGATAAGTATGAGATAACTCAAGTATCATTTGACAATGAATTTCTAACCAACAAGCATTCATTCAAGTAATTCACTACAATTTTTAATACAGTTGGAGAATTACTATTGAGAATTGAGATAAGCAAGTTGTATGATATAGACTGGCACTCTCTAGAATAACTGAATTTGAGCCGTCCAACGAGAAAATCAACATTATTGCCTCTGCAACAATAATATTGCATAATTGGGTATCTTTATTTTCATATCTTGAAATGTTTTTTAGTTTTACTTGCTACAAATGTTGGCACGGTGATATTTTAGTATACAGTTTAGTTACCTTCATACCTCTTATCAGGGTACTATTTGAAAGACCCTGCTCTTATCTACGTGCTCATACTCACAAACAGTTGTGCTAAATTATGACCAGCGTGAAAAAAGTGAAAGACATTCCATTTACCAGAAAAGGTATGTAAGACGTCTTTCTGTGAAGGTCTACCAGGATAACGTCCTTTTTGTGGCAATTGGTTTGACAATCGCCACAATGCTAACAGAAACAACAACAACGAAAAATATTTACATAGTCGGTTTTGAACAATCGGTTGATATTTTTTTTCCTTACTGCAAACTAATTTACTCACATCCGTTATAGTTCCATCATTGATGCAGAGACGTGGTTAATAATAATTATGTCAGTGCTACTTTGGTACCGGATTGTTACTAATATTTGAGTTTTATCGAGACATTATCTACATAGAATTAAAATATGTAAATATTATCTTCGTCATGATTTGGCAGATAATAAATATCATTGCGCGTTCTGCCTTGCAAATAACGGCAACTCTGATGATACTCAAATCTGGAAATTCCAAAAGGTTCTATAAATAGCTCGCGAGACCAAAAACCAGAAGAGCTTGTAAATCTCAATATTATAAACGCTTTATTTTGTAGTTGTTTAAATATATGAAAGCGTCTAGATGATAAGACTGGTTTACAAAGGTTTAGTGTGTACACACGTTATGTATACACGTCTGCACGTTCTAGAGTCAATTAGCAATCATTGCTGACAGTGTAGCCTAATTTAGTTTGGAGATCGAGCATTATAATATATATGCCTATATTTTTATAAATTGAACAGTTTGGCAAATAGTGAAATTGTGCTTTTGGAGCATGTTTTGTGTTTGTTTTTGCACTCACATTATTCGAAGCAGTTTGACAACCTCAGAGACATATAAATACACTGTGTTTATATGTCTCTGACAACCCTCAATCATGCAATGTGAAGGGACTAAATTGAACAGACCTGTTTAATATCGGACAGCATTGAAACAAACACCAAATTAATGGATACTGTTTTCTCTCCTTTCTTGATAATTTAGTCATTTCTAAAGTGTAAAATATATTTTATCTTAATATGGCCTAACGACCTGGTGATAAACATGTGATTACCCGAACAATTTAAATTACAAATAGCCATTCTAATGAGCTAAAACGGTAGTCTATCGAATACCAACTAGATTTTTCATAACTTTGGAATGGCCTTATTTTGAACACATCATGACCAATTTCAGAACGTAACTAAATAATCAACAAGACAACATTCTGGCAAACTAACATTATTCTACTGTCGAAAGATGCAGGGTTGATACATTCTCAAATATACCCGCACCAGAGTCATCGCAAGCCCTACACCGATATACTGCTTGTTACTTTGCAGGATTTTCCATACGATCGCCACTACAGTGCCATTGGCGCTTTGATTTAACCTAAGGCATTTCGCATTTCATTCAAAATCCTGTGATATGCTCTACACTATAATGAGCGTCTGTTCAACCAGGAGAAAACAAAATACAAACTTGTATTTTGATAGACGTCGCAAGTCAAGTTCATGGTATTTGGTGGCAGTTGTTTTTGTTTTCTAAAAGTACTTACCAACTGGTTTATGACCTCTTAGAGCATGGAATAAATTGACTTCCATTTCACAATTCCAAGTCAGTTTGTCGGTATCTGTCATTTCGGTACTTTCAACTTCCAAGCGCTCTGAATAATTTTGATGTGTTGGTAAAATGTTCGTATTCGCAATAGGCCTATTATAGGTTGCTTACTCTCACTGTTGGTTCATTCATCTAATATATTGTTTTAGATCAACTAAGTCAGTGCTTGTCTGGTAACGATATGCTTCGCAGTGATTACCAACAGCTTATTTAACCATTTCATACGAACGCAAGGATTGCATATCTCTACTCGGATCCATGAGGTTGACTTCCTGCGGGAAAACCAAAATAAAATATTTTTAGACCAATACTTAAATTTCAAAAACAAGAAATGACATTACTTTAAAAATAAGAAACAATCATGGAAGAGGACTGGGATAGTGAAACGGGGTTCTCTCCGGTTACGGAGCCCCAGGCTTGGCATGCTCAACCACAGACTTTCGTAAAAACAGAAACATTCACGAGATCAAGGGGCCGTGGGTTTTGGAACAACCAGTCGGACCGTGATACAGAATGGAGAGCCATGGGAGATCGCGGTGATAGAGAGGAACGTAGTGTTGGTAGAGGACGAGGTTGGAACGACCAGAATGGAAACGGCAGACAATCTGGAAATGGTTATAGAGGTGGCAATGATTCAAACCGTGACAGAAATACTGGTTTTGGCAATAGAGGTGGTGATGGACAATCTTTTGGTAGTAGACAAGAAGGGAGAAGTTTTGGTAGAAATGATAGAGACAACAGAAATGACAGAGATTCTCGTGGCTCTGGTGGGCAGGACAGAGATGAGGCTGCGCTTGAAATTACAATTCCAAGTAATATGGTAGGCAGAGTAATTGGTAAGTACAGTATCTTAATGTCGGTGCATAGAATTACCAAAATCTACCAAATTCTACAAAAATCGCCCAAATATCAACGGGATTCCTCCAAAAATCCACTCAAAGTGTGTTCATAAACCATTTAACCCTTTCCCTCATATAGACGCTTTCTTACGCCTCTGCAGCAGACGGCTTTTTTGAAAACATAGTAACAAAAGAAGAAATTGCACAAAACATGCAATTTCTCCTTTTGTCTCAATATTTTCCACTTTTAGTCATAGGTTAACCTTTCAATTATAGAGATTTTCCATTATTTGACAAAATATGTGCAAAGTCGTCTGCTGCGCAGCAGAATTGTCGTATGAGGGAAAGGGTTAAAGATAGTAATTTCATTTTGCCATCTGAATTCTGATGGAAAGGGATTTCTGCTTTTTATAGAGTAATAGACAGTTATCAGCATGCATACACCCAAAGGTTATGATGGGGATTTTGGATTTTACCTATCAGTGATTTAATTTTTTTATTTTTGTATATATATTTATGAATAATCTTTTTTTTTTAACTTTGCCGATAATACAAAGATCTATAATAATACACTGTAGTTGCATATTTTTATCTGAATGAAAGGAATTTCGGCATTTAAAAAGCATAATCTAGAGGGCTTTCGGTACACATACAGCTGTATTTGTCATGCAAATGCTTATCAGCAGTGCTGGAGGGACCAGTGGATTCCGGCGGATATTGGTATTTCTGTGCACCCTACCAGGAACATAGATATCTACGTCCCTGAGTGACCCTGTTAATGTTGAATTGTTAAAGTCCTAAAGTTCCTTAGTCATCACTGTGTTAACTTTGTGTTGCAATTTGGACTTTAACACTTTGAGAGAAAGGTCACTTAAGGTGTAATCAGCAAGGTTAGCTCTGTTGGTAGAGTTTTTGCCCTGAAATCAAGATTGAGGTTCTAGGTTCAGACCCTAAACTTGAGTTATGTTTTTCTCTCCCTGTGACAACTGCTTAGTCAGTCTAACAGCTCTTGTAGTGTATAATATTAAATTATCTTTGTTATTGGAATTCTGAAATTTGACTTTAAGGGCTTATTCCAATTGAGCAATAGTGTTGTAACTTGTATGTAGCATTTTCAAATTTGTATACACTTTGAAAGATTATCTCAGTCAGACATTTCATGATAAAAAAAACCTCCTCTCAATATGAAGTTGTAAAAAGTGGGAAAAAAAAGGGAAAAGTAATGCAATGAAAAATAAAAAAATTTGACTGAATTTGAACACTGAAGCTGCTTTGATTATTTGATTGTAATATAACGATTGGCCATAAGGTCACAGTGACACTAATACATCAGTATGACAAAACACAGCAAGGGGATTTGTATTGTTGGATCTTGTTAGCTATACTTTGAGAGCTATTCTACTCACCCTGGCGTCGGCGTCCACGTCACACCTTGGACGGTTAAGGTTTTGCATGCAAGTTCATATATTTCACCATAGCTCAGTAACTATTAGATGTATTGCATTTAAACTTTCTCGATGCTTCCCAACTACCACACCTTTGTGAATTAACAAGTTTGATAACTCTATCATGCGTTTAATGAAAGTTATGTCCTTTTTTTTTAAGGCCCTTAATAGGTTATATGGCCCTTTTTTTACTTAGAAATTCTGGTTAAAGTTTTGTGTGCAACTACATTAAAGGTCCGTATCTTACTAGTAACATTGAAACTTTATACAACCCTTTCCAACCATCACACATAATTATGTAAACAATCAAGTATGATAACTTTAAGAAATTCTGGTTAATGTTTTGCATGCAACTACATATCTCAGTCAGTACTTCCAAGTCTTGAAGAATTGTATTGGAACTTTATACAACCCTTCCCAACCATCACACCCAGTCCAGGTTTTTTTTACCTTATATAAAAGGGGCCGTTTAACGGCCCCTTCCACTCGGAAAATAAACATAGTTTTTCCCCTAAAAATATAAATTCCCCTCCGATAAAAACAAAAAACAAAAACAAATGTTTTTTTTTTTTTCATATTTAACTTTTGAACATTAGCTTTTAAAAGTCATTATTTATCTTTCCACAATGAACATAATAAAATTTGACTTGAGGTGTAGGCTTGGTCCTGAAATACTTGATATTTTGATGAGAATTAAAGTTGCTGATGTTGCCCTTATAGAATATGACCCAAAAACTGCTGTGACAATATGGTTGTTGTCTGGACTAAGACAGAAAAGACCCCATACTTTGCCATATGGAGCCAGAAATTGAATCACGGTTTCTATACTATGCTGTATATCTGACAGTCTCAGCAGCTTCTTTTCACAGCATGCTTTGGAGAAATTGGACCATGTTTACATTACATTCATGATTGACCATAACAGTGTATTGCACTATTGTAGTTCACCAGTGCTCTCATTAAGGGCCAATTCCAGGAATTTTTAAATTCCTGGTCAAAATTTTAGGAATTTTTGTCAGAATTCTGGAAGTTTTGTATTTGTCGTTAACAGAAATGCTTATTTATTTATTTACTTTTATTAAATAAAATAAATTGTAAAAGGAGAAATTATGTTTCTTATGTCATTGATACGTGTGTCATAACTGGGACGTTTTGGTTACACATCTATTTAAACAAAAATAAATGTTTGTTTTTTTGATTTTAATAACTATGACAAAGCAATGGGTCGTTTGAAATAAACATCTATTTAAACAAAAATAATAGTGTTTATTTATTTGATTTTATTAATGATGACAACCGGTAAAGCTTTGCTGGCAATGTCAACAAAAAGTCCAGGCCGAATAGGGGGTGAGTGGTTCGCTAATTTCTCTCGAACAATTCAGCTGTTAATCGCGGGAAATGTCAGTATCAAGATATGGCAGAGAAGCATAAAGTCGTCTTACTAATATCTATCAAATCTGCACTTTCAATGCCCCCAAATTCTGCTTCAGAGTCGAAATTTCGAAAAATGTCGGCAACAAAATATTTTACATCCGCCATTTTGGAATCTCGGAAAGTACCTCTTCAGAATAGATTGATGACGTATTTATTATTTCAATTCTAACCAATCAAATTCATTATTCGGGGAGGAATCCATTAGGAACGAGGCTGCATATTTTCCAAGTAGTTATGCATACAGAATATATAAATAACTTCCAATTTATAGTTTCCGAAGTGATAATCGGTATAAATCATCAACAAATATTTTTAACAGATAAAGAAAACGTCCGAATTTTATAGTTACCGAAGTGACAATTTGGTATTTCTCGTCGTCAAATATTTTTAAAAGATAAAGAAAACGTCCGACCTAATTAATTAATTAACGTTATTTGAAAGAAAGACCGTCGTCGGATTAGGCAAACTTTTAATCCAATTAGCGTAATCAAGTTAAACTACCCTACAAACAGAGGTCGTCAAGGTGATGTCTGGTACACACGATAAGAACTCGGTTAAGCGTGTACTCGTGCTTTGACAATTATCGATTTTTTACACGTTCACCTCTGCACTTTCACCCTTTATACTTTATTTAGGGTTATTCTGAAAACGTCCATGTGTAAATTTACGGACGTTTTGGGGAATTTCTGGACGTATAATAAACGTCCAGTGCTCAATTTTCGGACGTTTTTTGGGATTTTTCGGACGTATATTACGTCCACGTCCGCTTAATGAAAGCACTGGTTCACGTTGTGTTGCTTAAAATTAAAGTTCTAATAAGTTTTCAAAAATTAAAGTTGTTTTCTCATTTAGCAAGTAACAATAAATAGCACTTGCGAAAAAATGCTAGTAGAAAATCTTGCTAATTTCGACCCTTGGCAGTGGTAATAGTTTGAGTGAACTGGATTATGACAATCTAGTGGAGGTGTTCATGAACATGAAAAATAGAGAGATGGCCTTGTAATGATAAAAGTTAAACATGCACATTATACTAGTTTACAATTTTTCCCCCTTTTTTTCTAAAACGCCGCGAAATTTTCCCCTTCTCAAAGGCCCCAGGCCCCTTCCCCTTTTTCAGAAAAAAAAACCCTGAACTATATCGAATCCTGCATACAATGCAAATTATGGCACTTTTTTTACTTAGAAATTATGGTTAAAGTTTTGCGTGCAGCTTCATTAAGAGTCTATATCTTGGACTAAAAGACTTAGACACTACTTGATGCATTACATTGAAACTTTATACAACCTTTCACAACCATCACACACCTATGTAAATAATCAAGTTAGACTATAACTCTATCCTGCATATCATGCAAATTATCACTCTTTAAGAAATTCTGTTTAATGTTGAATTGCATTAGAGTCCATATCTCATAACTAATAAGCGGTGGAATAGTTGAGCGCGCTGTCTTACAGGCAGCTCTTGTTTTGATTGTAATTGTAAGGAAAAGAGGGAAAATGTACAATGAAAAACCATATCATGCATTTGTTTAATTGTTTTTATTTGTGTCTTCAGGGAAGGGAGGGTCAAAGATACGGGAACTTCAAGATGAAAGTGGATGCCGGATAATTGTGAGTGAACCATTAGATTTTGGATCATCTGAGCAGAAGGCTCCTAAATCACTGGACCATTTCAACCAAACTTCACAAGAATGATCCTTTGGTGGCCTCTTTCAAATTAGATTTAAATTCTATACAGAACTCATTTTCTGTTAAAATGACTAAAACAACCAATATTGTCGTTGGTAAAATAGAAGAGACATCAACCTGCATCACCGAACATGAGGGGTTTATTTGGTATCAGGAAGTTATGGCTCAAACATTTATGGCCCATTGCATTTATGGCCCATATTTAGAAGATATGGCCCATATATATAAAATATATAGTGGTAGCTATAATACCCGATATATATTTATGTATTTTATTGATAAATAATTAAGAATGTGAAAAGAATTATGTATTTTATTGATGATAAATATTTAAAAATGTGAAAAATTACTAAAAATGCATATTAACAAAAATATAAATAATATATTTTATGATATTATAAAAGGGAATAAATTATTTTTGTATATTTTCAACCTAAACTCTTCATTTTTTGGTTTAATTAACAGATTATTACAGTAGTTGTGATCAAACTACATTAATTAATAGATTGTTACAGTTTGTTGGTGATCAAAGTACTTTAATTAAAGGATTGTTGCAGTTTTTGTTTATCATTTATATAAACACTTTGCTCCATAATAAATCATTAAATGCAATTAATAAGGTAAATAAAATAAATGATATAAATGAAAATACATAATATTCAATTTTATAAGAATTGACAATTAAAACAACTGAATTGAATGTATAAAAGTGCAATTTCATATAATACACAATCTCCTCCATTGCTATGGCTTCACCATGTCTGGATTTTGAAAATTATATTCTCCACTGGTGACTTGCATCTTTTTTAATGGCTTGATCCCGACATGCATTTTCATTAAAGTGCAGTGCAGCTAGAATTAATCTGAAAATAAAACATTATAATCAAGTTTCAATTGATTCATGTATTTACAGGTAAATTGCTAATATGATGAAATGTAAAAGGTCAGCTTTGTGCTTAGAATGAAAGTAGTGACTTCCCTCCTTATTGTACAAAAATGTGGACATGAACATACGACTAACATACTGGTAGTACTAGTAACTTTCAATAGAAAAGCTGTTATATGACTGAAGTAAACATCATATCATTCATACATACATTACATCTGACAGAGACAGAGAGAGATAGTTAGAGAGAGAGAGAGACAGACATACAGACAGACAGCCAGAGAGAGACAGACAGACAGACAGACAGACAGACATACATACATACAGAGATAGAGATAGACAGAGAGAGATACATACAGAGAGATATATAGAGAGAGACATAGAGAGATAGACAGAAAGAGAGTGTCATATGACCACATCTGGATTGTACAATACTCTCTCCAATTAACAATTATGGTAGACCTCAAAGAAGTTAATGATAACCGTTTATCTGCTGCCAATTGTTTTTTATAAACATACTGTCAAAAATTACGGACACTCCTTCACACTTAAAAATTATTTTTGAAAACATTGTGGAAAAGGAGAACTTGGTCAAGATGAACAATTTCTCCTTTTTTCACAATGTTTTCAACTCTTCTCAATGAAATCCGCTGCAGGTTAATTGTATGTCGGAAAATGTTTAACAATGCAATAAGTAGAAGATTTATGAAATTTGTTATAAATTTAACGAACACTTCATTTACAAACTCATTGCTGTGATAAAAGGTAAAATTGTCAAACATTTGTGTAATAGATCAGCCTGTTATAATTCGGGATTGACAGTCCTTATTTTTATTATAATTATAATGTTTCATTAAAAGCTGTGAATTTCTGATTGAAAAAATATATATTTTAACATGCATGTTTGTTGTGTTTTATCAGGGACATAAATATATTTTATAATTCCTTTATTTTCTGGGTTTATTACTATTTATATAGTATTATAATGTTTCATTTAAAGCTGTGTTCCAGACAATTATGAAATTCTGACAGAAAAATATATATATTCTAAAATGCATGTTTGTTGATTTTTTATCAGAGACATAAATATATTATAAGTTTCTGGTTTAAGCAACCTCTTTTCATAAACTTCTAATGTTATTGTCATATGGTAAAAAGTAATTTTACTAAAACATGAACATGTCATGATCCTGAATTTAATTTATTATATAGATCTATTTCATTTACTTTCCCAAGGCCTGTAAAATGCATAAAGTTGACATGAAATTATACTTCATATATACTGGAATAATTACATACAGTCAGGGTTATATAAAATGAATATTGATCCTATTAGATTAATGTATACGGTTAATCTGCCACATCCAATATTATTTGCGTCATAATTAAGAACTAGCAATGTAAATCAAAAATGAACCTACCTCATGTTTAATTTTCTTTTTGGAAATAGCTAATGCCGAATTTATTTATTTCGACGACTTCTTTCGTGGATTGTCAAATATTGTTGACACAGCATCGGGCTTCAACCTCACGGAAAACACTTGTCCATACCCGATGGATTCTGCAAACTTCGGACTTATCAAAAACTGACTGTCATCAAAATGTTTCATACATATTTAAGAATGGTTTGTTGTTGCTGTCTTTCCCCTATTCAATCGATCTATCCAACATTTTCGTATCTTCTGATCAGTTGGAATTTGGAATGAAATAATCCTGTGCGTCCCAGATTGTGTTGCATACCCATGTGCGATACAAATCACCATTTTTGTTTTCAGAAATAAATTTAATCAACGAAATATCATTGTCGATGATGCATGTACAGTGCAGACAATCACCAACCTTCAAGTGTGACGTCATCATATATCACGGGAGATAATTTCTAAGGGACATAAGCGAGTACATGTTTCACGCCTATAAATTTCCGGGGAAATAGAAAAGCAAATAATAACCTTTTTTTAAAGATTTTTTTAACAAATTGTTTAAAAAATGCGTTTGCAAGTTGAAAAACTGTTGATTTAAATAAAAAATCGGGAGAAATTGAGAACTTCCATATTAGACCTTTAAGGCACATTTTGCCTTTGTGTTTTACACACACTTGCATTGATAGTCAAAGCTCGGTACAGCAAGCCATATGAGGACTTGTTAAAAGCAGGAAATAACAAACAAAATATGTCTGACACTGTTTCGTGTAACTAGTTGAAAAAAGATGGGTGGATACATACAGATGTTTTTTAAATAAAGATACAGATTCCTGTAGCAGTAGTCAACTTTGGAACTAGTTGTGAAATAAATGATCTAACAGATTCTCCTTCTCTTACAAAGTTATACAACTTTAAGCACTTATAAGTTTAAAACTTTTCAAACGGCACCTTTCTACCTCGATATAAGAGGCCGAATTTAGGCTACTTCACAATTTGGAAAAGCAATATTTTTTCACAATGATTTATGAAAAATAATCACAAATGAAAGGCAAAATTCACATAACAATTGAATGAAATGTATGCTTGCATAATCCATTAGGAAGAATATTAAGTCATAAAACAAAATAAATTGGAATAAATTATTAACGTGATCATAAGATTTCATAATGCATCATTAATATGTAACATGTCATTTTTGGCCAGATAATTGCTCTAGCAATTCCGGTCTATAGATTGGCGATGTCCGTCTGTCTGTCTGTCCATCAACATTTTTGTTAAAGTTTCAGGTTGAGGCAAAATCTCAGCACTGGAAAGAGTTACATACTTGAAACTTTGCCTGAAGGTAACCAGTAACAAGTTCTATGATTTCTATGGTTACCTTGACCTTGGTTTGTCGATTTTCAAGGTCAAACTGCCGACAATCCGGCCTTACTGTCTTCAGCGGTTTCTTGTTCTTCACAATTTTGTGATATTGCACTTTGAATATCACAAAATCAATGGGCAAGGGAGTCTTCACAAAATTGGGTAAAAAGGTGCTGTGCAATGCAGGCGACTCTTAAAATACTGATTAAGATAAAGTGGGCTGGATGAATCCACCATGGCCGATGGTTTAGTATGCAGGATTTTGAAGTGGGTGTCTGGGTTACAATCACCACTAGTAGGATTCATGGTTGAGTGCACTTGGGCAAGGCACATTTCTTAGCCTAGTACTGGCTTGTTAAAACCAGGAATTAACATGAATGAGAACTGTCATTGTTATATAAATTATATAATGGTCAAAATGACGTTAAACACAACAGAAATAAAGGGATAGAGGAAGATGAATATGTATTTTCATTTAAATTTCTTTTCACATACATTAAGAAAAACTTGCTGGGTTGATAACTCTGTCTATACCTTTGGATTGTGTTTCAGGTCTCTAAAGTCATATTAAATGGATGGAAGTCTGGTTTAGTCATTTAATAGTGACATTGCAGCATTTTGTGTTATTATTTTCAGATCCAGAAAGATTCTGATGATTATGATGAACAACCAATCAAATTAGTTGGAAGTGCAGAGGCACAATCAAAAGCAAAAGAGTTGATAGAAGAATTAACAAATCCAGTTGAAAGGATGAGAGATTCATTTTCTAGTAAAATTTTATACTTTATTAACTAGTTTGCTGGTATGGTTTTTTTTTTTTTTGTGGGGGGGGTGGGAGTTTGGCTATTGTGACGCCCTAGACGTCGTTGTTCTAGTCACACAACTTTGACCTAACTTCATAACTCCAAAACTGTTCAACATTTTCAAATGAAAATTGGTACACATGTTCCTAGGAACAATACTCATGTCTATACCAAGTCAAATAAATCTGACTGTTATAATTATTCAGTAATGCCCCTTTATCAACTTAGAAAGAACAGACAAGCGATGGCGGTCGCTCCGTGGTACTCTTGGTTTTTAACTTCTTAACTAAAGATGCATTGAGATATCCAATTTGCAGTGGATGATTGAAAACCTTTATGGAAAATATCATGTAAACTGTGGCTGTTTGCCACTGACTGCTACTACACAGTATGGATCATTGTCGCTTACAGTAACAGATTGAATTCACCCATGGATTTGAACTCTTGTTTATACAAAATTATAGGCTGTGATTATCGTTCAGTACTTTTCAAACTTGATTCAGTCTGGAAACATAAGATGCAAGCATTTGTTTCGAAGAATATCTCAAATGGTTTACAAGCATGTTTAAAAACATTGCTTCTATTGTTGTGTTGCTTGCTTTGGGAGGGAGACACATATTGTAGATGAGTACCACCTCTGTGGTGTAGTGGTAGAGCATCAGTCTCAGGTTTTCGCAGGTTCAATGACAGTGTCATACCAAAGACTTTTAAAATGGTAGTAATGGCTGCTCTCCATGGTGCTCAGGGTTGCGGGGTTAGTATTACGACTGACTGGCTGGTGTCAGGATAAATGTATTGTTACTGGTTACTTACCCAGGAAACACAGTGATATAATTGAAGAATCGTTGAAAGCGATGTAAAACACCAAACAGTAGATGAGTATGTCTTAAACAGTTTCCGTATTTCCTTATCTAGAGAATTCAATAAACAGTGGTCAGCCATATGAGGAACCTCCTAAACCTAAGATAAATTGGGGAATGATCATGAAAGACAAGGCAGAAAATGACAGAATCAAGTTTTTAGGTAAGAAATGAATGTACAGCACTCTAAGGAGTATCTATTTAATAAACCCTACCATTTCCATATTGAAACATTTTGAGGCATCTGCAGCAACTTACCTTCAAAAGCATTGTGGCAAAAGGAATAAACGCTCTTTATTTGCTAGTCTTTTCAACTTCATTCTATAAGTATACTTTTCTGAGATGTTTTCAAAGTTGTCTTCTTCAGATTTGTTGTATGTTTGAATGAGTTAACATATTATGTTATATTTTATATCAAACAAGACCAAGATCATTTTAACAATTAAATTTTGGCAAGTTTTGCTTCATAAGGCAGAATGTATATTTATTACTGAAAATTTGATAAGGGTACCCATTTATTTGTATGACAATGTAACTTGTTTTGGAAATTTGCTTTTAGTCATTTCTTATCACTTTGCCAATTGGGATGAAAATTCACAGATAGCATCCTCTCAATATCCTCTCCTAAAATCCTTCCATTTTTTCCCCATATATCAAATTTCTTCAAGCCAAGTTGATTTCCAAATTGATTTGAAGAAAAGTGCCTAGGGTTACATCTATGAAATATCTTGTTGATTGGTTGAAAACATGGACTTCAGAGGCTATTTTGCCTTGTATGTCTATAGTGAAAACTTGAAAAATCTTTTTGTCCGAAACTTACAAACTGATTTTCATATAATTTTGTAGACATGATTCTTGGGGATGCTTTCAAGCCATGACAATATGTCTAAAGACATGGCCACCAGGGGCTGGGGCTGTTTGACCCTGTTTGCCCAGATTCTAAGATTTAGAAAATTATATCCTAAGAAAATAAATTACTAACTGGTATATAAACATTTCTTTGATGACATTATATGTCATATAAATTTGACATAAGACAGACAGCATAGGGTCTTGGTTATATACTGGTCCTCTTTGGCCTCTTGAATCAGGTTACCTGGCCGGAAAATGAGTTAGTGTAGTTTGCATTACAAATCATGCAGCATTACTCTGAAGTTGAGCGATCAAGGGCCGTCAAGGCCCTTTTGTTCAAGTTTGGTTTGTTTATGCATTTTTATCGTTTATAGGTTTACCAGAAATAAAGAAGAACTTTTACATCGAAAATGTGGACATAGCTAATCTTGCCCCACATGAAATAGAAGAAATAAGGTACAGCTTTATAAGGAACTTAATACACTTCTGAATGAGATATGATGGAGTTGTTTAAATCTTCTGTCTTAACCCTTTCCCACATACAACAAATCTGTTGCCGAATACAATGAAAACATATGGGAAAAAAATTTAAATCAAATGACAGTATCATTATTACATATATACATGTTGATGAAGACATAATGAGCAATTTCTCCTTTTGCCATAATGTTTTCATTTGTCTACTGCAGATTCTTGAAAATGCTTAGAACTGCATGTTGGATAAACATAAATCATCTGTTTTAAAAATAATTGAAGAAGAAAATGCAATTTCTGGAAAAGCTGAAGTATAATTCTGATATATTATTGCAAACAGTAGCTTGTTCTGAACAATTACTCCTTTCCTTACAATTACTTTTAGAGTTGTCGGATGTTGAGTCTTCTCATATATATTAGGGTTGAGATTTCTTCCAGGAAACATGTATAAATAAAGTTGTTACCATTATATTGACTAACTGATAATGTTGCTATATAATATATTTGTCATTTCAGAGCAATGAACAATAAAATTGCAGTTTCGAGTTTAAGTAAGAAGGAAATACGCATTCCAAATCCAATAAAAACATTTGAAGATGCTTTCGAACATTACCGTAAGTGCTATACAAATTGACATTGACCTATATGTTCATTTTCTTATTAAAAAACCCTTTCCTATATGATGCTGTCTGAAGCCCCTGCAACAGTCAACTTTTGTAAACATTCTTCCTATGCCACAATGTTTTCAAAAGTCGATTCAATGATTTAATTTTCATATACCATATTCGTTAACCATATTTTTAGCCAAATGTTTTTAAAATCGTCTTTTGCAGAATTGTTGTAGGTGAGTAAGGGTTAAACTGAGTCCAAGAAGAGCTTATGTTGTAATAATAATAATAACAAGAGCACCGCGTACGGCACAGACGATCGACTGATAGGGAGAAAACAGAAGAACAAAAAAAGCTGAGCTGAACAAAAAACCTTAACCGGACGACCACGCGGACGCCAGGGTCATGACAATAGCTCTCGTTTTTTCAAAAGTCGAGCTAATAATAATATAATTAGTAATATTAATAATAATAAAATTGAGAAGGTTACTCAATTAGTCGAGGACTATTCTTCTCTGAGGCCTGCTTAATTATGTTAATACAGCAATATGTAGAAAGAACAAACTTCAGTATAGCATACATGCATACATAAGAACAACTTCAAATTGTACACATAAATGTTAAGGAACACTAAAGCACTACGGCTAAGATATTTAAGCAAAAACATAATTTCAAACATAACAAAAGCACTCTTTGTAGGATTGTTCTTTATTACTTATTTTTATGCCCCCGGAATCACCGATTCGGTGGGCATCTAGTTTTTGGCCTGTCTGCACGAAAAAAACCTTGACCACTACTTTTGAACCATAACAGGTACGGCTACCATATTTCACATACATGTGTATTCCTTGTGACATGACCTTTCTGTCAGTACCAAAATTTTTGACCTTGCGACCTTGACCTTTGACCTAGATGTTGCCATTCTCGAAAAAAACTTAAACATTGGCCATTACTTTTGAACCATAACAGGTACGGCTACCATATTTCACATGTGTATTCCTTGTGACATGACCTTTCTATCAGTGCCAAAATGTTTGACCTTGCGACCTTGACCTTTGACCTAGATATTGCCATTCTCGATAAAAACTTTAACCTTCACCACTACTTTTGAACCATAACAGGTACGGCTACCATATTTCACATGTGTAAGCTTTGTGACATGACCTTTCTGTCAGTACCAACATTTTTCACCTTAACCTTTGACCTAGATGTTGCCATTCTCGAAAAAAACTTTAACCTTGACCACTTTTTTTGAACCATAACAGGTATGGCTACCATATTTCACATGTGTATACCTTGTGACATGACCTTTCTGTCAGTACCAAAATTTTTCACCTTGCAACCTTGACCTTTGACCTAGATGTTGCCATTCTCGAAAAAAACTTTAACCTTGACCACTTCTTTTGAACTATAACAGGTACGGCTACCATATTTCACATGTGTATTCCTTGTGACATGACCTTTCTGTCAGTACCAACATTTTTGACCTGGCGACCTTGACCTTTGACCTAGATGTTGCCATTCGGGGGCATCAGTGTTTTACAAACATATCTTGTTTCAACATGAACTTATAACAATTTTCTTTAAAAAGTTTCATTGATTCAGAACATTTTACATTTGAGTCTGTTCCATAGTACAGAATATTGCAGATAATTTTTGTACATTTCTAACTTTGGTTTGGAAACTTTTAAATCAATATTTGTAACAGATCTTAGACTATGTCACTGGTTTCTGTAGGGTTGACTAAATATTAAAGCTTAGAGATTGTACCCATTTGGTGAGCTCTGTCATCTTCCTTCAAAACTGGTTTTTAACCTTTTCCACAACAACAAATATGTAGCAGATAACTTTGAACATATCCAGGTAAAAATATGGTAGATCTTGATAAAGGAAAGTAGAATTATCATCAATTTCTCCTCTTGCCTCAAAATTTCAAGTTCTCTGCTTCAGAAACATCAATATGCTTCTACAAGTGGGAAAGGGTTAATAAAAAATTGTCATTAACTTGAAAATTGATGAAAAGATTGGTGAACATTGTTTAATATGAGGAGAGATTGTGGCCAAATTGATAATTTCTGGTATTTAAAATATTTTCTGCTACAACAGTACAACCAAATTTCATAGGTAACAAGATAAATAGCCAAGATTGCAAACTAGCTCGGATGTATAATGCGGACCTGTTGAAAGTGCATTGCCTTAACTTGTTTTATATGTCCAATGATGATATATTCGTATACAAAATACAGAAATACAGGTGCACATCTTCCATAACCCTTCCCCACATATGATAAATCTGCAGCAAATGACTTTGAAAACAAATACACAAAAATATCTCTATTTAAGAAATTTTAATTATTCTTTCACGACACAGTTGTCGAAAGGGATATATGGATGGATTTGCCTGTATGTTCATATGTAACAACTTTATCACTTTAGTGACTTCATGTCTAATCCGATTTTTATAAAACTTCAGACTTGTGTTCCAAATCGTGGTCTTTTGTATGAGTTTTTGTATCACTGAACTAGGTCACAGTGACTTTATTAGTGACCAAACTATGTCATCACTCTTGCAATCAGATTGTTATGAACTTTGATATCTTCACAAGCATCACCTTTTGTATGCGGTCATGTTTCATCCAAACTATTCGCAGTGAATATAATATGTCTGTATCATATGAAAAAGCGTCAAAGCACTAGCACTTTTATTTGTGGACGGTATTCCTCATATTGAATGGTGTTGAATTTATTGTGGCAAAAGCAGAAATTGTTTGAAAAAGCTATCTGCTTCATAAGTATCAGAATGTGTCTGCATGTGGGAAAAGGTTAAAGAAAAAATCTGAGATGACATTGTTGAATTGTTTAATCAAGGTGAGTTATTGTAATCGCCTTTTGCCATGTGTCCATCAACTTCTTCTCCTCAGTAACCAGTGGGTCAATTGGGATGAAACTTCACAGGAAGCATCCTCTCAATGACCTCACCAAATTCTTCAAATTGTTGGGAGCCATGCAGAATTCTGGTTTTCATGGCAATGAAATGAACAAAATTAAAATACTTCTTCTCTCAAACTGGTCGGCAGATATTTAAATAATTGAATTTAATTCAAATAATTTTGTGGGGCTATAGTGAAAACTTAAAAAATCTTCTCCGACGAAAGTGTCTGACAGATTTTCAAATAATTTTGTAGAAGTGTTCATAAGGTGACCCACTATCAGATTCCTTCAAGCCATGTTGATTGGTCGAAAAACATGGCCGCCACAGGGCGGGGCTATCATGGTTTGTATTTAGTAAAAACTTAAAAAAATCTTCTCCTCCCAAAGTGTTTGACCGATTTTCAAATAATTTTGTAGAAATATTCCTTTGGTTACCCTCTTGCAGATTCCTTTCAAGCCATGTTGATTGGTCAAAAACTATGGCTAAAGTGGGAAAAAACGGTGAGCGATCCAGGGCCATCATAGCCCTCTTGTTTATGTATAGAATGTGTAACTTTTGATATATTCTTTTCAATTACAGCTGAAATTCTTATAGAGATTTATAAACAAAGATTTACAAAACCATCACCAATTCAGGTAAATTATTTATTTACAATTTATACGGGGGGAAATTATGTCGAGGGTCACAGGAGCCATTACGGTCAGATCTGTTTCTGCTCAATATCTCAAAATTGATTTCACCTTAAGTCTCCAAATTTCATAGGATGATTGATCTTGTTGGGTAGATAATCCCGATAGTTTTGGGTCAAAGGTCAAGGTCACCGGCCTGCCCTTAAGGTCAAAATCCATTTTGTCTCAAGTACCCTGTCTTATTGAGTAGATGATCCCTATTATATTTGGGGGTCAAAGTTCAAAGTCACAGCCGAGCCCTGGTAGCTCAGTCGGTAGCAGGGGTTGTGAGTTTGAATCTTGGCTCGGCCAACTTTCTTTCCGACGTTTGTCAGAACTCAATGCGACATGCGTCAATCGTCTTCTACCAATGGGCTAAGTCTTTTTGAAAAGCAGCCAGTTGCTTGGGAAGATTGTTGTGTGGAGTACTGGTTTGAGAAAACCAGGAAATACATGAGTAGGTGAACTGGCCTCCGTGATATGACTGAAAAAAATGGCGTTAAACATCAATCAAGCAATCAGTCACAGGTCAATCTCTGTTTACTTCTACAAATCATTGGAGTTGGTTTTGAAAAATATCTAACAAAAAATGTTATGTTTGGAAAAATTAAACCTTGATAGAGTTGAATTAAAATGGAAAAAGGCAAGATATAATATCATGGTAATTTCTCCTCTGTCACAATGTTTTTATTAAAGCTATAGCTGCAGAGATTTAAAAGTAGTGTGTTTGAGGAAATTACTTCTAGTACATAGAATCATCTTAAACAATCATCACCCATCGCTCTCTAGTTGTATTTTTAACAAATTACGATATATAGCCATCAAAACTTTGTAAATTCCAAATTAAGAAAAGCTTTTTTTGCTGTTCGTTTTTATTTCAGTGTCAAGCATGGCCAGTATTATTGCAAGGACTTGATCTCATAGGTATAGCCCAGGTATGTCATCTTACAATAGATAAAATGTAATAGATCTGTTTGTACTGCTTAAATTTTTAACCCTTTACTACATACAACAAATCTGCAGCAGACGACTCTGAAAACATGTAGACAGAATTGTGGAACATCTAAATAAAAGTGTACTTGCTGAAAAGAGTTGTTTTGAGCTATTTCTTCTTTTGTCAAAAGGATTTCAAAAAGTTTTCTGCTGCAGAGGTGTCAGGAAGTGTCTATATATGGAAAAGGGTTAAAACTTTTAACCCTTTTCTACATTAAACACATTTGTAGCAGACGACTTTGAAAACATCTTTTATTAAATATAGAAAATATGGATAATTGAAAGTAATTATTGAATAGAGCTGAAAATATAGTGGCTAAAAGAACAATTTCTTCTTTTGTCAGGTTTCAATATTCAGCAGCTGCAGATGCGCCAAACAGCATTTGAAATTAGGAAAGGGTCAAGGATCATACATACTTAGGCATTAATTTCTAAACATTATTGTTATTATTTTTTTTATCTTACTTTAATCAAAAAGCAACAATGGGCTCAGTCCATGTGGAAAAGCAGCCAGTTGCTTGGGAAGATTGTTGTGTGGAGTACTGGTGTGAGAAAACCAGAAAACACATGAGTAGGTGAACTGGCCGCCGTGATATAACTGAGAAATTGTTAAAAACGGCGTTAAACTCCAACCAATCAGTCAATCAATCAATCAAAAAGCAACCTTTTATATTCCATCATGCATTACTAGTAGGATCAGCAGACACTCGATCTTATGTAAACTGTCCATTTAACCCTTTTCAACATACAACAATTCTGCAGCTGATGACTTTAAAACATCTTGGCAAAATATCTGTAACTGATTTATATTTATTTAATTAAGTTGAAAATATTGTGACCATCTAGCTTTTCATAGTAAAGTTTGACCCTGTGATGATAAGAGAATGTCTTTCTTGAACTCTTCTTGTTTCGTTTCTATTAATCGTTCTATCTGGAGATCATTCTGCTTATCCCCCCACCACTACTTGGGTGGAGTTTATCATCGTTGGTGCCATACTGCTATGGTGTGTGGTCTGTTTTCGCTGACATGTCACATAGTGTATACTGTTCCAGTGACATATCAGTGTGATTGGGCTTAGCATGTCTTGCAGTTTTGTCGAGCCATTAACATGATTGTGGCAGTGAGATGGGGGTCGGGGAAAGCAGCCTCCCTCACAACAGGTTGGGTATATATATATGTTATTTATCAGTCCTATGTCATGTTGTATCTCTATTCTGTTCTATTCAATTTCACAAATATTATTATCTTGTAATCTTCAATATTGGAGGAAATAAAGATTATATAGTTCCTTCCCAAGACATCATTCTCTATTTGATTACTTATCATTTTCTGTTGTCTGTCTAGCACACTTGATTTAAATGTATTTATCGACGGTAGTGTTTACACATGTAATGTTGAATGACCATATATGGAGGTTTTTTATTTCGTCTATTGTATTGTATGTTGGCGGGAAAAGTAAGCTTAGGTTTTGTGTACTGTACATGCAGTTGATGGTCATTCAAGGAGTAAACGTCCAACTGTTCAGACCGTTATCAAATTTCCAAGTTCTGATTTCTAAGAGATTTCAATGCAGATTCTGAATTACGAGTTCAGACATATTCGTTTATATGCAATTCGCTCACAGGAAAGCAATGCTAGGAGTCGAGTTCTCATTCAAATTCAATAACTATTAATCAGTTCCTTGTTATTTAATATATAAATTTCGAACATGTATAGCACTTACCTTATTCATTATAGCTAGTTCATTATAAGCTATTTTAATTATGAATCAAGTTCTTCTAATTAGTTACTTCTGGAAATCCAATTTGTTATAATAACCTTTTAATTACATCACAATGTGTACTCAGAGAAACAAATTGAATAATAAGAAACATGACAGGTTAGGGTTGGGTGGCCCGCCCGCAGTTACCGATTTCATGTTTCATCTTTAAACAACCCTTTTATTCCCACTAGGATTTGCTGAATAAGCTTTAGTAGAAGCTATTATATATATATTGGGAGCATTATGCTTTAGAATCTGAGAGTTGCATGTATGTACAGAAAGACTTATGTGTTGTTGTCGAGCAAAAGTAAACGGTTGGACTTAGTTCCTCTAGCCTGAAATGTTTATGGTGTTGTTATATAAATGTGTTTAACGTAATTAAATAAATGATTTATGTCCATTTGAAAGCATTGAATTAGAACATAATTAATAATAATGAATGGGGTAATGGAAGGCCACACATGTATTCCTTCTAACACTTTACTATCAAATTATTTTCTGATTTCAGACTGGCACGGGTAAAACGCTGGCGTTTCTATTACCAGCCTTGATTCATATAGATTGTCAACCAGTGTAAGTTCTTTATGGTGTACTTGTAAAATAACTTTAATGTTTGATGTTTTATTGATGGCTCATTAAAAAGTCATAAAGAACAATGTAGTTGAATAAATCCTTTCCAACCTGCAGATGCATTATGAAACATCTGCAGCAGACGACTATGTGAAACAATGTGGAAATGGTAGGAATCGCTCAACATGAGCAATTTCACCCTGTGCCACAATGTTTTCAACTTGATTCAATAATTCCTATGACTTTGATAGAGATTTACAATATTTTTGCCTAGATGGTGTCTGCTACAAATGTATTGTATATTGGAAAGGGTAATGAAGTATCATTCCAAAAGGATCTCGAACAAACAAGTTTCTCTATTTTTAATATCACATTATACAGGAGTTTCAAAATTACCCGACTACTAAAGCACTTTTACTCGGCTAATTTAAACAGAATTTCCTTTACCCCTACTGGGGGAGGACCCCCTGATCCCGCCTATTTTCATTTATGATCCTACTACTCTAAAACGAAATGAAACCCCTCATTATAATGTATTGAAAATGACTGACTATATTCCTAGCTGTGTTTTCTTCTGTGTCTTTTACATGACTAGCATTCTAGAATTTTAAAGTCCTTGAAGGCACTAGTCTGAGTATTTTCATGCTCAAGTAAGCATTAACCCTTCCCCCACATACAGACGCAACTACAGCAGACAACCTCTATAGTTTTGACTAATTGCTTTCAAAGTTATCAAAGTTATCTTCTTCAAAATTTGTTGTATGTTGGAACGATTTTAGACTCCTCACTTGGTACAAATAGTTTAATAACCTGCCAACACATTTTAATACATTTACTGCAGGGTGCTTTTGAGCAATTTCTCATTTTGCCACTATGTTTTAATTCTATTCAATAATTGTACTTTTCATTTTTAGAAATTTTCCATTAATATTTTGAGATGTATTCAAACTCATCTGCTGTAGATTTATTCTAACTTTGAAATGGCATATATATATATTAGCTATAACTCAAATTGGTTCTTTTCTCAAAACATTTCATTTGATCCTTTAAGTCGTAACACTTTTATCACATCTTTGTATCGGTCGCAACCCAATTCTGCTTCATCTATGAATATTTGTGCTTTACAACTAATTATTTACATTATTCATACCATGTAATTTAAGAAATTGAATCAGTCCAAAACCAATTGTGCTTCATCTATGAATATTTGTGCTTTACAACTAATTACTTACATTATACAGTCCGAGGAATGAGAGAAATGGACCAAATATGCTTGTGTTGTCACCAACCCGCGAACTTGCCTTACAGATTGAGGAGGAGGTTAAAAAGTTTAACTACCGGGGAATTAAAAGGTAGTGTTTCCAGGGCTTCATAAAAGGGGCTTGTTTCATGTTCTTAATTCCCGTTGACTGCCTCGGTGGTGTAGTGGTTGACCGTCCGCCTCTGATGAAGGAGGATGCCGATTCAATCCCAGGTGGGACGTACCAAGACTTTTAAAATGGTAACAATGGCTTTCCCTCCATGGTGCTCAGGATTGTGGAGTCAAGCGATTGACTCCCTGTTGTCGGGATAAGTGGACCAGTAGTACTGTACTCACAACATGGGGTTTAGTTGAGCAATAAGAGAGATATATTGTAATAATCATGTTAATTTGAGGCCAAGATTTCAATATTATAAAGTTATTTTTATATTTAAAGAAGGAAAAACAGAATGTTGAAAAGGAATTCTCAGCTGTGAAGACTAATCTGTGATCAGAGTATTTCCTTGATTTATGTATTTGGATGTTGGAAATATCAAATTAAATTACTTTTATTTAATCTTCCTTTAAGTAGCAGCAATTCTGATATCTTAACCCTTTCCCACAAAATATTTACAGCAGACGTCTTTGAAAACATCCAGGCAAAAATGTGGAAAATCTCTACAAATGAAAGTATGATCATTGGATTAGAGTTGAAAATACTGTGGCAAAAAGTGAAACTGCTCCCTAGTAGTAATTTCTACATTTGCCGAAATGTTTTTAATTATCATCTGCATCAAAACGTGTGTGTATGTGGGAAAGGTTTAAGCCGTTTGCAGGAGATACATTCAGATCACATTTTCATCAACTACATGTTTTAACTTTATTGTTTATTAAGTAATGAAGTACTTCTAACACACTTGGTGTAAATTATCATCTCTCTTTATTTTATAGTATAACAGTATAAATTATCATCTTTGGTTATTTTATAGTGTATAAATTATCATCTTTGGTTATTTTATAGTGTATAAATTATCATCTCTGGTTATTTTATAGTGTATAAATTATCATCTCTGGTTATTTTATAGTGTATAAATTATCATCTCTGGTTATTTTCTAGTGTGTGTGTGTATGGTGGGGGTAACAGGAGAGAGCAAATCAATGTAGTGAACAAAGGAGTGGAGATTATTGTGGCTACACCGGGACGTTTAAATGACCTTGTAATGAACGGAATCGTCAATGTGAAATCCATTACATATCTTGTGAGTACCACTTAACCCTGTCCCACATACAACAACTTTGCCTCCGACGACTTAGTTGAAAGTATAATTACCGATTCGAGTTGAAATAAATCTGGTAAATGGTGATAATTACACTTTGTCTTAGCAGTTTTTCTCTTTAACCCTTTCCCACATACAACAAAACTGCAGAAGACACCTTTGAAAAAATCTTGGCAAAATTATCGAATAACTATATAAATGGAAGTGTAATTATTGAATCGAGTTGGAAACATTGTGACAAAAGGGGAAATTGCTCATGATGAGCAATTTTCTCTTTTTCCACAATGTTTTCATATGTCTTCTGCTGCAGAGGCGTCAGATAGGATCTATATGTGGGAAAGAGTTATTTCAACTGTTATTTGAAAAAGAAATTTTATCAGTTTGTTAAAGTGACTGGTTTTGTAGGTTGAATACATGTATAGATTTTGTTCTTCATTTGTGTTTAATATTTTCTGTTATTAATAATGTATATGATGCCTCCTTATGACTTTTCATCATGATATTTTCCATTTATTTGACTAAACTTTAATTCAATCTTTACAACCATAAGAGTGATTGGACTTGCCTCGATTCACATTTGAATAATTGATAAAAAGTAGTTGCTCCCTTTTATACTCCAGCAATGTTTCTAAAAGTAGTCAACTGCAGAGGTACGAAAAGTCATCAGAATGAGGTTACCTATGAATAAAAGTGGAAAACATCATGGCTAAAGGAGAAATTGCTTGTTTTGAGCAATTTCTTCTTTTGTCATTATGTTTTCAAAAAGCTGTCTGCTGCAGAGGTGTCAGAAAGCATCAATATGAGGGAAAGGGTTAAGAATTAACAAACATTAAAATTAATTGCTTCAAGCATGGAGAGATATGGGCATATGAGAAAAATTAAACTATTGCTAAGAAAAAAAGGTTTGCTTTTATGATATTGTGCCATGTTGTCTTTTCCTGTGTGTGTGTGTTTCCTCATATCCCATTTGATTAAAGGTTTTAGTGGCATTTAGTATTGAGGACCTGATAAAATCTGTTACTAGGGAATATCTATCTGACAGTAACTTGAGACATTTTCTTTTTCTGATAGGTATTAGATGAAGCAGACAGAATGTTGGATATGGGTTTTGAACCCGAGATAAAGAAAATATTGTTGGATATCAGACCAGATCGTCAAACAGTAATGACCAGGTAAAAAAAAGGTGGAACCCTTCCCCACATACAACACATCTGCAGCAGATGACTTTGAAAATATTGAGGCATATCTATGGAAAATCTTTATAACAAACATTGGGGAAATTGCTCAACAAATTGCTCCTTTCTCTTTTTGCTTTAGATATATCTCCTGTATTGTACATGTATACATGTTGATATTTATTTTTTAACCCTTTCCCACATTCAATTAATCTGAAGCAGACGTCTTAACTCTTTGAAAACATCTTGGTGGGAAAATATTGAAAATCTGTAAAATTGTCTTTTTAATTATTAAATATATTTGAAAACATTGTGGCAAAAGGAGAAATTGCTCAAAATAAACTAAAATTCCTTTTGCCACAATGTTTTAAAAAGTCTTTACTGTTGATGCATCAAAATGCCTCTGCAATTGGAAAATACTTAATGTAATTATAAATAACTATTTTCCCAATGAATGGTATTCTTAAAATTCTTGCAGGTCAAAAATCAAACAAAATGAGCTGTGTCAGATATTAGAAGGGGGTCTCTTGCAAACAGTGAAACATATATGTACATTCTCATCTGAGTCATCACTGGTCGCCTACATGAAGAAGAGTTCTAGGTGTAATTTCTGACTGAAACACTGGAAGTGTAGACCAAGTGGTTCATTCCAATGACCTTATATAAGGCAAAATCACTTGCAACAAAAAATTCTTCGCGCAATGCAGATAATTTATATTTTCAGTGCTACCTGGCCACCTGATGTGAGAAGGTTGGGAGAAAGTTATCTCACAGACCCTATACAGGTGTTTGTTGGAAGTTTAGATCTGGCTGTAAGTGTCTCGAATGTTTATCCTTTTCCAACAATATTTAAACTTCATTTATTTTGATGTCATACTAACTGAATCGAGTGGCAGTATCCTAGACATCAGTGACACTTTCGATGTTAAACTTGATTTCATTGGTCTGCTCATTAAATATCAGCCAATCGTTGGGCGTCTTTTTTGTACCCGAATTAGACCCTTTCAAAATGTCGAAACGAAAACATTTTCTTTGGCAAGATAACGCTTCGACATGCACTGAAACTGAAGAAAGTAATCAAATTTCAGTCGATCCAGACCAAATGCCCCACTCCTGAACAAGTAGAGTATCTGATATGCCTGTTAAAACATGTAGAGCCTTTCAAAATGAGGGCTGAGCAGTTTTCAATGGCTACGCTTTGATGTAGAAAAAAAGCTTATGTACTGCAATTTCTGCAGCAAACATAAACAATTAAATGCATTGATGGAAGGGACTTCTTATTTTCGGACCAGTACATTAACGAGGCACACAGCCAGCAAAGAACACAAGGCCTGTGTGCTTGGTAAAAATCTGCAGCCAATCTTTGAATGAGTTGTCAAAAAGACCATACAAGCCTTCTTGAATTTTTGAACATTCTAGACTGTCCCAGTGTATTACGCCTTTCACACAGTGGAAAAGATTCATATTCCTCAGCCAATAATATGATTTTTTTTTGCTTCTTAATTTGTGTTTAAATTTAATTAAAGTGAAAATAACAATAATTCACTCCAGGTTACACTGTAGACAAGTTTAAAGTTCAAGTTATAGGTTAATAGTTAAATGATGTTAATTGTTTGATTGCTTTTAACTCAATCAAGGAAGAGAATTCATCCCAGTAAAATTTATAAATTCAAGGTAAATATGTTTGACCCCTGTTTTTTTGGCTAGTGGGGATACATGTCCCCATTGAATTTGAGTCGTGAATGACCCTAACTCTTTCTTTACTTAAAACCTAATCAAAAAGCAGCAAGATATTTTGAATATGTTGTAGTACATGGAAATATTAACCACATCTTTTACTGGATTCTTGGTCGATTGTGTAGTATGGGTACATTATTTTATATATATATATTTTCAGGCTGTTCATTCTGTTACACAGAGGGTAGAAATTGTTGGTGATGATGAAAAGAAACAAAGAGTAAGTAATTGATAGGGAAAAACTGATACAGTTGTCTTATGTATTCTTGTTAACCCTTTCCCGAATTTTGACTCCTACAGCAGATTTCTTTTAAAAACATTGAGGCAGAACATGTAATGCCTAGATGTTTTCAAAAATGTCTGCTGCTGATTTGTTGTAAATGGGAAAATCTTAACATATTATTTAACATGCATGTATGCTTTTAAATTGATAATATCTAATGTCTATATGGACAAACGAGTTTTTGAAACTGAGTTGAAGTAGCATTGAAAAATTGCTGAAGTCCTTTCCAGATATACCAAAATGTTTCAAATCGAGCCGTTATAGTTCAGTTATGAATCCAGGGGTCATGTGTTTGACTACCAGTTCAGCCTTTAATTCTTTTGATAACTAGTTGTGACTTATGTTGTCTTCTACAAATTGGCTCAAAATAGCCTATGTGCGAGAATGGTTAGGTTAACTCACCACCTTGATATAACTGAAAACATCTTTAAACTACAATCAATCAATAGAAACCAAACTTTTTGGTAATGTTAGTTAACATTGACTCATATCTACTTTTTTTGTTGTCCGGGACCATTTGTGTTTCATTATAACATCTTGCTTATTTTTAGTTGACAAAAAGAAAATCTCAAGCATATTTCATCATGATGTAGGGCATTTAATGAAATACATTATCAATAGTTATGTCCCTCATTGTCCGAACTGTTAATAATAGCCAGAACAATATAAACTCATTACTATTCTTGAATTTGAAAACATTTTGATATGAACCATTTATAAACTATGAAGGAGTTTGGTTTATTAAACGTAAGCCCTTTTCCACATACAACAAATCTGCAGCAGAGTTCTTCCAGGATATCAAAGAAAAAATATGGAAAATCTTTGTAAAAGAAAGCATAATTATGCCCCCTTCGAAGAAGAGAGGTATATTGCTTTGCACATGTTAGTTGGTCCGTCGGTAGACCAAAGCTTGTCCGAGTGATAACTCAAACTAGACTTGGAGGTTGTGTCTGACCGGTAGATGAATCCTATTGATTTTGAGGTAATTTGGTCAAAGGTCAAGGTCACAGTGACCTAACGCGAAATGCTTGTCCGAGTGATAACTCGACATTGCCTGCACCCATTGCCCTCAAACTTGACATGGAGGCTGCTGGTGACCAGTAGATGACCCCTATTGGTTTTGAGGTCATCAGGTCAAGGTCACAGTGACCAAAGCTTGTCAGAGTGATAACTAAACAATGCCTGGACCTTATCTTTCGTTGTGGCATCAGAAAGGGGGCAAAATGTCCAAACTTTAAAATTCTTCTCCTCTGAATCCACTATAATTTAATAGAAATGTTCCTTGGGTGACCCTCTACAAAAATTGTTCAATCCATATTGATTGGTTGAAAAACATGGCAACCAGGCAGCATCAGACCAGGGGCAAAATTTAAAAAAATCATTTTTAGCTCTACTGGCCTTTAAGGGCTTATGTCCTGCCGATTCATCCGGCATGCGTCTGTCCGTCCGTAAACAATTTCTTGTTAACACGATACAGTCTTCACTTTTGATTGTATCTCAACCAAACTTATACAGTAGTTAGATATCCATGAGAGCTCGGTTCCTTTCGAAAACCAGCCAGATCCGCCCCATGCATGACTGAATTATGGCCCTTGAAATTGTCAAAATTGCTATAATAGGGCTTGTTAACATGATACAGTCCATTTTTTTTATTGTATCTCAATCAAACTTATACAGTAGTTAGATATCCATGAGAGTTTGGTTCATTTCTAAAAAACGGCCAGATCTACCCATGCATGGCTGGATTATGGCCCTTGAAATTGTCAAAATTGCTATAATACAGCTTGTGAACACAATAGAGCTTCCATTTACTATCTGATCTTCACCAAACTATGATGGTATTTGAATATTGATGACATATTGATTCCTTTTGAAACAAGCCAGATCAATGCCAGTAGAGCATAGGCCCTCATGGGCCTCTTGTTATGAAAGTGCTTGTCTGATTTTAAAATAATTACATCCAGTGGTCTTCTACTCTAATTTGTTCAAGGCATATTAATTGGGTATAAAATCATGGAAACAAGGGGTATTCACAAAAGGGCTTCAAATGACAACTCCTACGATTCCATTGGACCAATTTCAACTTAATTTAACAGGAAAATATTACTTTGTTGGTCCTCTTTCAAAGTTGTTCAAAGACATACATTCTTTGTAGAACTTTGTAGTTGATGCAGCATCACAAAGTGAGAAAAATGCCCAAACTTTAACTCTTCTCCTAAAATATCCGCTTATCTGATAAGATAATTTGATAGAAATGTTCCTTGAGTGACCCTCTACATCAACTGTTCATACCATAGTGGTTGTTTGTAAAACGGGGCAGCAAGGTGGCATCAGAAAAGGGGAAAATTAACTTTTTCTAGATATTTGCAGTTAAATATTTGCTACAATACTTTCACTCAGGTGATCGATTTAGGGCCATCTTGTTTGTTGTTGCATGTCTTGATAGGGAGACAAAAATAGATCACTTCTGTAGCAAACTTTCATTCAATTACTTTTTGGCAGGTGACACATACATGTATTACATACAGCGTGTTTGCCCTTTCTCACTTACAAGAAACCTGCAGCAGAGGACTTTAAATGCATCTAGCCAATAATATAGACTATATCTATTAATGTAAGTTCAATTTTGAAAAGACTTGAAAATAGGCAAATGGAGAAATTTCTCCTTTTGTTAAAATGCTTTCAAAATATTCTGATGCCTTTGAATAAAAATACAGCTGTATATAAGGGTTAATACAATGTTCCTGTAGTATCCAATCTTTACAGGTGATAGAATTCATTCATACTGAAATGGAACCTCATGATAAGGTCTTAATTTTTGTTGGAAGAAAAGTCACGTAAGTAATATTGTCAGTATTTGATCTACTAGTTATATTGATATTATTAGATCAGCGATGTTTTTCCTTTTATAGATTGTACCGGTTCTTCACAATTTTCTGACAGGGTCCAACGGACGTGTTCACAATTCAGGCCATCTAGCATAATTTTAACTTTTAACCTTGATTTTCTGACAAAAAATATAAAATTCTTGACCCGTCGCCGTTTTTTAATTTTTAAACAAATCGCAACATCTTCTGTGCCGTATATATTCATTCAAGTGACGCTTTTTTACTGAATATGATATTTAACCAAATCAAATTTTTAACGAAATAATTATACATCTTATTCATACAAAAAGTATAGGGAGTTGGGTGATATTTCGTTTAATTTATTTCTACCTATTTCGTCTAGTCAATTTAACCGCGTGTTGGAAGGAAACAAAATGACAGATGATTAAATTTTTAGCTCATGTGATGGGTTATGACTCTTTCCCAACAATCCAAATAACCCAGAAACCTATATACAATTAAAGTTCATTATTAAAACTACCATAAAAAAACCACCACATATATTAAAGTTCCTTTTTTGGTCACCCTTATCCCGCAGTGAATTTTACTTTCAATTTCAGAAAACATATATTGTTCTGAAAATGGCTCCTAAGCTGTCAATAAAGCTAAAAGCAAACAATCTTTTCATTACAAATCAGTCGGAGGATATTCAACTTTATTAAAAAAAAAATCAACAAAATCATTATTGTCCAATGGAAGATTACTTCAGTCTTTTGAATTCATCTGAAATCTTTATGAAACAATTATTAGCTTGACTTTTGAAAAAACGAGAGCTATTGTCATGACCCTGGCGTCGGCGTCGGCGGCGGCGTGGTCGTCTGGTTAAGTTTTTTTGTTCAGCTCAGCTTTTTTTCCTGTTTTCTATCAGTCGAGCGTCTGTGCCGTACGCGGTGCTTTTGTTATTAATCAGAGTTGAAAACATTGTGGCAAAAGAAAATATGTTCCTTTTGAGCAACTTCTCTATTCAATTTGCCTATATCTTTTCAAAAGTTGTCTGCTACAGATGCCTCAAAACGTGTGCAAGTGTGAAAAGGTTGAACACTCTAAATGTTTTTTTGCAGGGCCGATGATTTATCAAGCGACTTTTCATTAAGCGGTATAACATGCCAGTGTATCCATGGTGATAGGTAAGTAATTTCGTTTTGTTATCCACATGATAGCTCCTCTTAACCCTTCCCCACTCGCAGACGTATCTGTAGCAGATCACTTTTGTAAACATAGTGACAAATGGAGATATTGCCACAATGTTTTCAACTTAATTAAATAACCTTACTTTCAATAATGGAGATTTTCTACAGTTTTGCCAAATTGTTTTCTTAGTCATCGGCTGCAGATTTGTTGTATGAGGGAAACGTGTACATTTCAACTCCCAATGTTGAAAACACGTAAAGTAAAGAAGTTTGTATTAAAAACAAAACAATAGTATTGATTTAATGATAATTACACAAATGTCATGAGGATAGCGAAATGAACCATGTCTGTTGATTTGAGGTCTTAACCCTTTCTCAAATACAGCAAATTTGCAACAGACGTTTTCAAAACTTGTCTGCTGCAGATGTGTCAAAAGTTTGTATGCAAGTGGGTCTGCATACAGTAATAACTCGAGTGAACCTATGCATTTGCACATTCTCACCAGGGTCTGTCTGTCTTGTTGTTATAAAGACCTATATGTATATTTCTGATAAAAAGTAGTAGAAGTGTAGTCCCACTAGTTGTATGCCAATGTATTTATGATATGAACTAGGTTTGAAGATTCATTAACCCTTTCCCTCATACGGCAATTCTGCAGCAGACGACTTTGAACGTATTTTGTCAAAAAATAGAAAATCTCCATAATTGAATGGATAACCTATGACTAAAAGTGGAAAACATTGTGGCAATTTCTTTTTTTGTCATTATGTTTTCAAAAAGCTGTCTGCTGCAGAGGCTTCAGAAAGCGTCTATATGAGATGTAAAATACTGGACGCCACTCATATGTAACTGAGTTGGATTATGCTACAGCTCATATAATAATACATATTGACCTTTTACTAGGGAACAATGTGATAGAGAACAAGCTTTAGAAGATTTCAAATCTGGGGAAGTTAGAATACTTGTAGCTACAGATGTTGCATCCAGGGGGTTAGATGTCAAAGATATAACGTAAGTTTACCAATCAAAGATATAACGTATGTTTACTAATTATCCTCCTACTGCTTATAGTGTGTTGAAAAAGTGGTTTGGGAATTGTAAATCAGTCAGAAATGAAAATATTATTTGGGCCAACTTTCAAAACTTTGCGACTGGCAAAGATCCAGATCAGACTATACAGAGGTGTTACACACTGCTTAACAGTATCCATACAAATGTTTGTGTTTCATTGCAAAGGGGCTAAGACATCTCATGAAAATTATTAGACAATAGAGTATTATCTCACCAACAATGAAATGGTAAACTTTTGTAGAGAGGAATCCGCTGTGGTCTAGTGGTTAGCGTTGGGGATTTGAAACCGGTTGTCCCCGGTTCGATCCCCAGTCTTGGCACTATGGTCATGGTGGAGTGCCCATGGACAAGGCATATTTTCTAGCCTAGTACTGGTTTGTTTACCCAGGGATCATGAATAAGTGAACTGTCGCCGTGATATAACTTAAATAATGTTGAAAGTGGCGTAAAACTGCAAAAATAAATGAAACTTTTGAAGAAGGATTTAAAATGTGTTATACACCTCAAATAACGAAATACTTGCTTTATAGTTACTAGGTGAAAGAATGTCAATTATGTGTTTTTCTTAGAAAAGTTGCTCTAATAATTACATTAAATCCAGGTGCCTATTAACGATTGATTGAAACTTTCCTTATTATTCCAGATATGTATTTAACTATGACATGCCAAGAAATATGGAAGAATATGTTCACAGGGTTGGTAGAACTGGTAGAGCAGGGTATGTAACATTTATTATGAAGACTAGACAATGTGTTGTCTGTCCTGTCCATCTTGGTATGGTTTCTTGAACACTCTTGTTTTAAAACAGTACACAAGGTTAAGATCAAACACTCGTTCAGACTATTGTCTGTTTATATTCTTTTAAATTACCAACTAGTTTTGCTCTTTGTCACATCCAAAGCAGATGGCCTTTGAAAATATTGTGACAAAAGGTGATTCAATAATAATACTTTCCTTTATAGGCAATGTTATTTGCATAATTTTTCCTTGATGTTTTTAAAGTTGTGTGTAGATTTGTAGTATGTGGGAAAGGGTTAAACATAACTATTATTATTCCATTCAATAGGAGAACAGGAACCTCTGTAACGTTACTAACTAGGGGAGATTGGTTCAAGGCCAACGATTTGATAGGTATTCTAGTCGAAGCTAAACAGGTAAAGTAACTGTGTTCTTTACTGCATCTACCAATTTTTTATTCCTATATTCATACATTATGACATGTTTGTCAGTTTTGTGTCACCATCCTTGACAGAGAGACACATAGGGATCAATCTCATCCATCTGTTCATCATGGTTTTAAGCTTTACCACCTGCAGACACATTTTTTTTCATATCTGCAACTAGCAGATAACCTTTAAAAACATTTGGTAAAAGAAGAAATTACTTATATTGAGCATTTTCTTATTTTGCGACATTTCAGATCTATTAGAAAATTCAACTTTTGTTTAAGTAGAATTTCCATAGTTTTGTCTCAATATGTTTAAAGTCTTCAGCTGCAGCTTTGTAGTATGTGTTAAAGAAGAAGGAAAAACTTTAATTCACAACAAAGAATCATTGAACACATAGTATAATGAAAATATGTCTTTAGGTTATATCATTTAACAATTAATTGAAGCCAAATGTGGATTTTTCATGTTAAACTCATGAATATCATTTTATTCCATAAATACTTTTGTTTCACATGGAAAAGCACAACTTTAAATTGATTCAGCAAATAGATATTCCTCATTTAAGGCTTTCCTACAATCACACACACTTTGCAGCAGAATACTTTTAAAAGCCATTTCCTATATGCTGACACATTAAGACAACATTTGAAAACATTGCAGCAAAGGGAGACATTTCTCATGATTATCAGTTTCTTTTTCTTTTGTCATATCTATTTCAACCTTTCAAATTGTAATCATTTCATGTATAGAGATTTTCTATTTTTTGACAAAACATGTTCAAAGTCGTCTGCTGCAGATTTGATGTGTGTGGGAATGTATTAATAAAGTTATCTTATCATGATATTAGGAAGTACCTGATGAACTCCAGAAAATGGCAGCTAGGGCCCAAGTCCAGAAAGAGAAAAGGGCTGCCGAGGGTGGATCTAGAGGTGGTGGGCGTGGAGGAGGTGGGAGGGATTATGGAGGAGGTGGGAGGGATTTTGGGGGAGGTGGGCGAAGTTTTGGTGGAGGAGGAGGTGGTCGTAGACGGAGGGATGAAGGTGGGATCAGACTGTGCACAGGAATACCTTAGATCTGCTATTTGATATGCCAATTTGAATTGTGCAATACAGCTGTTGTTGATATTTTATTGTTTCTCCTGCCTTTGGCATTGTGACACATAGGAGTCTCTTCACTGTCGCCTGTCTGTCAAGCTTTCACCTACTGACAGCGACACATTTGTACCTTAAAACACTCATGTGCTTAGAGCAGTAGTCCTTATTTAGCTCACCTGAGCACGAAGTGCTCAAGGAGTTATTTTGATCGCCTTTTGTCTGGCGGCTGCCAACATCTTCTTTTTAGTAACCAGTGGGTCAATTGGGATGAAACTTCAAATTTTTGAGATCCATGCAGAATTCTGGTTTCCATGGCAACAAAACGAAAAAACTTCTCCCAAACTGGTTGGCAGATTTTCAAATAATTTTGTAGAAATGTTCCTTGTATGACCCTCTATCAGAGTTGATTGGTCAACAAACAGGGCTGCCAGGTGGCGGGGCTGTTTTGCCTTTTAATATATAGCTATAGTGAAAACTTCTTCCTCCAAAAGTATCAGGCTGATTTTCAAATAATTTTGTAGAAATGTTCCTTAAGTGACCTTCTATCAGATTCCTTCAAGCCATGGTCTAAAACAATGGCCACCAGGGGATGGGCTTATATGGCTAAAGTGAAAGAAAAAAAATCAGGCGAACGATCCAGGGCCATCATAGCCCTCTTGTTTACTTTATGAATGTTGATTTACAACAACCGTTTTTTGATACATTTATTTAGATTTGCCCAGTATCATTCAATTGTTATTAACCTTACAAATTCTAGACACATTTGCAAATGACTTGTTTTTGTCAATATGTTGAAATTTTGCATGATATTGGTCAAATTTAATCATCATTCATGAGGACACCCCATTATATATATTGTACATGTGAATGCATTTCAAGATTGTTATTCCGTTTATGAAAATCTCATGATTAGAGTTGTGTTACATATTGATCAATCCTTTCCAAGTTGGAAAGATTTTTTTTTTTTTCATTTCATTTTGCAAATTAAACTGATGTCAAAATCATTTCCAAATGCTCTATGGGCTAAATTTCAGTGTGTATTACATTAGACATTTTGACGCATGTGCAGTTGACCACTTTTGAAATCATTGTAGTAAAAAGAGAGTGCTCATAATACTTGAGCGTTGTTGTCTCATGTGATTGAACCTTGAACTGTAACTTGATTAGTTTAATTGCCTATAGCTAACAGAAAAGCATTAAAAATACACGAGAAAATGAACAGTGAAATATTCTCCATTTCATTTTTATATCTCATCAAATTTGATCATTTCGGTAGAATGTTGGTGCGATTAAGGCATCTGATTTTTCCATCCGTGCACCTGCATTGATTAGTCCATCTCTTTCACTTGTAGTAGACAATCATGAAAGTTGAGCATCAGTGTCTCATACAAAAGGTCCTGGGTTGGAATCTCTTTTTAGCTCACCTGAGCACGAAGTGCTCAAGGTGAGTTATTGTAATCACCTTTTGTCGGCGTCTGTCGTGCGT
The DNA here is from genome assembly GCA_031761405.1 of Serripes groenlandicus. Taxonomy (NCBI): domain Eukaryota; kingdom Metazoa; phylum Mollusca; class Bivalvia; order Cardiida; family Cardiidae; genus Serripes; species Serripes groenlandicus. The sequence continues at coordinate 166,722,168 of JASEVX010000001.1, read as the reverse complement.
CAACATCTTCTCCTCAGTAACCAGTGAATCAATTGGGATGAAACTTAACAGAAAGCATCCTCTCAATGACTGGTGACACCAGAATTCCTTCAAATATTTGGCAGATTTTCAAATAATTTTGTTGAAATTTTCCTTGGATGACCCTCTATCAGATTCCTTAAAGCCATGTTGATTGGTACAAAAAAACATGGCCACTAGGGGGGAGGGGCGGGGCTTTTTTTTGCCTTATATGGCTATAGTGAAAACTTAAAAAATCTTCTCCTCCGAATTTGTCAGGCCGATTTTCAAATGATATTTGTAGAAATGTTCCTAGGGTGACCTTCTATCAGATATCAAGCTATGTTGATTTGTTGAAAACTATGGCAGCCAGGGGGCAGAGCTGTTTTGCCTTATATGGCTATAGTGAAAATTTAAAAAATCTTCTCTGAAGAAAGTATCTGGCCGATTTTCAAATAATTTTGTAGAATTGTTCCTTGGGTGACTCTTTCAGATTCCACCAAGCTATGTTGGTTGGTCTTAAAATATGGCTGCCAGGGGTGCGGGGCTGTTAGCTGTATATTGGGTTTATTGAAAACTTTAACAAACTTATCCTCCCAAACTATTTGGCTGATTTTCAAATAATTCTGCAGAAATGTTCCTTGGGTGACACTCTACGAAATTCCTTCAAGCCATGGTGATTGGTAAAAAAAACATGGCCACCAGGGGGTGGGGCTGTTTGGAGATTAAATTTTTGCCTAATGGCAGTGTAGCGATACTGGGCCTCTTGTATAAGCTTACCTGACCACAAAATGAGTTAATGTGGTTGACTGTGTGGTTGGCATGCCAAATTGCATTTCGTAAGTCAGATGAGAGATGCAGGGCCATCATGGCCCTCTTGTTTCACAATTGATTTATAACTAATATCTGTCTGTAAATTTAGTCAAGACCCCTCATTTGGGCATCATAATTCCAAAAAGTGTCAGATTGATAAGCTGTGTCTCAAACAAGAATGGTAAATCTTGCTGCATTACTTTCATTATCTGCCCCTTGTAACAGAGCATTCCATGTTTACATTTCGAGACCATAAGAACAGGCGAGGGAGGATCGAGTCACATGCATGTTTCATTACAGTGGACTGGGCTAATTAGTTCTTGTTATAAAATTCACTCATGTTGAATATTGTCTTGTTACATGAAAACTGTTGAATAAATATAAAAGTTAAATTGACAAAAGTTTTTTTTCGTATGTAATGTTCCGTTTGTTTGTATGTTTTATGCCGCTTTCAACAATTGTTCAGTTATATCACAGTGGATTGCTTGGTAAGTTACCAGTACTACTGTCCATTTCTCATGACACCAGCCAGTCAGTCGTATGCTAATCCCGCAACACTGAGCGCCAAGGAGGGAAGCCATTACAACCATTTTTAAAGTCTTTGGTATGACCTGACCGGGGATCGAACCCATGATGCCTAATCGAGGGCTTGGCGTGAAACGGTTGTAACTAAAATTGGTATTTTTTTACCAAGATTAATCACCTCGCCATAACGTCTTTAAAAGTGTTAAATAATTTTTCTTGGTAAACAATGGAAATTTAGGTGCCATTGCTCGTTCTGAGCAATGGCACCTAAATTTGCATTGTTTACAAAGGGGTCAAAATGGCCCCTAAACCATGGTTTTCAAAATAGGTTTTTAGTTACAACCGTTTCACGCTAAGCCCTCGTAATGTTTCTTGTATATATATCTTAATTAGTGAGATGTGTGAAATTTAAATGCTCCTATGTTTTAAGGTAGATTGCTTTTCAGTAAATTAAAAAAAAAAATGTTACCTCGCCTGAAATTAAAACTGCATCTTTCCAATCATCTTTCAAAAATCATCTTCTGCAAACATATAAAAATTTGCCTATGTCTATGTCCTGTTTGAATTGGTGCAGATCTATGATGATTAATTTGGATGTAACATGTGTTTTCAAGCCTTTCATTTCCTCAACACTTTCCCGCATATAGAAACTTTCTGAAAATTTGTAAACATCCTGACAAAAGGAGCATTTGGTCACTCACAATGATTTCAACTATGTCCTTTCATAAAGTTTCATGCCTGAATGTTTTCTAAGTCGTCTGCCGCAGATTTTTTGTGAGAAAGGGTTACTATACAAAGCATATCATCAGGGAGATGAGTGTATCCTGTTTATTTTCTTCATGGGTAGACTACTTAATCCTTGCCGGCATGCAGACGCAGTTTTACATATCTACAGCAGACGACTTTTAAACATAGTGGCGGAAGGAAATGTCTCGTGAGCAATTTCTCCTTTTACCACTCTTTTTCAATAACTATACTTTCACTTATTTAGATTTTCAGCCTTATTCTTTACAACGATGCCTGCTGCAGATAAGTGTATGTAATATATGGCGACTTATGATAATGGAAGGTATTATCAACCTTGAAAGCTCTAGTTCCACAGATATTTGAATGAGACTCGTCAAACAGCCTGAACGTATGATCCACTGTGACTTCGGGGATATTGGGTCAGATAACTAAATACTAGAATGGAGTGCTTCCCGGAGCACGTGTGTCGCCTGCCGGGGCCTTGTCAGAAAATTTTAATTTTTTGACAGAAAAGGGGCAATAACTCTGATATAAAAAAATATTTGGATTATCCCCCTTTTGTGAACCCATCACAAAGATTGATATAAACATTTGTCAGAAGTTTCAATCCAATCCTTTGAGTAGAAAAAAAGTTATTTAAAAACGTGACAAAAAAGTGTGACGACAGACAAGACGCGGGACAAAAAATAAAGTAATCCCTAAGTGCTACCATGCTACGCAGGTGACACAAAAATGGCCTCCCTTTATTGCGATTTAGTTTTATGAACATTGAAAGCTGAAGTTACAGATATTTGAATGAGACTATCAAACAGCCCAAGTGTATAATCCACTTGTCATTCAGGGATACTGGGTCCGATAACTATAAATGGCCTCCCTTTATTGCAATTTAGATTCATGAACATTGAAAGATGTGGTTGCACAGATATTTGAATGAGAACATCAAACGGCCCAAGTGTATGATCCACTGTGACCTTTCGGCAATAAATGACTATAAATGGCCTCCCTTTATTGTGATTTAGATTTATGAACATTGATAGCTCTGGATATAAGAATGGAACGCTTTCTGACGCCTCTGCAGCAGACGGCTTTTTAAAACATTGTGACAAAAGAAGAAAGTGCTCAAAGCGAGCAATTTATCCTTTTGTCTCCCATGTTTTCAATTATTGTACTTTCATTTAAAGGGAGTTTCAAAAAGAATTTCGGGTATGTTTTCAAAGTATGTGGGAAAGTGTTTAACAGCCTAAGCCCATGACACAAAGTTGCATGTATCTAGACTTCAAAAGCTCCCAGTCCTCGACATTTGACTGGGGTCTTGATGTATCAGCACGAAGTGAAGACTGATGAATGTGTGCATACTTTAACCTCCCACATACAACAATTGTGCAGCAGCAGACGAATTGAAAAATGTCGACTCAAAAATATGGAAAATCTCTTATTATTGTAGGTATAATTATTGAAAAAAGTTTAAAAAATTGTAGCAAAATGATTTCTTCTTTTGTCACAAAGTTTTCAAAAGCTGTATGCTGCAGATGCGGAAAGCGTCTGCATGAGGGAAAGGGTTGAAATTATATCACATAAGACCCTTAATTGTAAATGCAGAGCATATAAATATATATATTTATATATATACAGTCAAACCTGTGCTAAAGACCTCCTTTGTATAGCAATTCCCTGTCTTTAGCAACCACATTTTTAGTTTCCAAATACTTATTTTATGCATAATTGACCCTGTAATTAAAGACCACCTGTGAACAAAGACCAGAGTGTTGCCTTCCTATGGGTGCTCTTTATACACATGTATATCTATGATGGTTAATTATTAAAACAAGGTTTATTGACTGTGGACTTGTGACATTGCCATATATTTAGAACAAGAGGCCCATGAGGGCCTATGCTCTACTGGTATGGTTCTTTGGTCATTTTCAATCCAGAGCATGTATGTATGGTGAAAATCGGATAGTAAATGTAGGCTCTATTGTGTTCACAAGCTGGATTATAGCAATTTTGACAATTTCAAGGGCCATAATCCAGTCATGCAAGGGCACATCTGGCTGGTTTGCAAAAGGAACCAAGCTGTCATCAATATTTAACTACTATCTGAGTTTGGTGAAGATTAGTTAGTAAATGGAGCCTCTATTGTGTTCACAAGGTCAATTATAGCAATTTTGACAATTTCAAGGGCCATAATCCAGTCTTGCATGGGTGGATCTGGCTGGTTTGCGAAAGGAACCAAGCTGTCATGGATACCAAACTACTGTGTAAGTTTGGTGAAGATCAGATAGTAAATGGAGCCTCTATTGTGTTCACAAGCTCTATTAAAACAATTTTGACAATTTCAAGGGCCATAATCCAGTCATGCATAGGCGGATCTGGCTGGTTTGCGAAAGGAACCGAGCTCTCATGGATATCTAACTACTGTGTAAGTTTGATTGAGATTCAATCAAAACTGAAGACTATCGCGTTCACAAGCAGTTGTTTACGGATGGACGCACGCACGCACTACGGACACCACACCACGGCATAAGCTCTTCTGGCCTTTGGCCAGTAGAGCTAAAAATGATGTTGCTACAATATATTTAGATTGTCAGGATCACTATGTTTAACACAAGGAAAAGAACAAGAACAATTTATGATCAGTAGAGCTGACATACCTATTCTCAGGTGCAGTGGTTCAACTAATAAATACACTTGTCCAATGTCCATTTATTTTCACACTAGTTGCAAAGATACAAGTCGCCCTTTTATCAATCGCTGCACGGGTAAAATTACTTCTTCTTTTATAAGAAATAAAAACAAGAACAACAGTCAATGACTCTTTATTCAGTGTACAAAAATATACATTTGTCATGCACTACTAGTTATAATCAAAATAAATAATTTGACATGGGCACAATGGTGCTATATAGGTGCTCTAAACAGGAACGAAGGCACTTTAACACAACATTTTTACCATTTTCTCCTTTATAATCTTGCATCTTAACCCTTTCCCTCATATAGACGCTTTCTGACGCCTCTGCAGCTGACAGCTTTTTGAAAACATAGTGACAAAAGAAGAAATTGCACAAAACGTGCAATTTCTCCTTTTGCCCGATGTTTTCCACTTTTAGTCATAGGTTATCCATTCAATTATGGAGATTTTCTACTTTTTGACAAAATATGTTCAAAGTCATCTGCTGCAGAATTGTCGTAAGAAGGAAAGGGTTAATTAAACATATTGATCGGTTGTAACTTTAAATATACATTTATGAGAGATTAAAAACTCAAGATAGATGGGTGATTTTGAAACGGGTGTTTTGGAAACGAGCATAATGCCCCCCTCCCCCATGACATGTTTTCAGTATTTGTATACTAATACAGGATGTTCAAAAAGAATGAGTGTGCCAGAAACATCTCGATATTGTGAACATATGTGACAACTTATTTCAAAATATTTTAAGCTGCAAAAGAGATGTGGAGCAGACAGGAAATAAAGGCATATGACCTTTGACCTCCAATTGTGACCTTGACATTCAAATGGCTGGCAGAAACATGCAAATTGACTCACTATGGTGAACATTTGTGACAAGTAATTTCAAAATCCTTCAAGCAGTACATGAGATATGGAGCGACATGAAAATTAGTCAAATGATCATAAACCTCTAAGTGTGACCTTGACCTTGAATAAAGTTTGCAAAAACAATATAGTGTTATTTCAAAATCTTTCAAGTGATATGGATAAACATGATATACAGTCATATGCCCTTGATCTTCAAATTAAATGGCAGAAACATGCACCTTGCACAATCCTCTCAATATGTTGAAACATTTGTGGCGAGTTATACAAAATCCTTGCCAAAGTTTAGGAGCGGCCATGAAACAGTCATATGACCTTTGACCTTTAAGTGTGAGCTTTACCTTCGACTAAACAGGCAGAAAAATGCACTGCACATCGTCTCAATATGAAGATCATTTTAGTTATTTCAAAATCCTTCAATAATTTAAAAATTTATGGAGCAGACATGATTTGTGATAGACAGACAACCCCAGCAAATACAATATATCACCCAAATTACATGGGATGGGGATAGACATAATTCATCTGATTTGACTTGATCCATCATTAATTATGAAATAGAAATTTGAAACATTGTGGGAAAAAAGGGAAGCTGCAAAATAGCCCCATGTTTTACCCAATGGACATTATTTGAATCGTAGTGATAAGAGTTCCACTTTAGTTATAGCTATAAAGCAAAGCTTGACATTGGCACTTCCTACTCAGGTGAGCTTAACCCTTTCCCTCATATAGACACTTTCTGACGTCTCTGCAGCAGACGGCTTTTTAAAAACATAGTGACAAAAGAAGAAATTGCTCAAAACGAGCAATTTCTCCTTTTGCCACAATGTTTTCCACTTTTAGTCATAGGTTATCCATTCAATTATAGAGATTTTCTATTTTTTGACAAAATATGTTCAGTCGTCTGCTGCAGAATTGTCGTATGAGGGAATGGGTTTAACATGTATAATACCTTATGTGATACTCACAGTTGGTACACCAGGGAAAAACCCTAAAAAATTACAGTATTTTTTGGACACAGACCTGAAAACATGGTAGGAGGAATAGCTTGTTTTGAGCAATTACTTCTTGGTCCACAGTGCATGCAGGAAAGGGATAAATTATGCTTGATTTGCTTATTTTAAATCAAAAACTATTTTATTTAAAGATAGTAAAAATAATTGAGAAAATTGCTTAATTTGCTTAATGTACATTCCATTTCCAGCAAGGGAATTTTGTCATTTTGATCAAGAAAAAGATTAATTTTTATTTTCTCTCACAATGTTATTTTAGTAATTTATCATATTACTCCTACAAGTGCTTAACTTTTTCCCACATTAAACAAATCTGCAGACGACATTGTAAACATACAAAATTTGGAAAAAATTCTATATAGGGAAATAAATTTATTAAATAGGAGTTGAAAACAGTGTGGCAAATGGAGAAATTGTTCATAATGAAAAATTTCTCCCTTTGTCACAATGTTTACCAAAGTCGTCTGTATGTGGGAAAGGGATAATGGTGTACCAAACTTACACGGTGAAACTTGTATTATTTTACTTGGCTCTCACCTCTGTTTACCAGCCAACTTGTAATATCCCTTTCCCACAAACACCAAATATGCAGCAGACAACTTTGAACACGTCAATGTGGAAAATCTTTATAAATGAAAGTTAAACTGTTGAAAAGAGTTGAAAACATTGTGGAAAAAGGAGAAGCTGTTATTTTCTTTTTGTTCACAATAATTTTAAAAACTGTCGGCTGCAGAGACCTCATAAAAAGTCTGTATGTTTTAAAGGGTTAAGAATGAATGTTTACTAAAACATGTTTTTTATATATTTCACTTGATTAAAGCAGACAAATTTGATTCGCCCCAGGGTTCTTCTTTAACCCTTTCAAACATACAACAAATCTGCAGCAGACGACTTTGAAAACATATACATGTAGTCAAAACTCTATCAATATTGGAAAAATGAAACTACAATTGTTGAAAAAAGTTCAATATGAGCAATTTTTCCTTTTGTCGCAATGTTACAAAAGTCAACTGCTGCAGAGGCATCTGTACCTGGGAAAAGGGTTAACCTTTTTGACTGCTAGAACTGATTTTGTGAAGCTCTGGCCATCTGACCAGGCTCTATATGGTTGGCTACTCAACTCATCAGTTTGATCTCGTTATTCCCAGAAATGGCTATGGACTCTTCAAAGTGCAAAGTTGGTAACTTCCACATTCAAAATTAAGCAACAAAAGGGTTACGACGGATTGGTCTGTACCTACCCAAGATAGAAATACTAGGGTCGAAAAAAGAAAAAAAAGAAATATTATGCACTACAATAATAATTACAAAATGAACTTTGTTTGAAAAACAATTTGTAACTTTGATATTTCCCAATATGCTTCAATATCAAGCTTTCTTTTGGTCTTCCAATTTAACTTCCTTTAGTGACTTTTTCAGTTTTTGTTGAAAACATTGTGACAAAAGGAGAAATTGCGCATTATGAACAATGTTTTCAAATTTTGTCGGCTATAAATACATTGGCATTTAGAAAAGGTTAAAGTCAGCAGAAACCCTGGTTTGTAGACGTCGCCATGTCAAAAGGCACAAAGATAATTGAATAATTCACAAAAGAAACATAACTTTGCACAAACATCAATCAGACTCATACCACCAACTCAAGTCTTAACTCTTTCCCACATACAGACGCTTTCTGACGCCTCTGCAGCAGAAGGCTTTTTGAAAACATAGTGACAAAAAAAGAAATTGCACAAAACGTGCAATTTCTCCTTTTTCCACAATGTTTTCCACTTTTTGTCATAGGTTATCCATTCAATTATGGAGATTTTCTATGTTTTGACAAAATACGTTCAAAGTCGTCTGCTGCAGAATTTAACCCTTTCCCACATACAGGTAGTTTCTGGTGTCTTTTGAAAACATTGTGGCAAAAGGCAAAATTCCTCATGATGAGCAATTTCTCATTTTGCCACAATGTTTATAGCATTATTCAATAATTGTTCTTTCATTCACAGTTTCCATATGTTTGAGTATATAGTTTCTATGTCATAAGACTTCATAAGACTTCAGATAGGGAAAGGGTTAACTTGTTAACGAATAACATGTAAAATGGGACTAAGTAGAAAAAGTTGAAACTTCTCAATTTGTTATCAAAATGCTGTCTACACTGAATATACAAATAGTGAAATTTCTCCTCTTCACGACATGTGAAATTACTTTTACAAGCTGTATGAACATAAACGCTTTCCCACATGTAGACTATTTTGGAATCCTCTGCAGCAGATAACTTTTAAAAACATTATGGCAAAAGGAGAAGTGGCTCATAATGAGCATTTTCTCCTTTTGCAACAATTTTTTCAACTGTTCTCTTAAATTTGATTTTGACTATCCAAATAATCTTTTGGCAAGATGTTTTGAAAGTCATCTGCTGCTGATTTGTTGTATGTGGGAATGGCTTAAACAAAGCTCAACGTAAATCTGACAATACATATGATACATATGATACAGTTTGTAAAGGTTTGATATCTTAACTCTTTCCCACATACAACAAATCTGCTGCAGACGACTTTGAAAACATAGGCAAAAATATGGAAAATCTCACCAAATGAAATTACAGATAGTGAAAAGGGTTGAAAACATTGTGACAAAAATAGCAATTGCTCAAGTTTTACTTATCAGATTGACTTTACCACTTCCCCAAATTGATATTTCTAAAGCTGTTTGCTTTCAAAACTTCTTGGAAAAATAATTTTGAGGAAGATCAGAAAACCTTTTGGGAAAAATAAAAACATGCTTGAGTCAATCAATGTTTTCTTTCTCGCATTGTTTACTAAATTAATTGGCTTAAGGGTCATCTCTATCAGGAAAAGGATTAACTTATCAGATTTCAAAATTGACTGTCAATTGCTAATCCTCTCACACAGCCACTCAAACAACCTTCATTTTGCATCTACTATGAATGAATCTGTATATGGATGAAAAACATTGTGGAAAAAGGGGGAACAACTGCTTATCACACTTAAATAAAATATTTACCCTTTCTTTGACATGGAATCAATATTGTAAAACAAATTGTCATCTGTAACTGCTTGAACCCTTTCCCACATATAACAAAGGTCCAGCAGACGCCTTTACGCACAAAATGGGGAATATATCTCCATAAATGAAAGTACAAGTACTGTACAATTATTTAAACTTTTCCCACATTTAGACCTTTCTGCAGAATATGACTTTTGAAAACATTGTGACAAAAGGTGAAATTGCTCAAAACGAGCAATTTCACCTCTTGCCACAATGTTGTCAACTCTTTTCAATAGTTAAATTTCCATTTATAGAGATTTTCTATATGTTGGCTCTATTGGTTTCAAAGTCATCTGCTGCCGATATGTTGTATGGTGGAAAGGGTTTAATATGATAGAAAACATTATTGAAAAATGAGAAGTTGCTGATAACGAGTAATTTCCTGTTTTGCCACCGAGTTTTCAAACATCCTCTGCTGCAAATGTATCCGTCTGCTTCTGGTTGGTGGGAGAGCATTTAACCCTTTCCCACATACAACAAATCTGCAGCAGACGACTTTGAAAACGCCTAGGCAAAAGCACAGAAATTGCTTTTAAATGAAAGAACAACAGCAGTTGTCAGAGGACAATATAGCTCGCCTATCAGGGCCTACTTTAGAACAGTTATAGCATTAGGTAAAGTCACACAGTATCACGTATTGCAAGATAATACACCTTTTCATTACTTGCATGCAAATGTTAACCAAGTCCATACAGGCCCCTTTGGGCCTTTTAAATCTGTAAATTTGTTTATATACGATGTATGCCGATAGTGAATATAATACTGAGGACTTACAGTATCAGATAAAACCACACACTATTATTTATTGGGAGATATCACAAATTTTCAATACTTGCATGCAAATCTTAACCTGGCAACGCTGACGCCAACGCCTGGGTGGCTACTTAAGCCTAACTATACTACTTGAATGCCTATAACCCAAAATTCCCGGTTTTGCTCACAAAGGTTTGACCAAAAAGGGGTACACTGACTCAACTGTGAAGTTTCAAAGCAACAGCTTACACAGTGTCTGAGAAAAGGCCTTGCATGCAAAGGTTTGACCAAAATTCTAAGTCCAAAAAGGGGCACAATTCAGTCAAAATCCATTCCAAAGTTATGGGACTTCACCTAATGACCCTGAATAAGTGTGTGAAGTTTCAAAGCAACAGCATACACAGTGTCTGAGAAAAGGCCTTGCACGCAAAGGTTTGACCAAGCTGGCAACGCCAACGCGGACGCCGGGGTGACTACATAAGCTCCCCTATTTCTTCGAATAGGCGAGCTAATAATTGAAAAGAGTTGAAAACATGGTGACAAAAGGAGAAATTGCTCTTTTTGAGCAATTTCTTCTTTTGTCGCCATGTTTTCAAAACACCGTCTGATGCGGAGTTATCAGAAAACGTCTATATGAGGAAACGCATTAAAACATTCCTTTACGTCATTACAGATGGAAAGAAAAATTGCTTTTTCCACAACGATTTGTTAAAAAGCAAGAAAATCAAACTCTTGGTTATTTAAATATTTCTTAAAAAAAATAAAAGTAGAAAAAAAAATATGATAATATTGAAAACATGATATAACATATTATATCTTGACACAAACATTTATATAAAGAGGATACTTTTTGTTTCAGTGTAAGATTCAATATATATTTTTAGTGATGAAAATATATCTCAATCTTAGATCAAAACAAACAAATGCTCTGTTTATTTCATGCTCTGACTTACTAACTTACTAATGACATGACAAAAGGCATGGAGAAAACAGTGAAAATTATCAATATTTCAAACTGTGTATTTTCATGATATAATCAAAAAACAAGAGGGCTATGATGGCCATAGATCGCTCACCTTCAATATGGCCTAGTGTCCTAGTTTTAGAGTCAATATGACCCATATTTGAACTTGACCTAGATATCATTAAGACAAACATTCTGAAAAAATGTCAAGCTGCTGAAGCAAAAAAAGGAGCCTCTAAGAGTGATAATAAGATTTTCTTTAAATGTGGCGTTGTGACCAAGTTGTTAACCGTTCATGTCCCATATTCAAACTTGGCCTTCTTATCATCAAGACAAACATTCCGATAAAGTTTCAACATGATCAAGTTAAAAATGTGGCCGTAAGAGTGATAACGAGATTTTCTTTCAATTTGACCTAGTGACCTAGTTTTTGATCCATTTCCAACCTTGACCTGGATTAGATGGAGATGAATGTTCTGATAAACTTTTATGAAGATCAGAGTCAATATGACCCATATCTGAACTTGACCTAGATATTATTAAGACAAAATTCTGAAAAAATTTCAAGCTGCTGAAGCAAAGAAAGGAGCCTCTAAGAGTGATAATAAGATTTTCTTAAAATGTAGCGTTAGTTTAAACAATATTTTATTCATATACAGTTACAAAATAAACATTTTGGTACATTACATAGGAGTCAATTTTGGACATGATCAAGTTAAAAATGTGGCCTTAAGAGTGATAACGAGATTTTCTTTCAATTTGACCTAGTTTTTGATCCATTTCCAAACTTGACCCTAGATTAGATGGAAATGAATGTTCTGATAAACTTTTATGAAGATCAGATGCAAAAGGTAGCCTTTAGAGTGTTAACAAGGACAGTTAGGTGACACACGACAATGGACAAAATGTGATCACAATGTTATGTAATAATAAAGGATTTTATGTCTGACTCTCTGATAGCTGTCTTTGTGTCAATACAAAGCATAAAATACAAGACAATACAAAATAGTCAAATTGCATGTGATATATCAGAGGCTTTAAACAGAGTTAAGGGGCATATTTCATGCTCTAAAATCCTTATTTATCTTCCAAACCCTATGTTGAGGGTACTCAACAGATTAGTCCCAGTGAGACAATTATGTTGAATTCCCATCACATCACACAACGTAGGGGCAGGAAATATACCAGTTCACTCCTGGACATCCCACAACAAAGGGTTTTGTTGGGAAATAGAAGAGACATTGTGAATGATAACAGTTCACTCCTGAACATCCCACAACATAGGGTTTGGTTGGGTAATAAGACATTGTGGGTAAAAGACCAGTTTAATCCTTATCTAGGTCTCTGCCTCTTAACCCTTTCCCTCATATAGAGACGCTTTCTGACGCCTCTGCAGCAGACAGCTTTTTGAAAAAATAGTAACAAAAGAAGAAATTGCACAAAACATGCAATTTCTCCTTTTGTCACAATGTTTGCCACTTTAGTCATAGGTTATCCATTCAATTATAGAGATTTTCCATTATTTGACAAAATATATTCAAAGTCGTCTGCTGCAGAATTGTTGTATGAGGGAAAGGGTTAAACCATTTCCCACATGTTACAAAGACTGAGAATGTCTGGACAAAAATATGAAAAATCTTAACAAATGTATGTTAAATAAACGTATCAATTTGAAAACAGTGTGGCCAAAGGAGAACTGGCTCATGATGAGCAATTTCCCCTTTTGCCAAAATGTTTTCAAAAGTCTACATGTGGGAAAGGGTTAATATAGACTTCTATCTCAAACATGCTGTAAGGGGTATGGAGACCGGTCTTTGTCCCAGCCAGCTTGTCTTGTTGTCTCTTTGTTTTGCTGATGAACCACGTCTTCTTCTGTTGGGTCAACCAAACCTCGCCTGTCTATCAAACTTGGGACCCGAGGAGAAAACAAAATATTACAGCAATTAGCAAAACAGTTACCATAACTGAATGGATTAATTGAGTTTTTATGTTTCTTTGGATTAAAAGTTCCCTTAATATCTTCGTTTGTAGTGGTTGCAGTTGCTACGAGGTAACTATGGTAACAAGCGAGACCACCAACTGTTGCTAAGGATGACAGACAAATAATACCTTCGATAATGCTGCCAACTGAAGCTTTAAAGGCCTCCCCAATTGAATCTTCCTTAGCTCTTAGAACGATAACGACAACATTGCAAGCTATAATATAACAACACATGATAGCTGTCAATGTGATAAATGTGTAAAAATAACGATAATTCCTCTCTCCGATACAATTGCCAACCATTGGACAATGATGGTCAAATCTCGCAACACAATTGTTACACTGACTACAATGGGAGGCTCTAGGTGGACGGTACATTTGACATGTGTTACAGTAATTCAGTTTGAAACCTCGTCCCTTTATCTCAATCTCTTTATATCTGGGAGCCTGGTAGCTAGTGCTGTTTCCATCCGGATTAGAATTTTCCAGTTGATATAATCTGTCTGTCTCCAAGGCTTCCGGAAGGGTAGCCCTTGGAATGATGCCTGGGTCAATAAGTGACGTCTGGCACAAGGCACCAATGATGGATAGCCATAAGATTCCGCCTACTACAGGAATAGCTGGGGACACCTTCACTGTGAGATATGGACAATCCAAGGCAAAAAATAGACCACCTATAATCAGATAAAACAATATCTTGTCATTGACCATCTCCTACATGCAGTCATATTTTGAAGTACATGTACATGCTGCAGGCCTTTTTGAAAACATTGCATAAAAAAAAGAAAAAAGAATTACCATGATACTTTCAACTCTATTGAAATAGCATACATAAATTACATGATTTACTTGTCAGTTTTTATCATGATTTGTATACTAGTAGAATATTAGTCTCTTATATTTCATAACACGAAAGGCCTCGTATTTGTTTATACTATAATTTAGTTTTTTATACATAGATGTGACTTTAATAAATGAAATTAAAATAAATACATTATATTGACAGTTTCCATATTTCTAACTACATGTTTTCAAAGAAGTCTGCTGTAGAGTTATCGTATACGGAAACGGGTTAAGTTAAGAGTTAGAACTCCTCTAATACCACCCATAAACTTAACCTAACACATGTGTCTTTGATGCTAGTAAACAAATATAATGATACTGCAATCATACACAGTAGATCAACATTAGATTCTATGTACGAAAGGCTGGTATGAGTAAACATTTGTCCCAAAGGTCATCATAAATTTCCCAAATTTCTCCATTACCCACAATATTTTGAACATTATATCTAACTAATACAATTCAACTGATACAGGAGTGTTCCAAGGAACCTTCGTCACATTCTTTTTTTTCTTGTCACCAGCATTTTTTACATGAGAGCCAAATGTTTTCAACCAAATGTTAACTATGTTTTCTTCTTTTATTTTTTTGACTTTCTGATAAAATATCTAATTTATGGATATATGTTTCAACGGCTGTTAATTTAAGTCAAGTGTTCAATGGCGTTTTCAAAAAAATCCTCAGTTATTATTTATATCACGGCTATTCCTGTGTAAGTTACTAGTACTTCTGGTCCATTTATCCTGGCGCCAGCAAGACAGGCGAAATGCGAACTCCATAACTCGGCTGGGGATCAAACCCACAACCTCCCATGCGTGAAGAGAACATTCTACCACTACCAGTGTCCAATCTAGAATTCGAAAACAAGGGTGACTTTTATTGAATAATTAATTTTATGCCCAAATTGAGGCATTTTTCCTTCTTCCTTCAAATTAAAAATTATTCCCCCTTTTCATACTAATCTATAATATTCAAAACAGTGTAAGAATAAGCATGATCCCCGCCTCCTAGATGGGACACTGTACTACACCAACGAGGCAGTCTTCCCAGATATGACAAGCAACACAACAAAAGCAAGGCTAAAGTCTTACCTGTAACAACAACTAAACCCAGACAGAGAAAGAATCCCTGGTAGTCTTTGGCACATATACAACGTCCATTACAGCCAAATCGGTTCTTACCCACATACACTTGCCACTTTCTTACAATGCCAGTCGGACCTGTTGCTGCGGTCATGTTGCTTCTTTCTATGGGGTTTGGAGAGTGGGTCACTTTGCTACTCAACATCATACATTAACTGAAATAATAAAGGTGGGTGACTCATATATCTTAATAGAAATAAATAAATGATTGATTGTTTGGTGTTTTACATCGCTTTCAACAACTTTTCAGTTATATCAGTTTCCTCTGCAAGTTACAAGTTCTACTGGTTCATTTATCCTAACACTGGCCAGTCAGTCCTAATGCTTACCCCACCACCATTGAGCGCCAAGGACAGTTGCCATTACTACCATTTTTAAAGTCTTTGGTATGACCCAACCGGTGATATACTGTGGGGGAATGAGAAATTGCTATGAATTTTCTTCCCAGAGACAATTTTTCATTGTTTCAAACCAATTTCTTTTTAACAATTTTACAATGTTATTGAATGCTGGCTAGTGAATGTATATTGTTTTATGGCGCATCGACAGCTAAGGTCATTTAGCGCACAATTAAATTTAATTATTCATGATCCCTGGGTAAACAAACCAGTACTAGGCTAGAAAATGTGCCTTGCCCAAGGGCACTCCACCATGACTGTAGTGCCGCGGCTGGGGATCGAACCCGGGACACCCGGTTTCGAAATCCCCGACGCTAACCACTCGACCACAGCGGATTCCTGAATGCTGGCTAGTGCATGCATATCAATATATATATATATATATATATATAACAAGAGCATAGCAGAGCGAATGTCAATGAAAAAGGGGCATTACTGAATAATTATTAAAGCCAGAGATATGTGACATTGTCAAGACATGCGTATTATTCCTAGGAACATGAGTACCAATTTTATTTGAAAACGTTCACCTATTTTTGAGTTATGAATTTAAAGTTTTGTGTCCGAAAAACAGACAAGCTAAAAATGTTTTCAGGACAAAGGTTTCCCATTTATAAGTCAGAAATGACTCTCCCTTTCAATATGGGTAATTAAAACACTATTGATTGATTGATTGGGGATTAAAGCCGTTTTCAACAATTTTTCAGTCGTATCACTGCGGCCAGTTCACATATTCATGTTTCCTGGTTTTCTCACACCAGTTCACCACACAACATACTTTCAAAGCAACTGGCTGCTTTTCCACATAGACTGTTAGCCCATTGGTGAAAGACAAATGACGCTTGTAACAGTGACTTTTTTCAAACGTCGGAAAGAATGTTGGCAGAGCTGGGGTTCGAACTCACAACCCCTCGATTGACAGCCTGCGTCGCTACCGACTGAGCTATATAAAACACTATACATACAATGGGGTCATGAAAACCCTTAATTGTCCACCTGAATATCATTATACTTAAGTTCAAGGAATTATGCCAAAAGATTATGTTCAGGATGATCAAAAGCATATTATGACAAGAGGGCCATGATGGCCCTTGAATCGCTCACCTGATTTTTTTTTTTTCACTTTAGCTATATAAGCCATGCCCCCTGGCAGCCAGTTTCCGACCAATCAACTTGGCTTGAAGGAATCTGATAGAGGGTCACCCTAGGAACATTTCTACAAAATTATTTGAAAATCGGCCAGATACTTTTGGAGGAGAAGATTTTTTAAGTTTTCACTATATCCATATAATGAAAAATAGCCCTGCCTACTGGCGGCCATGTTTTTTGACAAATCAACATGGCTTGAAGGAATCTGAAAGTGGGTCATCCAAGGAACATTTCTACAAAATTATTTGAAAATCGGGCCGACACTTTTGGAGAAGAAGATTTTTTAAGTTTGCACTATAGCCATATAAATTAAAATAGCCCCGCCCCCCCCCTGGCGGCCATGTTTTTCGACCAATCAACATGGCTTGAAGGAATCTGATAGAGGGTCACCCAAGGAACATTTCTACAAAATCATTTGAAAATCAGCCTGACACTTTCGGAGGAGAAGATTTTTTAAGTTTTCACTATAGCCATATAAGGCAAAATAGCCCCGCCCCCCTGGCGGCCATGTTTTTTGACCAATCAACATGGCTTGAAGGAATCTGGTAGAGGGTAATCCAAGGAACATTTCTACAAAATTATTTGAAAATCTGCCAACCAGTTTGGGAGAAGAAGAATTTTGAAGTTTTTTTCGTTTCGTTGCCATGGAAACCAGAATTCTGCATGGATCCCTAAAATTTGAAGGAATTCTGGTGAGGTCATTAAGAGGATGCTTTCTGTGAAGTTTCATCCCAATTGACCCACTGGTTACTGAGGAGAAAATGTTGAAGATTTTTTAAGTTTTCACTTTGGCCATATAAGGCAAAATAGCCCCCGCCCCCTGGCGGCCATGTTTTTTGACCAATCAACATTGCTTGTAGGAATCTGATAAAGGGGCACCCAAGGAACATTTCTACAAAATTATTTGAAAATCGACCTGACACTTATGGAGGAGAAGATTTTTTAAGTTTTCATTATAGCCATAAAAGGCAAAATAGCCCCGCCCCCTGGCGGCCATGTTTTTTGACCAATCAACATGGCTTGAAGGAATCTGATAGAGGATCACCCAAAGAACATTTCTACAAAATAATTAGAAAATCAGCCTGACACTTTTGGAGGAGAAGATTTTTTAAGTTTGCACTATAGCCATATAAGGCAAAATAGCCTCGCCCCCCCCCCCCCTGGCGGCCATGTTTTTCGACCAATCAACATGGCTTGAAGGAATCTGATAGAGGGTCACCCAAGGAACATTTCTACAAAATTATTTGAAAATCGGCCTTACACTTTCGGAGGAGAAGATTTTTTAAGTTTTGACTATAGCCATATAAGGCAAAATAGCCCCGCCCCCCCCCCCCCCCCCTGGCGGCCATGTTTTTCGACCAATCAACACGGCTTGAAGGAATCTGATAGAGGGTCATCCAAGAAACATTTCTACAAAATTATTTGAAAAAATCTGCCAACCAATTTGGGAGAAGAAGAATTTTGAAGTTTTTTCGGTTTCGTTGCCATGGAAACCAGAATTTTGCATGGATCCCAAAAATTTGAAGGAATTCTGGTGAGGTCATTGAGAGGATGCTTTCTGTGAAGTTTCATCCAAATTGACATACTGGTTACTGAGGAGAAGAAGTTGACGCACGACGCACGACGGACGACGGACGCCGGACAAAAGGCGATCACAATAACTCACCTTGAGCAAAGCTCAGGTGAGCTAAAAACTGCATGAAAAAAAACAATATACATGGTCCTAACTTTATTATTTTTTGTACATGAATCTTGAAAATCCACTAAACCCTTTCCCTCATACGACAATTCTGCAGCAGATGACTGAACGTATTTTGTCAAAACATAGAAAATCTCCATAATTGAATGGATAACCTATGACAAAAAGTGGAAAACGTTATGGCAAAAGGAAAAATTGCACGTTATGTGCAATTTCTTCTTTTGTCACTATGTTTTCAAAAAGCCGTCTGCTGCAGAGGCGTCAGAAAGCGTCTATATGAGGGAAAGGGTTTTAAAGTATGTCGTGTTAATGGTCAGAAAAGACAAATAACCAAAATGAAAGCTGCCCCCTGGTAGTTATGTTTTTCAATAGATCTGTAAATTTTAAACAATCTAGCTAGAGGGTCACCAAAGGATGATTTATGCCAAATTACTTTCAAATCGGGCTGTTTTTAGTATGAGATGATTTAATTTATAAGGAAAACCAGCCCTACCCCTGGTGGCCATGTCTTTTAACCCTTTCCCTCATATAGACGCTTTTCGACGCCTCTGCAGCAGACGGCTTTTTGAAAACATAGTGATAAAAGAAGAAATTGCACAAAACGTGCAATTTCTCCTTTTGACACAATGTTTTCCACTTTTCGTCATAGGTTATCCATTCAATTATGGAGATTTTCTATGTTTTGACAAAATACGTTCAAAGTCGTCTGCTGCAGAATTGTCGTATGAGGGAAAGGGTTAATGGATCTAAATATGTTGAACAATCTTGGTAGACAGTCACCCAAGGAACGTCTGTGGGAAATACCTTTTAAATTGGGCCAATACTATTTATAAGACAAGAACATTTTTCTTGGTTTTTTCTAACATACGAGGGACGTTCAGAAAGTTTTGAGACTATCTTTGTTTTTTAATGATAAGTCGGAAACAGTGAATAAAAATTTGCACATTGTATCTTTAAGTTATAACCTGTTGAATGGTACAATTTTCATTCAAATAACGCAATATATACATTAACAACAATACATAGAAAATGATATCTACAAGGTCCCCGGCGCAGTAACGTCGAAACAACAATGCAGTTTTAACGCAGTTCCTAATTTAACTCCTTCTAAAAGAATCGCCCGATGCACTGTACCCATTTCGCATGTCTTTTCATCCACTTTTCAAATATAATCTTCTGTCAAAATCATGTAAGCAGTCGCTCCACCAATATAGCACAAATTTGCAATATCCTTCACAGTCATTCGTCGATCTGTATTAAGCGCGTTCTTTACATAATCGCAACCTTTTCATCAACCACAGACGGACAAAAGGATATGTGTTTGTACTTTTTGTACATGTTCTACCGTCACTGAAACTGTCATTACATCTGTCCACAAGTGCCTTGCTCACAGATTCTCCGTTATTAGCCCTCTCCAACAGCTCCTTAGTTTACGGTGGCGTGTTCCCGAGGTTGACCACATTTGTTAATGAAAATCCGCTGTTCCTCTTTTGTTTGCGTCTGCATTATGCGCTAAGTAAGTATGACTTTCTAGGTGCGTGTATTTAAATTATTACTTCCGGAATACTTTCAGCAAATGATGTTATGAATTACGAATAAAGTCATGTATGTTTTACAACATTTCGCGCGTTTTTATTATGATTGTGTGTTCAATATAGTGCAGTGTAATCGAGAAATTTAGGGTTGCGCCGGGTCTTTACAACGCACGTTGCTATGGTTACGAATATAAAAATATGGCTGACATCACAATACTATAATCTGAATATAAGCTTTTGAAATATAATATTCTCATACATGCTTAAGTTTTATAACGATTTGTCAAAGGAACAGTGTTAAATGGATGTTGTCTCAAAACTTTCCGAACGTCCCTCGTATATATAGTGAAAATGAGCCAAAAGAAGCCCACTAAAGGATGATTCTTACCAAGTTTGGTCAAAATCCTAACAGGTGTTAAGGAGATGATGTCATATAAAGAAAAAGTTGACGCCAGACATTAGGCTATCATAATTCATGGTTGGTCTTGTACAAAGAAGTTTCCAATTAATGCAAAACATCTGTGGTTCTATTATGCAGACAACTTTTGCAATTAGAAGAAATTTTCAGATTTTAAATCCTGATTTGACAATTAAACCAGTGTTTTTTCTCATGGTTTTGTGACAAGGGCCAGGGCCCTCCCTTTCAATTGTGAAAATAGTCACATATAAAATGTGATGAAAGGCAGATTTTGTGAAATTTAGGCCTACTTTTGTGAAAAAAAGAGTACGGTAGTCTTTTGATTTCAGCCCCAATTTGGATTAAGAAAAAACACTGTAAACTCAAATCACCGATATTCCACATGATTGTGTATGATAT
The DNA here is from genome assembly GCA_031761405.1 of Serripes groenlandicus. Taxonomy (NCBI): domain Eukaryota; kingdom Metazoa; phylum Mollusca; class Bivalvia; order Cardiida; family Cardiidae; genus Serripes; species Serripes groenlandicus. The sequence continues at coordinate 166,701,182 of JASEVX010000001.1, read as the reverse complement.
GATAATAATTATGATAGATAGTATCTAACTATATTTATGAACGCTCGTCGCCAATTAATTTTCATAATAACAGCAGAAAGGGCGGGGCAAGACAGAATGAGAAAAATAAAATATCTACAGAGGACATTAAATGTTGACAGCCGTCAATCAATATGGAAGTTTCAAATGTATAATGAAATGAGCTTGAACTTAGGAAAAAATTAAACTTAGAAGAGATCATGTGGACCTATTGTATCTCTAAAGATATGCATGTCATTCTTTCTAACATATTAATATAATAACCCTTTCCCACATACAAGAAATCTTAAGCAGACGATTTTGAAGACACCTTGTTAAAATTATAGAAAATCCCTGAATGATCGTATAGTAATTGAATTGAGTTGAACATGAAAATATTGTGGTAAAAAAGGCAAGGAAATTGCTCAACTTGAGAAATTTCTCCTTTTGCCACGATGTTTTAAAAACAGAACACTCAAAATAGATATGTTTGTCGAAAGAGTTTATTTACACATTCTAACGTTACATTTAACCGGATAAATAGTTCGAAAAATAATTTTCCGGGTTGAAATGTCAAAATTTGTGACAAACAAATAAAATGTCAGGACGTTGGTATGGTTATTCAATCTTCTAAAACTTTTGCTGCTGATTGTATTGTGTGTATTTAGATCGGAACTTACAAATCACGTTGAGAAGTTCGGCTCATTTGTCTGTCTTCATTGAACACTTTCGATCTTAATTAACTTACCTGGGAGTACATTTTTGTTTGTTTCCAAAGAGAGGCGGTGTTTCGGTACAGTTATTCCTCGAGTAAATAGGTCCGTATGAAAAAATAAAAAATCATACTTCAACACAATATGACCACGAACTACAACAGAAAGCGGATGTAGATATCACTTAAACCTTTCCCTCATATAGACACTTTCTTACGCCTCTGCAGCAGATGGCTTTTTGGAAACATAGTGACAAAAAAAGAAATTGCTCAATGTTTTCCACTTTTAGTTATCCATTCTATAGACATTTTCTATTTTTTGACAAAATATGTTCAAAGTCGTCTGCTGCATAATTGTCGTATAAAGTGCATGACATTGCTGCATTTCACCCTTGATATTACTTTGCAGTAAAAATTATACCACCCTTTTACTAAATTTAACCCTTTACAGCTGGAACCGATTTTGTGAAGTTGATGTGCCACCAGTAAAGTTTAACTAGATCTACATCGATTAATTTTCATCTAAAATATTCAAAAGATAAGCATAGTGTATCTTACGGAAAATGTAATACTTTTTAAGCCGAATTGGTTTTGTTTTTGTTGGACTTATTGAGAATATGAAAATTTAATACACAATTTGCAAAATAGTCTAAGGGAAATAACTCAATCATAATTTGAGAATAAGCAGCTCATAAGTTGCTCCCCCTAGTCAAAAGAAAATTTACCAATGTTGTTTTAAAATTCAAAATGAGTTACAACCATTTAGGAAGATGAACAATTTTTTCTTCTTAATTTCTGTCCCTTTAGAAAAATTGAAAAAGGATCAAATTAGAAAACAAGAGGGCCGCATCTGTTTTTTCATGAATTTTTAAATTAAACAAGAGGGATCGGATCGCTCACCTGATTTTGTTTTTTTCACTTTAGCTATATAAGCCCCGTCCCCTGGCGGCCATAGTTTTTGACCAATCAATATGGCTTGAAGGAATCTGATAGAGGGTCACCCTAGCAATATTTCTACAAAAATATTTGAAAATCGGCCAAACACTTTTGGAGGAGAAGATTTTTTAAGTTTTCACTAAAGCCATATAAGGCAAAATAGCCCCCTCCTGTGGTGGCCATGTTTTTCGACTAATCAACATGGTTTTAAGGAATCTGATAGAGGGTCACCTAAGGAACATTTCTACAAAATTATTTGAAAATCGGCCTGACACTTTCAGAGGAGAAGATTTTTTATGTTTTCAATATAGCCATATAAGGCAAAATAGCCCCCACCCCCTGGCGGCCATGTTTTTCGATCAATAAACATGGTTTTAAGGAATCTGATAGAGGGTCACCTAAGGAACATTTTTGCAAAATTATTTGAAAATCGGCCTGACACTTTCAGAGAAGAAGATTTTTTAAGTTTTCACTATAGCCATATAAGGCAAAATAGCCCCGCCCCCTGGCGGCCATGTTTTTTGACCAAGCAATATGGCTTGAAGGAGTCTGATAGAGGGTCATCCAAGGAACATTTCTACAAAATTATTTGAAAATCTGCCAACCAGTTTTGGAGAAGAAGATTTTTAAAGTTTTTTACATTTCGTTGCCATGGAAACCAGAATTCTGCATGGATCCCATTTGAAGGAATTCTGGTGAGGTCAATGTGAGGATGCTTCCTGTGAAGTTTCATCCCAATTGACCCACTGGTTACTGAGGAGAAAAAGTTGACGGACGACGGACAAAAGGCCATCACAATAACTCACCTTGAGCACTTCGTGCACAGGTGAGCTAAAAAGGGGCATAAATGAATAATTATAAAAGCCAGTTATGTGACTTGGTATAGACATGTGTTTTGTTTCTAGAAACATGTGTAACAAGTTAAATATTTTAATATGCATGCGTTTAAAATGGCTCGTGAATATTGAGGAAACGGAGGCCAACTGATTTGTCAAGAGCGTCTTGGGTGTGTTTTCAATCCCCAGCTGCGACATACCAGAATTTAACAAGAGCTGTCAGAGGACAGCGTGCTCGACTTTTTTGTGCTTGCCAATAAAACAAAGCTTTTTTGGGTGGTACAGAAAACATAACGAAGTACTTTATCATATTATTTAGAAGCAAAAAACTTTATAAAACGAAAAAGGGTCATAATTCTTTACTGAATTATGCACTCTTGGCTGTTGGTGGAGGTTATGATAAAAATATTTTTGTAAGTGTTTAAGCTATATCTCTAATTGTTTTATGTTTTTTCATTTGGTATGAATAACTTAATAAAAGTTCTAAATCGAAAAAGAGCCATAATTCTTTAAACAAACTTGACAAAATTATGTTCCCTTGTCTGTTGATGGAGGTAACGATGGTAAATAAGTGTTGTAAGTTTCGAAGCAATATCTGTAATGGTTTTAACAAAAAGTAAATTGGTACAAAGAACTTGACCAAAATTTTAAGTAAAAAAAGGGCCATAATTCTTACAAAAACCTTGACAGAGTTATGTACTCTTGTCTGTTGATGGAGGTAATGATAGTGAATAAGTGTTGTAAGTTTCAAAGCAATATCTGTACTATACAGCTAAACTATTTGGCCATTACATACTATAGTCAACAGTTGTTACCGAGATAGTGGCTTGATAGTAGTTATATAAATCAAGTGGATAAGTCTTGTTTGAATAACATCTGCTGTTTGTGAGAAAAGGCCTTGCATGCAAAACTTTTACCCAAATTTCTAACTTCAACAAGGGCCATAATTTATAATAAATTCAGGCAGGAGTTACCTAACCTGATTATTTGATACCTTAAAAGACTTAAGTGAAGTTTTAAATCAATCCCCAAGTGGTTATTGAGATATGTGCATGATAGTGCCATGCATGCAAAACTTTTTCAAAGTCAAACAAGGGCCATAATTTATACTAAATTCATACATGGGTTATCTTACTTGACTGTCTGACACCCCTGAAGACATGAATGAAGTTTCAAGTTAATATCATTAGTGGTTACTGAGATATGTCCATGATAATATCTTGCATGTAAAACTTTAACCAAAATTTCCAATTCCAAAAAGGAGCATAATTATGTCAAAATCTCAGTTTTGGGACTTGTCCTGCAAGGTCATTTGATGATGTCCAATAAGTGTGTGAAGTTTCAAAGCAATAGCGTCTGTGATTTGTGAGAAAAAGCCTTGCATGTAAAACTTTAACCAAAGTTGCAATGCCGACGCACAAGTGACTGTTATAGCTCTCCATATTCTTCGAATAGTCAAGCTTCAAATTGTTGAAAGCGGCTTAGAACCACAATCAAGAGGGCCAAGATGACCCTAAATCGATCACCTGAGTGATAGTTCAAGTTAGTAGAAAATATTTAATTGCAAATATCTGGGAACATTTTATCAGGAGTGCAAATGTAACTGCAAGGAGTTGACACTGTTAAAGAAATAGCCATTTTAAAGGTCATTTGTATCTTAAAATCTAACAACTTTAAAAAGAATGGAATTATAAAGTTTTGTCATTTTGCCCCTTTCCTGATGCCGCCTTGCTGCCCTGTTTTTCACTGAAATTAATATGGCTTGAACAGTTTTTGTAGAGGGTCACTCAAGGAACATTTCTACCAAATCATCTTGCAATCGGACAAGCAGATTATGGAGGAAAAGGATTTTCAAAATTTGGGTATTTTTCTCTCACATTCTGATTTCTACCAAAATATATTGGAATCTGACAAGCAGATTCGGAAAAGAAGATTTTTAAAGTTTGGACATTTTGACCCCTTGCTGATGCCGCAGCAACCAAAGTTCTCAATGGAACTTCAATCTTTGAACAATTTTGAAGGGGACCACCAAAGGTGATGTTTTGTGGAAATTGTTCCTGCGGTTTAGGAGGAGATAATGTTTAAAGCTAAAATTTAAGGACAGACAACGGACAGACGACGAACAGAGTGTGATCAGAATAGATCACCTTAGGCCATCGACTCAGGTGATCTAAAAATCAAACAAGTCATGAAATTAAGCTTTTTTCTTCCCATTGGTAAACTTTAGGTAATATATATTGATACAAGGGAAGAAGTTTTTCAAATTTGGCTGCTAAATTACTATCTACATAATCTAGGCATCTGCAGCTTAGTCTATAATTAATTTAAGTCATTTCCAGTAATCAAGTATTCTTTATGTAACTACGAAATGCAAGTGCAACATATATACAAAAAGATTTGTAGCAGCTTTTTTTCTAAATTGAGGGCTTGGCGTGAAACGGTTGTAACTTAAATTGGTATTTTTTTACCAAGGTTAATCACCTCGCCATAAAGTCTTTTTAAGCATTAAATCATTTTACTTGGTAAACAATGGAAATTTAGGTGCCATTGCTCGTTCTGAGCAATGGCACCTAAATTTGCATTGTTTACAAAGGAGTCAAAATTGCCCCTAAACCAGAGTTTTCAAAATAGGTTTTTAGTTACAACCGTTTCACGCCAAGCCCTCCAAATGCTGATGGCCTTTGATGCATCTGCATTAAACATCAGTTGAAGTATTGTGAGAAAATGGAGAACATTTCTGTTTTTGAAGAATATTTTTTTTTTAAAAAAACCTTTAGTTTGTGCAAACTTTTCATAACAGCAAGAGGGCCTGGATCACTCACCCAATTTATTTTTTACTTAAGCCATATAAGACAAATCAACTTGAGCTTGAGCTTGAAGGAATCTAAAAGAGGGTCACCCAAGAAACATTTCTACAAATTCATTTGAAAATCAGCTAGACACTTGCAGAGAAGATTTTTTTAAAGTTATGACTAAATGCATATAAGGCAATAATCGGCCTTACTTTCAGAGAAAATTTTTAAAGTTTCAACTTTAACCATATAAGGCATTTTTTTGGTTTGGTTGCCATGGAATTCTGCATAGATCCAAAAAAATTGAAGGAATTCAGGTGAGGTAATTTAGAGGATGCTTTCTGTGAAGTATAACCCCAGTTGACCCACTGGTTACTGAGGAGAAGATGTTGATGGATGCATGATGCATGACGGACTTCGTGCTCAGGTAAGCTAAAGATGCAAAAACATCATTACCAGGTGAAGATTTTAAGATAATATAATTTATCCTTTTGTCAGAATGTTTCCAACTCTCAAAGTAACCTTCTGCAGATTTGCAATTTGTGGAAAAAGGTTAATTCGGAAGAAAGTGAGGAAATTATAACCACAAAAAAGAAATCATAATGATCATGTTGAATTTATTTTCTTTTATTATAGTTGTATTAATTATAGTAATAAAATGTTTAAAAATCTTGAAATAATGCAATTATAAAGAGTATCACTATACTGAACCCTTTCCCTCATATAGATGCTTTCTGACGCCTCTGCAGCAGATGACTTTTGAAAACATGGTGGCAAAAGGAGAAATTACTCAAAAAAAGCAATTTCTCCTTTTGCAACAATGTTTTCAATTTTTTTCCCAGTAATTATACATTCATTATAAATTTTCTCTGTTTTGCCTAGAAATTTGTTGAGTGTGGGAAAGGGTTAATACTCAAAACATGCTTAACCCTTTCCCTCATATAGACGCTTTCTGATGCCTCTGCAGCAGACGGCTTTTTGAAAACATAGTGACAAAAGAAATTGCTCAAAACAAGCAATTTCTCCTTTTGCCACAATGTTTTCAACTTTTAGTCATAGGTTATCCATTCAATTATAGAGATTTTCTATTTATTGACAAAATATGTTCAAAGTCGTCTGCTGCATATTTGTTGTATGAGGGAAAGGGTTAAAAGAGTAATTTACTTTAAAAATGATGCAATTAGAAATATATTTATGATATATATTTTTGTAATCCTGGTCTCATTGCTTCACCCCCAAGTCATTCACATGTTGAAACAATTGTGGGAAATGTTTCTTTAGTCCACAAGTATGTCAGGCATGAATCATCAATGCAGTCTGGTACATGTTGTACTATAATTTATAACGATGTCTGGCATGAACCAATAATGGTGTCTGGATTGGTCACCTCCCCTTATACATTGCTAGGGCACAGAATAGTAAATTAGTAAATATACGACCTTCTTTCATAAACTCTACAGTGGACCATAACAACTTCATGTTTGGAATCAATATATAATGAATAATGAAGCAAACAACTTTCAGACTTTGAAAGGTTAACCATATGAGCTGTCCCGCAAGAAAACCAAAATTATCGACCCGGATCAGCATGCAGCACAGACATTTTCGCCTCTATCATTACTCTTTACCTCTATCTCCCAGAGACGGAACGTGTCGGCCCAGATTAGCCTGCGCAGGCGGATCTTGGTTGATACATTACGCAGAGGCCTTTATGTTGGTTTTCTCGCGGGACGGCTCATATGGTTTACAAAAAGGTTGTTACTAAAGCATTTTATCTGCTACAAAATTTCCAAACAATGCCATTATAGGTGTTTGCCTGATCTTGTAGGGGCAGGTTACTCCAGACACTGATTCAACTCACCAGACCTTTCACTGTCTGGTGACAAAATGTCAACATACCTAGAGGTAGAGCTTTACTAGTTTACCACTTTCCTGCATGCAAACGCATTTAGACAACTTTATGGCAAGAAGGTTGCTCATTCAACACAATTGAATAATTGCACCTTTTTTTCATAGAGATTTTCAAAATTTTAACAAAGATGTTTTTAAAGTCATCTGCTGAAAATTTGTGGTGTATAGGAAAGAGTAAAGTAGTTATCCACACTCTTAACCAAATGACTGATACAATATTTTAGACTCTTTCTAATTAAAAGCTCCTAAGGATGAGAAATATACCAATATTTTGCAATGTTAATACTCTTACCTTGTTTAACAGTTGAGAGTATGCTAAATAATAAAAAATAATAAAACCTTGATGGTTCTATATCACTCACCTAATTTAAAAGAATTTATAAAGAAGACATATGCTTCAATCAAGCTTGAACACTCGTTGCAGAGGATCACCTAGGAACATTTCTGTTAAATTAAATTAAAATTTCACCTGTACTTTTAGAGCTAATTGTTTCACTACATGCACATAATGTTAACTAGCACTGCCTAACAACGGAATTCTATTTCACTCAATCAATATGAGAATCTTTATCAGGGGTCATACAAGAATCATTTCTGTTACAACATTTCGCAATTGGACTAGTACTTGAGTTGATTTTTGTTCAATGTTTTCCCTGTAGGAATATATGGGGAAATAGTCCCATACAATACCTAAGATTTTTAGACCAATTAAGATGGTTTAAACAAGATTTGTAGGGGGTAATCCCAGGAATATTTATGCAAATTTACTTTGAAAATGAACCAACAGTTTCAAAAGAATATTTTTACTTTTCAAGTTTTCTCTGTGTTTTTTGGAAGGTTATCTAGGCATCAAGACATCTAAATGAACTTGATTTTGAGAGGGGCTCACAAAAGAAACATTTCATTGAAATAACTGAAATTAGATGTATGGTTTCAGAGAAGAAGATCTTTTTAAGAAACTGTGAACAGGCTACAAACTATGTATGATCACAATAGCTCAGCCAAAGCACTTCATGCTTCTGTGTGCTATAAATAGAACTGTATTTCATTAAAATAACAAATTAAATTACATGCGACATTTACAAATAAATAATTCACATATATCACAGATAACAAAATTAATATAGTTCTTTTTTGAAATATTTTCCCACACAAAAACTCTGCAGCAGACAACTTTGAAAACATTAAAGGCATACTAGCGCTTAAAAAGTATAAAAACCAATACATCATATAGGTAAACGGAGGTTCTATATATACATGGCAATTAAAAGCAAACTTGAAAATGTACAAACCTTAACATATATACATGGCAATTAAAAACACCCCTTCTTTATCTCCACATGCCGCATCCAATTTTTACATTATTACTGTTGTATTTTTGTGTACAAACCTTAACAATAATGCTGTTAGGGTTTGTACGTTTTCAAGTTTGCTTTTAATTGCCATGTATATATAGAACCTCCGTTTACCTATATGATGTATTGGTTTTTATACTTTTTAGCGCTAGTATGCTTTTTAACAATGGAAAGTATCTATAAATGAAAGTGTAATTAGTGAACAGATTGGAAAGTATTGGGGCAAATTTGAGAAATTGATTGATTATATGATTGCCACAATGTTTACATAAGTCATTTTCTGCAGACGTGTCAAAATGTGTCTGCATCTAGGAACGGATTAACCCTTTCCCACATACAATAATCCTGCAGCAGACAACTTTGAAAACACACCCCCCAAAAAATAAAAACCCAATTAAAATGAAAGTACATGTACAATAATTGAATAGAATTAAAAACATGGTGACAAATGAATTCATTTGTTGCCATGTTTTCAATTCTATTCAATTGCAGACCATATGAAACTCTCTTTGGAGAAAAAAAAAACGGGGGAACATGGTGACAAAAGGAGAAATTGCTCGTTTTGAGAAATTTCTCCTTTTGCCACAATGTCTAACACTTTTATTCATAGGTTATTCATTCAATTATAGAGATTTTCTATTTGTTGACAAAAAATGTTCAAAGTTGTCTGCTGCAGAATTGTCGTATGAGGGAAAGGGTTAAGCCCCAGAATGTTTGTGCAGAATAGTCCACTTTAGGATTAGCAAATACTTGATGTCAATATCTTGGTTTTTCACTTGAATGGTGCTGTTATTTTGTTCACATTATAAGCGGTTACTCTTTTTAAAATAGCTTATACATGACAAAGATTTACAAAAATGTACATAAATAAGAAAAGACATATTTCCTAGCAAAAAAATATTTCCCAAGAGAGAAATAGCAGTTGCCTGGATTTTATGAACTGACGTCCCATTACATCACCACTTAAGCTACGATACATATTCTGTCATGCAAGCACCATAAACAGAGCTTCTATTATCAAGATACCACATCAATTAAGAGATAAAGCATCACATTCAACCAATTTTATCTGTGATTATTATTCATTTGTCATTGAACTTAATCAGAAGTTTACGGTAGAAAATGAATGGTAGAGCTGTCCCTTGTTCTTATAAATATGTATTCTAATTTCTTTAAAAGCCTTAGATTATGTTATTTAGGTAAAATGTGGATGTGAATACAAAACTTAAACAAAAATTTAAGTAAATAGGGGCCATAATTCATACATGGTAGATTATTCGTTTTTTCATTTGCATGGTATTTTATACCGCCTTTTGAAATCATTTCATGGCATTTCCTTTATAAATTACAAGCACTGCAGGTAAGTTTATCCTAATGCCAGCACATTAGTCATGCTATACTTGCAACCCTGATCACCAAGTAGGAGAGTCATTTGGTATGACCTGAAAGGGGATGAAACCCCTGGTAGAGTAATGGCCCTTGCATTACAAAAGTTTATTTTGATACGTGTAATGACTATATATTCTTAGTCTTAAAGTTTTAACCTTCATGGTTAAGAAAAGAAATGAACTTTAAATAAAGCACTTAACAAAGTTTTCAAAGTTGAAAAAGGACCATAATTCACACAAAATTCATGCTAGTGCTGTGGTTCTTGGACAAGTTAGCTGATGATGTGTTTGTGTTACAAGTTTAAGAGCCATAGCAAACAAATCCCAAGTGTTGATAATAGCTCATAAACTCTCTTTTTTTTTCTTTTAAAAAAAAAAAGAACTTATGTTCTTCCTATATTTCAAACATGATTTTATGGGACGTTTTTAATGTCTAATTCAACTTTAGAAATAAAAAAATTCTCTGAATCTTTAACAAGAATGTTCACAGAAACAAATGTGTTGCCTGCCATTACATCGCAGAGTTACAAACAGACAGACAGGCAATAGAAAGTGATACCTATATGTCACCCTGAAAAGATGAGCAACATAAACAGGGTAAAAATAAAGAACACATTCAAGTAATCTTTTCTGTCATGTTGAGATCGTATCAAGAACTTCCCGTGGCTCCATTGGGCTGAACATCATCACTGTCGACAGACATGACCTTGAAAGATGACGTCATTGATGTAGCGTCACCTTCAGGATTTGAGAATGGATTTACCTCCCTCGAAGGGGTAGCGATTGGTGTCGAATCTGTGTCAACTTTCACCTCATCCATAAATTGACTTAGAGTCAACCGTGAGGCGTGTACACGAAAGTGAAGTCTTGATTCTAACAGATATCCTTTATACTGTTTTCTGTAATTTAACAAGATGAACCATTTACCTGATATGAAATATTTGGCATCATCTGCTTTGAAAACAAATGAAGAAAAAGATATATATTAAAGTTAAGTAATATATCAGGCCCTTTCCTAGGCATCCAATGGCAAAAGTCTTTAAAAATCATGCAGAATTTCCAATTTTGACATGTTAACCATGGCTTTTTTATTCCTGAATATAAAAAACAGCAATCAATTTTCCAAAAATAAAGGGCCAAATTCTTGTTTCCAAAATGCCTAGAGTAGGGCATGTATGTGGAAAATTTGAAGTAATATTTTGATACAGAGTTGAAAATGTTTCCAATAATTTCTTCGTCCTAATAGGTTTTCAAAGATGTCAAATATCAATACATTATATATAAATTATATAAGCCATGAGTATTGATTTGACACACGGTACATAAGAGCAACATCTGGTGTTTTAGGGTCTTGTCAAATGCATCTGCATACAATGCAGACCCAGGTGTGTCTGTGCGCAGTATTATCAGTCTTCACTGCCTGCATGTAAAATAGACCTAAGAGGGATTGGATGGCATTAAGAAAATCTTTTTTTTTCACTAATTGGTCTTGCAGGCACGTTTTTACGACCCTTAAGTAGAGGAATAAGAAAAACATTGAGAAACAAGAAAATGTGTCCATGGAACACGGATGCCCCGGTTGTTAACTATATTTTAAAACAAAAAATTATGTGAAGTTTCATAATGATAGGACATCAGGTTCACTAAAATCTAACTTGACCAAAAACTTTAACCTGAGAATGGAATGGACGAACAGACAGACGAACGGACGGACGAACAGTTGGTCCAACCTCAAATTGATACAATTTTTTAAACAATGATATGTTGATTGTCATTTGTGTGAAGTTTCATAATGATAGGACATCAGGTTCACTAAAATCTAACTTGACCAAAAACTTTAACCTGAGAATGGAATGGACGAACAGACAGACGAACGGACGGACGAACAGTTGGTCCAACCTCAAATTGATACAATTTTTTAAACAATGATATGTTGATTGTCATTTGTGTGAAGTTTCATAATGATAGGACATCAGGTTCACTAAAATCTAACTTGACCAAAAACTTTAACCTGAGAATGGAATGGACGAACAGACAGACGAACGGACGGACGAACAGTTGGTCCAACCTCAAATTGATACAATTTTTTAAACAATGATATGTTGATTGTCATTTGTGTGAAGTTTCATAATGATAGGACATCAGGTTCACTAAAATCTAACTTGACCAAAAACTTTAACCTGAGCGGGACGGACGAACGGACGGACGGACTAACAGACCGGAAAACTATATGCCCCTCATACTTCGTATGCCGGGGCATAAAAAGGCAAAATAGCACACAACTGGCAAGTTCTCATTTTACTACAATGTTTTCCAGTCTATTCATTAATCAACAGTTTTAACAGTTGTCTGCTGAATTCTTGTTGTTTATAAGAAAGCGGAGTCATGACCTATGTAAAGAGTATTTCAGTCCTTTGACCCTTTCCCTCATATAGATGCTTTCTGACGCCTCTGCGGCAGACGGCTTTTTGAAAACATTGTGACAAAAGAAGAAATTGCTCAAAACGAGCAATTTCTCCTTTTGCCTCAATGTTTTCCACTTTTAGTCATAGGGTATCCATTCAATTATAGAGATTTTCTATTTTTTGACAAAATAGGTTCAATGTCGTCTGCTGCAGAATTGACGTATGAGGGAAAGGGTTAAAAGTTGAAGTAATGGCTGGCTGCCCGCCTTGGCGCTCAGGTTTGCAGGGTTGGCATTACGACTGACTGGCTGGTGTCAGGCAAAATGGACCAGTAGTACTGGTAACTTAACCAGGAAATGCCAGGATATAACTGAAAAATTCTTGAAAAGTGCATAAAACACCAAACAATCAAACCTATAAATGTGGACAGTGTACATACTTGGCTCTATCCAAGAAGGTAGCCACTTCTTCAAATCGTTTCTGTTCTAAACACAACAGGGCCATCTCAAGCACAGCATATGGAGGTATGTAGGTGTCCAATTTGATTTTCTTCTCGCTAAACAAGAAAACAGCAAAAATATCATACAGTAAATCAAATACATATGAGAAATATACTCATTTAAATAAACCTATTCCCTGACACTAATACATTTTGAAAACAGTATGGGAAAAGGAGAAATTGCTCAAAGGGAAATCAATTCTCCTGTACCTAAACTCTGTATACAAAATAGTCTTCACCTTTTAAAAAACATTGTGGGGAAAGGAGAAATAACTAAGAAAGCACTTTCTCCTTAACAAAACTATTTTTTCTACTTTCTGACATACTTTCCCCCCAAGTTACTTTTAAGCAGATAACTCTTACAATATTACATCAAGAGAAAAGTTAATAATATTAAAAAGATAAGAACATTTAAGACGGTAGATAATGCCAAGTCAAGGAATATAAAACGTGGGAAAAGGAGAAACAAGTCATCAATTTACAATGTCATAATGGATTCCTCTCACTGGTTTATATATTGGTATAAATCTTAACCCTTTCCCTCATATAGAGGCTTTCCGACGCCTCTGCAGCAGACTGCCTTTTGAAAACATAGTAACAAAAGAAGAAATTGCACAAAACATGCAATTTCTCCTTTTCTCACAATGTTTTCCACTTTTAGTCATAGGTTATCCATTCAATTATAGAGATTTTCCATTATTTGACAAAATATGTTCAAAGTCGTCTGTTGCAGAATTGTCGTATGAGGGAAAGGGTTAAAGAAAACAACCCTGCACTCTTCAGTGTACATCATATGTTGCAGTGGCATCAAAAGCCAATTATATCAGGGGTCGAGAGAGCAGCAGAAAGTTTTAACTGTGGTATATCTTACTTTTCAAGGACCTCTAAGAAGCACTGTTCTGCCTGCAGAAACTGGCCTCTGTGTTTTTGACAAACTCCTTTCAATAATAATGCTAGACAGTAATCATCCATGAAACTGGTGTACTTCTCTGCAAAATAAAAGCATTTTTCATAAATTAGTATCAGAACACTTGAGATATCTTAATTTCTAAAAGCACTTTGTTTGTTATGTACATACAGTCAAACTTGTATTAAGAGACCACCCAAGGGAAATGCTGTAAGTGGTCTCTTAAGACAGGTGGTCTCTTATTGGGGTACAAATGAAATTTTCTGTTTTGGGGAAATTATGTTTACTACATGAAACATGTACTTGTGTGCACATGTACATGTATTGGTATTAAAGAATAAATAACAATAAAAATTATGTTGTTCTTTTATTTCTCTATTTGATTCATTTTATATTCATGTATTTTCACCCTCTCTTCTAACGTAAGACATTTTCTTTTTGTTGCGGACATTGTTTCTCGTTGATATAATTTTGTAGAATGAAAGAATTAAATGGAACCTGAATAAATACACTCGGACTTACATTGTCTTGAAATTTGTAATAAACTGTATTGTCAAGTGTTTGTTTACAGATTTACTTATTTAAGAGCCGTTTAAATAAACGTGCTATCACCATTAAAAAGTAAAAAACAAACATAGATCTAATTAAACAGATCAAACATTCTAATCAAATTTATAATAATTAAACCCCAAACTATCCAATGATAAATTTCAATTTGATGTCATTCAACTTTCCTTTAATCCCATCGAAAAGACGAGAGAACAAAAGAATAGAGAACAAAGGACCCAACAAGGACAATATTTGAAGCTAAAGCGTATTAAATACAAGCTGTTAACAGGCCAATTATCGTTTTATTACAACTGTAATACGCTGCATAATTGACCTCGTGTTATCTTTACACCTAACCAGTCTATTATTTAAACCTTGCATTACACGGTTCACTGCTTCTGCTTGGATCTTGCTATGTATACACGACAGCTGTGTTTGGATTTTTTTGTGTTCGGATATTCTACGTTTTGGATTTTTTGTGTTTTGGAAGGTCACTTAATGGTTGATTTTGATTCAAATTGGGAGGATTTAAGTGTCCGCTGGTCGCAGATAGGAGGAAGTCGCTTATTGAAGGTAAATTAATGAATAAAAACCATCGGGAGGAGTTCAATACGGTCGCTTACAGCAGGGGGTCGCTTATAGCAAGTGGTCGGTAGTGCAGGTTTGACTGTATATGTATAATTTTCCTGCCCCTTGGAACTACTCTGTAGGAACCTTAGTTTTCAAACAAGACAGAGCCAAATTTTATAATTCTTATCGCTCAGAATATAAGTTATGTAAGGTACTCGTGAGATAATTCAACAGACAACAAGTATTCACCTTGACGCATCTGCAGCAAATGACTTTAACCCTTTCAATGATGATTTTTTTTTAAAATGGACAAGTCTACCTTTAGCATTTGGAAGCGTTCATAGCATTTTCTAGGTGGTTCTATACTGGTAGTACAGGCTTCACCGAAATGGTTCCAGTCATTAAAGGGATCCATTGTAAAAGGGTGTTTTGAGAGCACTCACTCTTTTTTTTATCAATAATATCACTTAATAAGTTCAAATTGACATGGGTATTAACCATTCCCCCATACAGACACTCTTTGACGCTGCATCAGACAACTTTTAAAAACATTGTTACAAAAGGAGAAATTGCACAAAACAAGCAAATTCCCCTTTTCACACAATCTTTTCAACTTTTCTTTTTCGTAATTATACATGTATTTATAGAGATTTTCCGTGATTTTGTACAAAGTCATCTGCTGCAGAATTGTTGTATGTGGGAAAGGGATAAAACTTCCCCATGTACAACAAATCTGCAGCAGACGACTTTGAAATAATCTGGACAGAAAACAGATGTTGTTTTTAAAGAAAGTATTATTATTGAATAGTGTTGTCAATAGACGTCTTCTGCAGGTGTCAGAAAGCGCCTATATGATGGAAATGGGGGTTAAAGTCACATTCTAAATGTGAATAAGCAGAAATTCATTTCATACCTTTATTCTGTAGAATGGTATTGATGGTAGATTCTATTATAACTATAATTGGTTCTAAAAGGTCCTGCCTTTTTCCTATAATTGAAAATCCATTCCAAGTATAAATCAGCTCCTGAAATTTTTTAAATAAATAACCTTTTCTTCATTTCTTCATTATTACATACATTTCAAGATAAATACATCTTATTTACCAGCTATACAAAAAGACACTTTCTGATGCCTTTGCAGCAGACGACTTTTGAAAACATAGTGGCAAAATGAGAAATTTACCAGTTTTCAACTTTATTCATTTATAAAGACTTTCCATATTTTGCCTAGATTTCTTCAAAGTCGGCTGATGCAAATTTGTTGTATGTGGAAAAGGGTTAATACAGTTCAATCCATGATGCTGTTTTTGCACCCCTCATTTAAAATGTCTTAAATGTTAGACTTATTTGATATTTCAAAAGTTGTCTGCTTTAAAAAAATTATCTGAGGCAAACTTATAATGCCTTCAGAATTTTTGAAATATAGCTTTAATACATGATTGACAACATTGTTAAAATGGAGAAATTGATCATTTAGAGCAACTTCTCCCTTTTCCAAAATGTTTTCAAAATTTGTCTGCTGTCAAAAGCATCAGAAGACATGGGTATCTGGGAAAGGGATAAGAGAAAAATACAATATCTGGAAAAGAAAATAAACATTATGTTTTCCAAAGTGCTATGCTGTAGTTGTCTAAAGTCATATCTAGAAAAATAGGGCTTAAAGCACCTAGTCTTCTAAGTCTTCTGCAGAGCCCCAGTAGCTCAGACGCTAATGACGTCTGCTGTCAATTTAGGCATTGTGAGCTCGAACCCCAGCTTGGCCTAAATTTTTTCTGACATTTGACAAAAGTCACTGTGACAAGCGTCATTCGTCTTCCACCAATGGGCTAACATTCATGTGGAAAAGCAGGCAGTTGCTTGGAAAGTATGTTATGTGGAGTACTATTGTGAGAAAGCCAGGAAACATATGAGTAGGTTAAGTGGCTGCCATGATATGACTGAAAAATTGTTAAAGATGGAATTAAACCACTATAAATCAATAAATCCAAGTCTAATAAAACTTACATATGCTGGTAGAGTTAGATAACTGTTTTGGTCAATATATCTCTTGCTTTTATACACTGCAAACTTCTCGATGGGCAAAGACTTCCCTGCAATTCTCTGTTTCAATCTGGGGACTTCGCTGAAAATAATCAAAACACTGTAGGGAAACACTTTCACAAACACTTGTATCTTATATTTAAGTAAAATTTAATGCAGTACATGTTGCTAGCATTTTTAGCTTTTCCATATCTGAGCCTGTCCATTCGAAAAGGTACAAGTTGGCATTTTCTGTACAATGTAGACTCAGATCACGCTGAACATCTGGTCTGTCTTACCAGAACCTATGCAAGTTGACAGAAGCTTCTAACAAGGTTGTGTAAGTAATATGTGAGCAGTGTAGATCTTGATCAGACTGTGGGGATGCTCCTTAATCTCTGGATGGACTCATTTATAGAGTTTTTCCATGTTTTTATGTCATTTGCTGCATAACTATACAGTTGCATGTGGGAAAAGGTATTAGTTTGAGTAAACTGTGGAAAATAAAGCTACCCCCCTCTAAAAATGTGTAAACCTCAAAATATACATTACAAACTATAGTGAAGGGGTATGGTTTACAATAATAGATTCTTGCAATCTTAAATTCAGATACTTTCCTCAATTTCACATCTACCTTAAATTTATATTGACATTTCAGTATGTCAAATGTCAAACTGCTTGAAGTGTTTAAGTTGTGTTTAAACCCAAAGACTATTGTATATGCTGTTTTTCACAAATTTTTCCCTGATTTCCAGAGTGTTAGGCCATCATTTTAACAGTAAATTTCCCTTGAAAAAAAGTGTTGAAGTTGTATTTTAACCCATCAAACCCTTCTATTTGTTGTTCCTGTTCACAAACAATTCCTTGAGGAGATCAAACACAAACCCCCATTAAGTAAATAAAGTTTTGAACACGCTACACCCCTGAAGGGTCTTATGTGTGTAAAGTCCTACCCCATGAGATACTGTAGATGAGCTTTCGTATCTTCAGTTTGATTTTCACACATCATTAAGAATGTGGCTTTCTGATATGTGTATGTGGCTTTACTCCAACGACTCTCCTTACACAATCGTTCAGCATACTTCATTCCGATCAGCCAGTCTCCTTTAAAACTGTAAGAACAGGGAAATAATCAGAATTATCATACCTCATGTGACTTTGTAAGGTTAAATTCTCATATACTCATAAGCAATTTATTACTCTCTCATGCTAACAGTACGTTTTGACCGGTTAAAAGTATACTGTTACATAGCATGCGTGTCTAAAATGTTGGTCATGCGCGTGTATGACTTCATTTAAACCAATAACGTCACCGTTTAGACGCGCGTGCCATGTAACAGTATACTGTTAACTGGTATATTCATATGTGGTGTAATATTGTAGTAGATCTACCAATGTTCACCTCCCCTATAAAGGTACAGAGTAAATTGAATACCGTTGTAATTTTGTTCAGTATAATAAAATAAATATTTCATGGCTTCCAGTGTGACAGTACATATTGTCAACATTCGGGTAAATACTGTTAACCTCGGCTTCGCCTCGGGTAACAGTATTTTCCTCATGTTGACAATATGTACTATCACACTGTAAGCCATGCAATATCTATATATAATGTTGTGCTATGTCATTTCAACTAGAAATATGATTAAATCAAGAGATACTCCTAAAATGGGTTAAATCCTTTCCTACATACAGCAAATCTACAGCACATGGCTTTAAAAACATTTGGGCAAAAATATGGAAAGTATCTGTAAATAAAAGTTTTAACTATTGAATAAAGTTGAAATCATTGCCGTAAATGCAGAAATTGCTCATGATAAGCAATCTCTTCATTGCCACAATGATTTCAAAGGTTGTCTTTTAATAGCCGTTGCAGTTTTGTTGGAAGTTTAAGAACATTTTCAATATTAGTTCAGTTATTCCATGGCAACAGAAAAACTTATTTGTGGTCCGAGGGTTAATAAATGTTTTCAAAGTCGTCTGCTGCAGATTTGTTGTATGGGGGAAAGGGTTAACAGAAAGAAGGCAAATTGACACAATTTAATACATTACTAACTTTTAAGACCCATATACTGAATGGAACAGCGATAATTGGATTTAACTTAAATGCAGAGAAATCATCTATTAGAATGAACATTGTATTCATTCAACCAAGTCAAAATAACCTCTTACAACCAAAGGAATGCTCTTACCAGTGACACCACATTAATTCCCAGTAACACAGATGATGAAATTGTCTCCATTCCTGTTGAGATTCAATGGATTCTTCAAACTTTTCTACAGCCTGCAAATCAGAAATTATTGTTTACGTTTCCAGGGTCAAACAGAATATGATTTTATAACTGTATTAATAATTTGGACATATGGTAGAAAACATGTGATAGGGTGAATTTCTCATAATAAGAACTTTTTCCTTTTCCCACAATGTTTTACAGAAGTCTACTGAAGAGGCCTCATAAAAAATCTGGGAAGGAGTTATGATAAGATTTGTACAGTGCCCTTCCTGCTTCATATCCAGCTTAGTTACCATTTGATACATAAATTCTATCTCAGGTGATATTTCAGCACTTAACCCTTTCCCACATACAACAAATCTGCAGCAGACGACTTGAAAAATATCTCTGTAAAAATATGGTAAACCTTTATAAATGAAACTTTATTCTTGAATATAGTTGAAAACATTGTGACGAAAGGAGAAATTAATCTTTTCAGCAATTTCTTCTTTTGTCATAAAGTTTTCAAAAGTCGTCTGCTGCAGAGGCATCAGAAAGCCTCTGTATGTGGGAAAGGGTTAAGACTTTTCAACATATAGACACATTTCGATGCATCTACAGTATATGACTCTAGAAAACATTGTGAAAAGGGGAGAAATTGAAATCATGTTTTAAGCTCTTTTCAATCATCATGTATATATATAGTAGAATTTCCAGTTTTCCAATGATGTTTTCAAAGTTGTCTGCTGCAGACCCATCAAATTGTGTCTATATGTTTAAAAGTTGCAATTTGTTGCATGTGGGAAAGGCCTTAAAACAAATGAGCAGTCGGTTGCGATGCGGGCTGTCAATCCAGGTGTTGTGAGTTCAAATCCCAGCTTGGCAAACATTCTTTCTGATGTTTGACAACAGTCACTGTAACAAGCATCGTGTCTTCCAGCAATGGTCTATGTTGAAAAGCATCCAGTTGCCTGGAAAAACTGTTGTGCAGTATACTGGTGTTAGAATGCCAGTAAACACATGAGAACTGGCTGCCATGATATGACTGAAAACTTGTAGAAAAAGCCTTAAACCACAATCAATCAATCCTTTTGCCACAATGATTTCCAAAGTCGTCTGCTTCATATGTGTCAGAATGCGTCTGGGAAAGGGTTAATGACTCTTTTATGATACAAATGTACAGGGTAACGTCATTGGTGATGTAATATTGTTTTTCATTTTGTATCATATGGGCTTCTGAATTTCTCCATTTGGAAATATTTCTTACTAGGTAATTGAGGTTCATGAATTCTCCTGCATATATATGTCAATATATTTCCTACCTTATCTATGTTACCTTTGATTTCTTCCACTCTACCAGCAAAGAAAAGAAACAATGCTCCCTGAAAGGATATATAATCGTTATAGATAACATCTTACTACTCTATAAAAACTATTATTATTCAGTCTGTTCTGCATTTAAAACAAAAAGTATAAATACATCCATTTTATATTTTCTAGATGTTGATTTAATTAACCCTTTCAATGAAGGGTTTTAAAATTGACTTGTCCAGCTTTTAATTTAGAAAAGTACATAGCCAATTTAAGATATCGAAATAACAATGTTGAGTTGGAAAAGATGACAACATCAGGACAAAGATAAATACTATTTATAGAGTTGATATGTAGTGGAAAAGGTGAAATTATTTTTATATGCAATTTTTCCACAATGTTTTCAAAGGCTCCTGTTGCGAACTTGTTAACCCTTTCCCTCATATAGACGCTTTCTGACACCTCTGCAGTCGACAGCTTTTTGAAAACATAGTGACAAAAGAAGAAATTGCTCAAAACGAGCAATTTCTCCTTTTGACACAATGTTTTCCACTTTTAGTCATAGGTTATCCATTCAATTATAGAGATTTTCTGTTTTTGAAAAAATGTGTTCAAAGTCGTCTGCTGCAGAATTGTCGTATGAGGGAAAGGGTTAAAAGTTGTTTCTTATAGTAAAACAAGTTTGATTGGAGACATTTAATATATTAAACAAAAATTGTGCAGAATTATGTCTAGCCAGAGAACTATATCGTTGAGCTAAATGCAAACTTTGTCATTACGAGACAAAAATGACATGAAAACAAATTTAAGACAATCTTATGGCCTTATATGACAGTTTTTATTTAACCCTTTCCAACATAAAGCAAATCTGAAGCTTACAACTTTGAAAACATCTAGGCTAAAATCTCTATTAATAAAAGTGTGAAAACCGTACTAAAAAGAATTGAAATCATTGAAGAAGTAAAAGGAGAAAATGTGTCTACAGGTAGGAAAGTGTTAAGTTGCTGAAAGATGAAGCTAAGTCAGTTACCTGACCAATATTTACATATACCACTACCACA
This sequence comes from Serripes groenlandicus, assembly GCA_031761405.1. Lineage (NCBI taxonomy): Eukaryota > Metazoa > Mollusca > Bivalvia > Cardiida > Cardiidae > Serripes > Serripes groenlandicus. The sequence continues at coordinate 166,679,721 of JASEVX010000001.1, read as the reverse complement.
GTCCTAAATGTATCCGTACACCAAGTCTACTTTAAGGAGTCAAGTGACCTAAATTTGGTATGCCACACACCTTCTTCCCAAAATGTATATCAGATTTGCAACATGCAAGGCTTACAACGTAGGATATATGGCCTTAACAAGATTTGCTAGAATGACAGACAGACAATGTGCCAACCTACAGTTAACCCTTGAATAGAAACATTTTGGTTTTTCATGAATCTTAAGTGATTCAAATTTGGAAAGGGAGACACCCTCTCCCAAAGATTTCTGTCCGGGGTACTGAAATCCCTTAAGTGTAAGGCCAATAGGCACCCCCTTACCTTAGGATAATGCTCTATACATGGAACTAATAATTTTTCAGCTTTGTCTATATCTCCATCTGCCAAACCTTAAACAAAAATATAAAATGATATGATAATAAGACATTGCTGCTTTAACTAACCATTTCACACATGTAGATGCATAGTAAGCCGACTACTTTTGAAATCATTGTAGCAAAAGGAGGAATTGCATTTGATGAGTAATTCCTCCGTTTGCCACAAACATTTCAACTCTATTCAATATTTATACTTTTATTTATAGAGATTTCCCATATGTTTGCATAGATTATCATTTGTTCAAAGCCTTCTGCTGCAGATTTGTTGTATGTGGGAAAGGATTATGATAAGAGCATAGCTCACTCTCATAAAATATTTTCTGATAGGAAACTCATAAAAAAACCTCTGTACAGCACATGAATGAACTTTTCATTAACCCTTTCCCACATGTAGGCGCTTTCTGATACCTCTGAAGCAGACGACTTGAAATGATAGTGTCAAATGGAGGAATTGCTCCATTTCAACTCTATTCAATAATCATACTATCATTTATAGAGATTTTCTATGTTTTGGACTTGATAATTTTAAAGTTGTCTGCTGCAGATTTATTGTATGTGGGAAAGGGTTAATTAAAGTGAGTAAATATGAAGAATCGAAATAGCTGTAAGATTTCACATGTCAACACATACAATCTAACTGACCAAAACAAATATACTAAATGTGAAAAACTGATTAGCTTTGACATGTCATTATCTTGTATATATAAGTGAAACCTTTCCCACATTGATACATTTTGATGAATCTAAAGCTTTTGACCATATATAGGAATCATTCCTACAATGTTTACTGCCTCAAAGTCAAAACTTTTATTGTCAAATATTACCATCAGTTCTTCATATATTTCAGTTAGTCTAAAAATGGCTTATTAGCTAAAAGTATATAAATGTAAAATTTTCATTTAAATTTACACCTCATTTTCTAAAACCCAACAACTTTAGATGTTTCTGTAGCAGACGGCTTTTGAGAACATTCTTCGAAAGTTTATCAAATCTTTTCGACTTGTAGACACATTTTGATGCATCTGCAGCAGATGACCTTTGCCACAAAGTTTTCAACTCTATTTAGTTGTTATAAATTCATTTTTGAAAAATGTTCCCACAAGAAGTCTGGTGAAGATGTTTTGTATGTGGGAAAGGGGGATTAAAACGGATGAATCTAAAAGTATTATATCCAGTAACTTACCTAAAACAAAAGAAACTACAGTATGATATGCAACTAGAATAATTGAACATAAAGGACCTCGTAGACTAGAAAATGCCTCAGCTCCTTTCTCCAACTCCGACAACCCAAATTTCTGTAAAAAAGAAAAAGAAAGATAGAATGGCACCAGTTCATTACAAACAAAATTTCATTGCTGTTTACTCTTTCCGAACTGCAGATGCATTCTGATGTATATGCAGCAGACTCCTTTTGAAACAATGGCTCATAATGTATAATCATAATGAGCAATTTTTCCTTTTGCCACACTTTTTCAGCTCTATGCAATAATAAAATTTATAATAAAATTTCATTTTTATAGATTTTCAATATGTTGCATAGATATTAAAATTAGCACTATATTTATGCTTTTGAGTGATTAAAGGCTATTTTCCGATATTACCTCTTTTTTCAAGAAAACGACTGTTATCCTTTGAAAATTGATAGTATGATTTTAATGAGTTGAAAACATTGTGGGAAAAGGACACAAAATGCCTCTCTCTTGCTATTTCACCTTCACCCACAATAAGCTCCAAGGTTATCTTCTACAAAGTCTTATATATGAAGAAAAGGGTAAACATTTATATGGATTTACCAAAACACCATGAAATGAAATCAAAGTTTATTGTACAGTTTCCGGTATTACCTTATTCCCCGAGAATCCCACAAACTCCAACAACTTGAGCACTTTACCGGGTAACAAGGATATCATCTGCAATAAGAAGGTTATACAATTATACAATAAAAACAATATTTTGGTTATGAAAAAGCGGTCATGCAAAAAGCACGGAACGAAAATTATCGCCTTCTAGTCATTTTTTTTAAAATCGATATTTATGGAAATAAAAATGCGTTATAATTTTTGTTCACTTATTTTCCAACAAAAAAAATAAAAAAAATTGTAAGTTTATATGTTTTGATGTTTATTAATAATCATTTTTTCGTACTTCATTCTAGATGACAACACATAGTGGTCATGCTTTTAAATTGGACATTTCTCTGTCTTGTCAATCATTTTTAAAATAGATATTTATGGTAAAAGTATGCTTTGCAATTTTCCTTTCAATTTTGTTTTCGTAAATAGGTAGAACCAATAGATATATTACAATTAAAGCTATTTACTGTTAAACTTAGAATAAATTAAACTTGAATCTCCATTTATTAACAAGAGGGACACAATGGCCCTAAATTAATCCTTTAAGTTATGGTAAAGTAGCAAATGTGTAATTGCTAGTATAAGGTAAAATTTGATCAAGATTGGGAAAGTAATAGCAAGGTTCAGACACTGTACATGTGACAGCATATCAGTTTGTAAAAAAATGTTCTAAACAAGCAAGCTGTGAAAAGCCAAAAAGTAACTATTAATTACACAAGAAAAAGTCGTAGCTAGCCCAATCCCTGGGAGCCATATTTTTCAAGCGATCAATATGGCTTGAACATTTTTCACATAAGGAAAACAGAGAAGCAGATTCAGGGTAGAAGAACTTAAAACGTTTATGATTTAAAACCTTTTCAGATACTGTCCGACAGCCAAGCTTTTCAACCAAACAATATGGCTTGAATAAATTTTGTAGAGGGTCATCTAAGGAACATTACTGTCAAATTATCTTTGAATTAGACAGGCAGATTCAGGAGAAAAACTTTAAACTTCTGATACCGCCTGGTCAATATGTTTCTTTGCCAGTTCAATATCGCTGGACAAAATTATGTGGTGGGTGACTCACTCAAGGAACATTTCTTTTAAAAAAAATTAAATGAGACAAGCACTTTCCCAGAACTCAAATTTAAAACAAAAATTATACTGACATTTTCTTACTTGGCTGCCATGTTTTTTTATTAATCAATATAGCTTGAACATCTTTTGTAGAGGCTCATCACACAAACATTTCTATAGCATTATCTTAAAATCAGACAAGTAGATTCAGCGAAGAATTTTATAGGTTGGGTATATTGCCCCTTTCTGATGCAGCAACAACCAAAGCTCTAAATGGAATTTAAAATCTTTGAACAATATGTGAACATGTTATCGATCTAAAAGCATCTGACGTTAACATTTAACATAGACAAGAGAGTTCAAAGGAACACACATGTGGCCTGACAGTTAAGCCAAAGATCAGCCAAAGTGATCTTTAGACAAAACTTTCTCCTGATATGGAACATTGACATTATTCCTACTCACAAGATTAAAAGCTCCAACGCCCATCCTGACTCCACTATCAAAATGCATCTTTTGAGTGTCTGACTCCCATTGCCTTCTAGCTAATAACTTTGCACACTCCCTGAAAATCAATCAAGTAAAAAAAATGCAAATTTGCAACAAAAAGGCTTGAAAACATCTAGACAAAACTAAGAAAAGTCTCTTTAACCCTTTCCCTCATATAGACGCTTTCTGACGCCTCTGCAGCAGACGGCTTTTTGAAAACAGAGTGACAAAAGAAGAAATTGCTCAAAACGAGCAATTTCTCCTTTTGACACAATGTTTTCCACTTTTAGTCAAAGGTTATCCATTCAATTATAGAGATTTTCTGTTATTTGACAAAATAAGTTCCAAGTCATCTGCTGCAGATTTGTCATATGAGGGAAAGGGTTAAATGAAATGTTCATACAACTATAAGCATTGAAACTGTTGTTAGCAAGGAGAAATACCTTATTATAAACATTTCTCCTTATGCTACAATGTTTGTAAATTGTTGTTGAAAATTTCATATGTACGACTATTGTGTAACTAAATACATGTATTGTAACCCTTTGCCGCTTGCAGACGCTTTTGCAGCAGACAGCGTTTGAAATCATTGTGGCAAAGGGAGTAATTGCTCATCATGATGTTTTCAAGTCTATTCAACTTATACTTTCTTTTATAGTTTCAATAATATTTTCTACATGTTTTTAACCCTTTCCCACATACAACAAATCTGCAGCAGACAACTTTGGAAACATATGGAAAATCCCTATAAATGAGGGTATTTACTGAAACAATTGAAAACATTGTGACAAAAGAAGAAATTGCTCAAAACAAGCTATTTCTTCTTTTGTCACAATGTTTTCAAAAGTCGTCTGCTCTAGAGGCGTCAGAAAGCATCTATATGTGGGAAAGGGATAATTACAGTTGTCTGCTGGAGAATGGTTGTAAGGTAGAAAGGACATGCTATTGATAACTAGAATGGAGTGCTCCCCGGAGCACGTGTGTCACCTGCCGGGGCATTGTCAGAACATTTTAATTTTTGACAGAAAAGGGGCAATAACTCTTGATATAAAAATATTTGGATTATCCCCCTTTTTAGAACCAATCACACACATTGATATAAACATTTGTCAGAAGTTTCAATGTAATCCTTTGAGTAGAAAAAAAGTTATTTGAAAACGTGACGAAAAAGTGTGACAACAGACAGACGGACTGACAGACAGACGGACAGACGCCGGACAAAAAAAAAAGTAATCCCTAAGTGCCTACCATGCTACGCAGGTGACACAAAAACTATTCACAGTTGGCATTACTTCTTGAAGACATATACATTACTTGACCTAAAAATGCCAAAAGTTGACACCTTGCACGCCATGAGATTCAACAAGTTAACTTGTTTAATTGAGATACCTCGCCAAAATATATTGTTAAAGAATGCTTGGACCATCTTGGTATATCAGTTACTTAAAACTATTTTTTAATTTGTAGACTATGTAGCTCTATCATGTTCAATTTGACAGAGTGACCAAGTTTTGGACTCAATTTGACCCAGTTTCAAAACTTGACAGAAATGTATGTTCTGATGAAATTTCATGAAGATTTGATGAAAAATTACTCCTCTGGTAGTAAAAGAACATATTGCTCAAAATGTCTTAATGTTTTCATAGTCTTCTGCTGAAGAATTGTTATTTGAGGGAAATGTTCAATTCTTTACTACTTGATTCATCCTTACATTGACAATCTGCAGGAAGACCAATTCAAGGGTCTGGCGTGAAACTATTGTAACTAAATTTGGTATTTTTTTATCAAGGTTAATCACCTCGCCATAAAGTCTTTATAAGAGTTAAATCATTTTTCTTTGTAATCAATGGAAATTTAGGTGCCATTGCTCATTCTGAGCAATTGCACCTAAATTATCATTGTTCACAAAGGGGTCGAAATTGCCCCTAAACAAAGAGTTTTCAAAATAGGTTTTTAGTTACAACCGTTTCACGCCAAGCCCTCGGATTTGACACAATAGTCCCACAGTCCTCTTCATTTTTAAAATTTGACCCTTGTGTCTTTTGTAAATCATTCGAAAGCTAAAAACATATCAAGTGACTTACTTGTAGACTTTGTAACATTCTCTGATTTTGAGTCCTCCTTTCACAAAGCTTATGAGATTCTCGTCTTGTATAAATGTTAATAGAGCCCTGATCAGCAAACATTCTGCATAACATAACTCGGCATGAATTTCCTCTGAAATATACGATAATATGATAGTGTTCATCTGAATTATATCCTTCACCCTTTCAATAATGAATTTTTAAAATGGAGCTGTCCACTTATGCACTAAGAAGAGGCCAAAGAAATAAAACCCTTTCCCACTTATAGACGCTTTCTGATGCCTGTGCAGTAGATGACTTTTGAAAACATTGTCTCAATGTTTCCAACTTTTTTCAGAAAAGTAATACCTTCGTCAATAGAGATTTTCCCTGTTTTTGCCAAGATATTTTTAAAGTTGTCTGCTGCAGATTTGTTGTATGTGGGAAATAATTTGTTGCCATCTGGCTTGGCTCTTATCTTGATCACAGGCCTAATGAAATTGTTTTGAGCAGTCAAAGAGTAAACCATTTCCAGAGGTAGACGTATTTTGACGCATCTGCTACTTAGCAATTTCTCCCTTTGCCACCACAAAGTTTTCAACTACATGTATATTTAAATATTTATACTTTCATTTATAGAGATTTTCCATATGTTTGCCTCATTGTTTTTAAAATCTGTCTGTGGCAGTTTTTATTGTATTTGTGACTAACTTTTACTATACTGAATGTTTTCCTACATTCCAAATTTTGGATAAATCATGTTATATTATAGCTTTCCCTCATATAGACACTTTCTGATGCCTCTTCAGCAGACGGCTTTTTACAAACATAGTGACAAAAGCAGAAATTGCACAAAACGTGCAATTTCTCCTTTTGCCACAATGTTTTCCACTTTTTGTCATAGGTTATCCATTCAATTATGGAGATTTTCTATGTTTTGACAAAATACGTTCAAAGTCGTCTGCTGCAGAATTGTCGTATGAGGGAAAGGGTTATAGGACTTTACTCTTTTGAATACAGAGTAGATCAGCAGACTACTGTCAACATTTTGAAAGAAAAAACTGGCTTATAACTACACTCTATTTTTTTAGATATAACACTTTTTTCTTTTGATGTTTTTTGCTGCAGATTGGGTTAAATGTATATCATGTAAATGGTTTAATCCATTGTGATGTTATGGACTTATTTACAAATATTTGAAATTTAGTTGTTAAAAATGATAATTATTGAAAATAATCTATTTAAAAATAAGCATGATTATTTCTAATTTCAATAAATAATTAAAAGTTTCCCTCTATTTAATAGTTAAACTCTCATTTATTGAGATTTTTCTTGTTTTTGTCAATATGTTTTGAAAGTCGTCTGCTGCAGAATTGATGTATGTGGGAAAGGGTTAACACCAATTCATGACTAAAATATAGGCTAGCTGACTCACCCTCTGTCAATTCATTATAGTTGTTCTTGCTTGCCTCCCGGGAGAATGACCCAAGTATTGATATCTTTCTTCTCTTTTTATTACACACAATTATGGACCTTTTGATGGCTTGTATGGCTGCCTCTATGTCGTTCTGAAAAAGAATCCATACACAAACATTACATGTACACTTATAGAGTGGAACAAATGGATATTCAATCCAAGAATGGCAATTCATAAATAGGGATAGGATAGACCATATGGCATAACTCTTTTACTCATCTGAAGCAGAAGAGTTTTGAAAACATTGAAGAAAAAGGATAATCTTCTCATAATGAGCAACTTCTCTTTCTGCCACGATGTTTTAAAGTATTTTCAATAATTATACATTCATATATAGAGATTTTTTATTATTTTGCCAGATTTTTCATATTTATCTTCTGCAGATTTGTTACATGTGAGAAATGGTCAATTATTTACATTTTGAAATATTTAAAGTTCTACTCAGATCAACTAAATTACACAAAAGAAAAAAAAGTTCTTCTTTTTTTTTGGTAGCCAAGATAAACCTTGATCCAGATTACACTACAAACAATTCTCCATTTACATTTTACATAAACAACCTGACTATGAAATTCAGTGGGGTTTGAATGTGAATTTAAATATAAAACTTAAAAGTAACATCTCTGTATATTTGGCCTTCCAAAGGGAAGAAAGTCAGAAAAACACTTTATATTATTAAGACTCTTTAATTATCAAATTTTCGAACACTTGGTCTTTATTAATAGTTTTTCAAAGTTTTTACTCTATACATATAAGGAAAACAAGCAACCCCCCTGATGGCCATGTTTTTCAACGGATCAGATTTATTTGAATAACCTTGGTAGAAGGTCACCCAAGGAACATTTGTGCCAAATCATTTTTAAATCAGGCAGGTGCTTTTGGACAAGAAGATTTTTTAAAGATTTTACAATGCACATATAAGGAAAACAAGCCCCGCCTCTGGCGGCCATGTTTTTTAATGGATCGGATTAATTTGAACAATCTTGGTAGAAGGTCCCCCAAGGAACATTTGTGCCAAATTATCTTTAAATCAGGCCAGTACTTTTTGACAAGAAGATTATTAAACATTTTACAATGCACATATAAGGAAAACAAGCCCCGCAGCCATATTTTTCAACAGATCAGAAAAATTTGAACCCCAAGGAACATTTGTGCAAAAATATTTTTAAATCGAGCCAGTACTTTTGGACAAGAAGATTTTTAAAGTTTCCCCTTTTCTGATGACGCAGCAACCAAAGTTCTACTTGGAATTAAATTCTTTGAACAACTTTAAATAAGGAACACCTAAGGAACATTCCTGTTAAGTTATTTTGAAATCAGTCCATTGGTTTAGTATGAGAAGCCGGATGATCACAAAAGCTCACCTCGCACTTCGTGCTTAGGTGAGCTAAAAAACAACGGAAATTTAAGTACAGTCCATTCTGGTTATTTCACTTAAAACTTCAGACTGCACTTATCAAATTTCTGTTGTTTTTATAGATCTTGATAAAGACCAAGTGGTTGAAAATTTGATAATTTAACAGTATTAATGATATAACAATTAACACTTACCCACCTGCAGACGCATTTTAACACATCTGCAGCAGACTTGAAAAACATTGTAGCAAAGGAGAAATTGCTCTTAATAAGAAACTTCTACCTTTGCCACAATGATTTCAGTAATCAAACTTTCCCTTATAGAAATGTTTGATACTTTTGCCTAGATGTTTTCAAAGTCGTCTGCTGCATATTTACTGTATGTTGGAAAGGGTTAAACATTGGTAACTCTGCTGCCAATGCATATAACAACATAAATTCTCTTTGAACACAGTGAAGGCCTGCTAAAAACATTCTCAAAATGTATAGACAGAGAGAAATGTCAATTCACATACAAATATAAATACAAGTGAATAAATACCATATCGAATGTCATAACAGCCTGTATATACATGATAGTCCCATAGCCCAAGGCGTGATACATGCTCCAGTCGATACTGAAATAAAACATATCGTTATAGAGATACAATTTAAAACTGTCATAGAAAACACAAGAGTGTTTGAAGGAAAGGATGTATTGCCGGCCAATAAGTCAGACATACACTGGAAAAGTGCTCTCAATATCTAATAGGACTCGATTTGGTTTCAGGCCATTTTAAAACCATAAGAAAGATTTTTGTTTTGTTAGGGTTTTACGCCGCTTTCAACATTATTTCAGTTATATCACGGCGACAGTTCACATGTTCATGATCCCTGGGTAAACAAACCAGTACTAGGCTAGAAAATGTGCCTTGCCCAAGGGGACTTTACCATGACCGTCGTGCCGCGCCATAAGAAAGAACAGGCTTATCTTGTTCCATAATCATTAAAAAATTCCCAAGTTTATATTTCTTCAACTAGATTCATTTAAACAGTTCCCTCATAAAGATGCTTTCTGATGCCTATGCAATTTCTCCTTTTGCCACAATGTTTTCAACTCCATTCAATTATAATAATTTATTTTACAGAGATTTTCCATATTTTTGTCTAAATGTTTTCAAAGTCGTCTGCTGCAGATTTGTCGTATGAGGGAAAGAGTTAAATTAATTTCCTCTGAAAAAGAGAAGAACAAGCCAAACCTTTATCTGGCAGAGTTATAAATAACATTTGCTTATCATGCTATGAACAACTTTGAAGAGCATTAATTTGTAAACAATTAACGATCCAATTCGAGTGGTCTACATTGTTTGATACTCGTTCCTTAACCCTTTCCCTCATATCGACACTTTCTGGCGCCTCTGCAGCAGACGGCTTTTTGGAAACAGTGACAAAAGAAGAAATTGCTCAAAACAAGCAATTTCTCCTTTTGGCACAATGTTTTCCACTTTTAGTCATAGGTTATTCATTCAATTATAGATATTTTCTTATTTTTGACAAAATATGTTAAAAGTCGTCTGCTGCAGAATTGTCATATGAGGGAAAGGGTTAACTCTTAATACAGAAAACTATGTAAATAACCAAGAACATGTTAGATATCAAAAGGATATAAAATCAATAGTAGAAATTCAGCAGGGTTAACCCTTTCCCACATACAGACACTTTCTGACGCCTCTGCAGCAGACGACAACTAAATATTTATTGATAGAGAAGTCATCTGCTGCAGATTTGTTGTTTTGGGGAAAGGGGAAATTACAATCAAGTATTTCTCAACAATACTGACCTGATCCTCCTGACCTATGCCCAAATACAGTATAACATATATAATTATTATTATAGCATACATTTAGTTTCAACAAAATTAACGCTTTCCCACATACAACAAATCTACTGCAGACGACTTTGAAAACATCCAGGCAAAACATGGAAAATATCTATAAATGAAGTGTAATTACTGAAAATGTTGTGGCCCATGAGAAATTAAGTGTTTTAAGCAACTTCTACTTATGTTACAATGATTGTTTTCAAAAGTTGGACGTAGCAGAAGCATCAGAAAGCGTCTGTATGTGGGAAAGAGTTAATTTAAAGTATGTACTGTTTATCCAGCCATGCGGCAACGATTTTTTAAAACATTGTGGCAAAATGAGAAATTGCTCATAACGAGCAATTTCTCCTTATTGCCACAATATTTTCAACTCTTTCAATATTAACCCTTTCCCTCATACGACTCAAAAAATAAAAAAAACTCTATAATTGAATGGATAACCTATGACTAAAAGTGGAAAACATTGTAGCAAAAGGGGAAATGGCTCATTTTGAGCAATTTCTTCTTTTGTCACTATGTTTTAAAAAATCCGTCTGCTGCAGAGGTGTCAGAAAGCGTCTATATGAGGGAAAGGGTTGAACTATCAGTTATAGAAATCTTTCCTATTTTTGTCTAGATGATTACTAAGTCATCTGCTGTGATTTGTTATATGTCGGAAATGGTTAATTATCCCTTTCCCTCATGTAGACGCATTTTGATGCAGACTACTTTTGAAAAGCAATTTCTTCTTTTGTCACAAGGTTTTCAAAGTTACTCAAAAGTTATACAGAGTTTTCATAGTTTTGTCTAGGTTCTTCAAAGTTGTCTGCTGCAGATGTGTTGTATATGGAAAAGGGATACTATTGTCAAATAGTTATACCAGCCAATACTAACCATGGCTCCATCCTAGCCCTGGCCTCTGTAAAGTGGTTATTGAGAAAAAGTTTGAGGGCAGCATGGCCGTCCCGTATACATGTGTCAAGATCATCATCTGTGCCACTGAAATAAAGGTGAAATGATCAGCAGGAGTTGCAGCAAGAAACATAGACAAGGTCGAGTAATTCTTAGCTTTACAATGTAACTCATTTAGACCGTACCCACATACAGACGCTTTCCTACGCATCTGCAGTAGATGACTTTTGAAAAAATTGCTCTAATGTGCTTCAGATGTTTCAAAATTAATGCTGGAACATCCAGGCAAACTATGGCAATTATTATTCTCTTGAAATGAAAGTTTAATTATTGAAACTGTTTTGGCAAAAGTAGAAACTGCTTATAATGAGTAAAGTCTCATTTTGCAAAACATGTTTTCAAAGGTCACATGCAGCAGATGCGTTAAAAGAGGTTTGCACATGTATGGAGAGGGTTGGTCAATTTTTATTATTGAAATATACCAGTCAAAATAGAAATTCTAAAAAGAGAATCTCTATAATTGAATGGAACCTATGTTTTCAAAAAGCCGCCTTCTGCAGAGGCGTCAAAAACCATCTATATGAGGGAAAGGGTTAACTCTTTCCCACCTACAACAAATCTGCAGCATTCAACTTTGAAAACATCTAGGTAACACATGGCAAAATATATACAAACAAGGGCACCGCAAAGCGGATGCATCCCCTCGGTATTTAATTTAAAACTATGGCTAAAAATATGGCCAATGACCTGGATATTAATGGTATGTACCAGAAAACTAATGTTATTTGTCTTTGCCTTTATCAGATTGTAATTAATGTTATGTACCAGAGAACTAAGTGTAATTTGTCCTTGTCTCCGCATTTGGCCATATACTAACTGTATGGCAAGTTTGGTTAAGATCGGTCAAAGGTTGTTCAGTGTAGAGTGGTCACAAATTTGTTATATGGGAAAATAGTCAGTCCAATTTTGACCTTGACCTTGAAAATAAATAGGCTTCTAGACCTTGCCATATACTAACTCTATACCAAGTTTGGTTAAGATCAGTCAAAGGATGTTCAGTGTAGACTGGTCACAAGGTTGTTACGGACGCACACACAGACGTACAAACAAACAAACAAACAAACGGACAGCCCCGTTACTATATTCCCTCTCAAACTCTGTTTGACGAGGGGATAATAAAAGTAGAATTATTGAATAGAGTTGAAAAACATTGTGGCAAAAGTAGAACTTGCTTTTGCTGCAGAGGTGTCAGAAAGTGTCTATATGTGGGAATACCTTATTCTCACATAATTCATAATTGATAAGTTTCAAGAAATGCTGATTTGAGTACAATTAAATCCAGTACGGTAATGTTTCTTCCTTGTGTGGGAAGCTAATCCATTTACTGTTTCTCACAAAACAAATCTGCAGCAGACGATTTTGAAAATATCTAATAAAAAAATAGGAAAAATCTTTATAAATGAAAATGTAATCATTGGATAGAGTTGAAAACATTGTGTCAAAAGGAGAAATTGCTCATCATGAGCAATTTCTTCTTTTGCCACAAGGTTTTCAAGTCATCTGCTGCAGAAGCGTCAGAAAGCGTCTATAAGTAGGAAAGGGTGAATTCCACTCACACTCTTGAATCTGCATACAATGTCATTATTGACTTTGTGGTCTCTGAGTCGGTTCTAGTGAACCACATTATGCAATGTTAGACTCTGAAAACATCTTGCGCAATATATATTGAAAATCTCTAAAAATGGAAGAACAAGTTCCTGTATTACTAAATTGGAAAGGTTTGAAACATTGTGACACTAGGAGAATTAAAATTAACGCTCATTTAGCCGCATTTTTTAAGAAAATCATCAGCAGAAGACGCGTCTGCATGTACGAAATATCTAAAAGATGGCATAGCACTGTATTTGTTTACAATGGTGCTTTATGCAGATTTTAACAATGTTTAAGTTATACGAAGGTGTTTTCAAAAAGAGCAATTTCTCCATTTGCAACAATGTTTTCAACTTTGTTCAGTAATTAAACTCACATTTATACAGATTTTGCCTAGATGTTGTCAGTCATCTGCAGCAATTTTATTGCATGTGGGAAAGTGTTAACCCTTTCCCTCATACAACAAATTCTGCAGCAGACATTTTTTGTCAAACAAGAGCTGTCGGAGGACAGCGCGCTCGACTATTCCACCGCTTATTTAAGTTACTGAGATAATGGACTCTAATGTAGTTGCATGCAAAACATTAACCACAATTTCTTAGTGGGTGATAATTTGCATTATATGCAGGATAGTGTTATTTAACATGATTATTTTCATAGGTGTGATGGTTAGATAGGGTTGTATAACCTTTCAATGGAATGCATCAAGTAGTTACTAAGATTATGGACTCTTAATGTAGTTGCACGCAAACCTTTAACCATAATTTCTAAGTAAACAAGAGGGCCAAGATGGCCCTAAATCGATCACCTAATTGATAGTAAATTAGTAGCAAATATTTAACTGCAAATATCTGGACATTTTTATCAGGGAGTGCAAATGAAACTGAAAGGAGTGGACACTTCTCAAGAAACAGCTTATCAGTAAAGGCCATTTATATCTTGAAATCTAACAAGAACTTTAATAAGAATGGAATTATAAAGTTTTTGTCATTTTGCACCTTTCCTGATGCCGCCTTGCTGCCCTGTTTTTCAACGAAATCAATATGGCTTCAACAGTTTATTTAGAGGGTCACTTAAGAAACATTTCTACCAAATTATCTTGCAATCGCACAAGTAGATTATGTAGGAAAAGGATTTTAAAATTTGGGTATTTTTCTCACTTTCTGATGCAGCAGCAACCAAAGTTCTCAATGGAATTTAAATCTTTGAACAATTTTGAAAGAGGACCACCAAAGGAACATTCCTGTGATGTTTTGTGGAAATTGGTCTATTGGAATGGTAGGAGTTGGTTCTCATTTGTAGCTAAAAGTTCAATTTACCCCTTTTGTGATGACGCCTGGTTGCTATGATTGTGTAACCAATCAAAACGGCTTAATCAAATTAAATAGAGGATTATTACAGTAAGATTCATATTATATTTTCTTAAAATCAGACAAACACTTTCATAAAAATGGAATTTTCAAATTTTGTCATTTTGCCCCTTTTTTGATGCCGCCTGACTGCCATGTTTTTCGCCCAATCAGTATGGCTTGAACAATTTTTATAGAGGGTCACCCAAGGAACATTTCTACCAAATTATATTTGAATCTGACAGGCAGATTCGGAGGAGAAGATTTTTAAAGTTTGGACATTTTGTCCCCTTTCTGATGCCGCAGCAACCAAAGTTCTCAATGGAATTTAAATCTTTGAACAATTTTGAAAGAGGCCAACCAGAGGAACAGTCCTGTGATGTTTCACGGAAATTGTCCTTGGAGTTTGGGAGGAGATGATGTTTAAAGCTAAAAGTTAACACCGGACGGACGACGGACAAAAATTGATCAGAATAGCTCACCTTGAGCCTTTGGCTCAGGTGATCTAAAAAGAGGATCATTACAGTAAGATTCATATTATATTTTCTTTAAATCAGACAAGCATTTGCATAAAAATGGAATTTTCAAATTTTGTCATTTTGCCCCTTTTTTGATGCCGCCTAACTGCCATGTTTTTCGACCAATCAGTATGGCTTGAAATTTTTATAGAGGGTCACCCAATGAACATTTCTACCAAATTATATTTGAATCTGACAGGCAGATTCGGAGGAGAAGATTTTTAAAGTTTGGACCTTTTGCCCCCTTTCTGATGCCGCAGCAACCAAAGTTCTCAATGGAATTTAAATCTTTGAACAACTTTGAAAGAGGCCAACCAGAGGAACAGTCCTGTGATGTTTCACGGAAATTGTCCTTGGAGTTTGGGAGGAGATGATGTTTAAAGCTAAAAGTTAACGCCGGACGGACGACGGACAAAAAGTGATAGGAATAGCTCACCTGAGCCTTCGGCTCTGGTGATCTAAACAAGAGGGCCAAGATGGCCCTAAATCGATCACCTAATTGATAGTAAATTAGTAGCAAATATTTAACTGCAAATATCTGGGAAAATTTTATCAGGGAGTGTAAATGAAACTGCAAAGGAGTGGACACTTCTCAAGAAACAGCTTATCAGTAAAGGCCATTTATATCTTGAAATCTAACAAGAACTTTAATAAGAATGGAATTATAAAGTTTTTGTCATTTTGCACCTTTCCTGATGCCGCCTTGCTGCCCTGTTTTTCAACGAAATCAATATGGCTTCAACAGTTTATTTAGAGGGTCACTTAAGGAACATTTCTACCATATTATCTTGCAATCGCACAAGTAGATTATGGAGGAAAAGGATTTTAAAATTTGGGTATTTTTCTCACTTTCTGATGCCGCAGCAACCAAAGTTCTCAATGGAATTTAAATCTTTGAACAATTTTGAAAGAGGACCACCAAAGGAACATTCTTGATTCGTATTATATTTTCTTAAAATCAGACAAACACTTTCATAAAAATGGAATTTTCAAATTTTGTCATTTTGCCCCTTTTCTGATGCCGCCTGACTGCCATGTTTTTTGACCAATCAGTATGGCTTGAACAATTTTTATAGAGGGTCACCCAAGGAACATTTCTACCAAATTATATTTGAATCTGACAGGCAGATTCGGAGGAGAAGATTTTTAAAGTTTGGACATTTTGTCCCCTTTCTGATGCCGCAGCAACCAAAGTTCTCATTGGAATTTTAATCTTTGAACAATTTTGAAAGAGGACCACCAAAGGAACATTCCTGTGATGTTTTGTGGAAATTGGTCTATTGGAATGGTAGGAGTTGGTTGTCATTTGTAGCTAAAAGTTAAATTTACCCCTTTTGAGATGACGCCTGGTTGCTATGATTGTGTAACCAATCAAAACGCCTTAATCAAATTAAATAGAGGATCATTACAGTAAGATTCATATTATATTTTCTTAAAATCAGACAAGCACTTTCATAAAAATGGAATTTTCAAATTCTGTCATTTTGCCCCTTTTTTGATGCCGCCTGACTGCCATGTTTTTCGCCCAATCAGTATGGCTTGAACAATTTTTATAGAGGGTCACCCAAGGAACATTTCTACCAAATTATATTTGAATCTGACAGGCAGATTCGGAGGAGAAGATTTTTAAAGTTTGGACATTTTGTCCCCTTTCTGATGCCGCAGCAACCAAAGTTCTCAATGGAATTTAAATCTTTGAACAACTTTGAAAGAGGCCAACCAGAGGAACAGTCCTGTGATGTTTCACGGAAATTGTCCTTGGAATTTGGGAGGAGATGATGTTTAAAGCTAAAAGTTAACGCCGGACGGACGACAGACGACGGACAAAAAGTGATAGGAATAGCTCACCTGAGCCTTCGGCTCTGGTGATCTAAAAAGGGCAACAATTTGCACCATATACAGGATAGAGTTATCTTAATTGGTTGTGTTTATAGTTGTGCACTTGGGAAAGGTTGTATGAAGTTTCAATACAATTTTTCAAGTTGTTACTGAGATTACACTCTAAATGTAGTTGCAAAACTTTAACCAGAATTTCTAAGTCCAAAAAGGTCCATAACTTGCATAAAATGCTGGATAGAGTAATCATACTTGATTGTTTACATAGATGTGATGGTTGGTAAGGGCTGTATAAAGTTTCAATGCAATGCATCAAGTAGTTACTAAGAGATGGTCTCTTTATGTAGTTGCATGCAAAACTTTAACCAGAATTTATAAGTCCAAAAAGGCCATAACTTGCATAAAATGCAGGATAGAGTTATCATACTTGATAATCTACACAGGTGTGATAGTTGGGTAGGGTTGTAGAAAGTTTCAATGCAAAGCATCAAGTAAATACTGAGATATGGACTCTTAATTTAGTTGCACGCAAACTTTTAACCAGAATTTCTAAGTAAAAAAAATGCCATAACTTGCATAAAATGCAGGATAGAGTTATCTAATTTCATAATCTACATAGGTGTGATAGTTGGGTAGGGTTGTATAAAGGTTCAATGCAATGCATCGAGTATATACTGAGACATGGACTCTTAATTTAGTTGCACGCAAAACTTTAACCAGTATTTCTTAGTAAAAAAAAGTGCCATAACTTGCCTAAAATGCAGGATAGAGTTATCTAACTTGTTAATCTACATAGGTGTAATAGTTGGGTAGGGTTGTAAAAAGGTTCAATGCAATGCATCAAGTATATACTGAGATATGGACTCTTAATTTAGTTGCATGCAAAACTTTAACCAGAATTTCTAAGTAAAAAAAGGGCCATAACTTGCATAAAATGCAGAATAGAGTTATCATACTTGATAATCTACACAGGTGTAATAGTTGGGTAGGGTTGTAGAAAGTTTCAATGCAATGCATCAAGTAAATACTGAGATATGGACTCTTAATTTAGTTGCACGCAAAACTTTAACCATAATTTCTTAGTAAACAAAAGTGCCATAACTTGCCTAAAATGCAGGATAGAGTTATCTAACTTGTTAATCTACATAGGTGTAATAGTTGGGTAGGGTTGTATAAAGGTTCAATGCAATGCATCAAGTATATACTGAGATATGGACTCTTAATTTAGTTGCATGCAAATTTAACCAGAATTTCTAAGTAAAAAAAGGGCCATAACTTGCATAAAATGCAGGATAGAGTTATCTTAGATGATAATCTACACAGGTGTGATAGTTGGGTAGGGTTGTAGAAAGTTTCAATGCAATGCGTCAAGTAAATACTGAGATATGGACTCTTAATTTAGTTGCACGCAAAACTTTAACCAGAATTTCTAAGTAAAAAAAGGGCCATAACTTGCATAAAATGCAGGATAGAGTTATCTAACTTGATAATATACAAAGGTGTGATAGTTGGGTAGTGCTGTATAAAGTTTCAATGCAATGCATCAATTAAATACTGAGATATGGACTCTTACTTTAGTTGCACGCAAAACTTTAACCAGAATTTCTAAGTAAAAAAGGGCCATAACTTGCATAATATGCAGGATAGAGTTATCTAACTTGATAATCTACATTGGTGTGATAGTTTGGTAGGGTTGTAGAAAGTTTCAATGCAATACATGTAGTATTTAAGAACTTGCATGCAAAACCTTAACCAAAGTGTGACGTGGACGCCGACGCCAGGGTGAGTAGTATAGCTCTCATATTCTTCTAAAAATGATAATCTCTATAATTGAATCGATAACCTATGACTAAAAGTGGAAAACATTGTGGCAAAAGGATAAATAGCTCATTTTGAGCAATTTATTCTTTTGTCACTATGTTTTCAAAAAGCTGTCTGCTGCAGAGGCATCAGAAAGCGTCTATATGAGAGAAAGGGTTTTAGGCTTGTACTCAAAATACATGCATTTCAAACGGAGAAAGGTCTGAATAAATTTTTCCAATGTCTCAAAATAGATTTTTTCCCCCCTGATATTCTATTCCATGGTTATGTTGGTTAACATTTTCATTGGGTACTTCTGTTTGTTTGAAAGACATTTTATGCCGTTTTCAACAGTATTTCAGTCATATCGCTGTGTTTCTTTGATAATGAACAAGTACTGCTAGTTTAAAGTAGGTTTATCCTGATACCAGTGCATCAGTTATAATACTACTGCTGACACTTATTTCTTATGAACTCTGTTCATAACTTATTAATTTTTCATTTATTTTTTATTCCTTATTCAATTATTAAACTTCATTCCTAGAGATGTTGCATACTTTTACCCATAATGCATGCACAGTTGTTTGCTGCAGAGGTTTCAGAAAGCGTTGGTATGTGGGAAACGTATAACTAGAAACATTTTTCCTAGTATGGGGATTCATCATTATTGGTATCCATATTCTATATAAGGGGATGTTAAAAAGTATTTTCTCCAAAAATAATATATTTATATATAGTTATAACTCAACTTAATGCTTAACCCTTTCCCTCATACGACAATTCTGCAGCAGACGACTTTGAACATATTTTGTCAAATAATGGAATATCTCTATAATTGAATGGATAACCTATGACTAAAAGTGGAAAACATTCTGACAAAAGGAAAAATTGCATGTTTTGTGCAATTTCTTCTTTTGTCACTATGTTTTCAAAAAGCCGCCTGCTGCAGAGGCATCAGAAAGCGTCTATATGAGGGAAAGGGTTAACCCTTTCCCACATACAACAAATATAAAGCAGACGACTATGGAGACATCTAAGCAAAAACATGTAAAATCTTTGTAAATGATAGTATGATTATCATATTAAGTTGAATACGTAGTGGCAAAAATGAAATGTCTTCATTGTTAGAAATGTATTCTTTTGTCGAAATGTTTTCACAATTTGTCTGCTGCAGAGGCGTCAGAAAGTGTCTGTATGTAGGTACTGACAATAATTGTCACATAGAGACAGTTCTTTGAAAATCCACAAACCCAGAGTTCAACCTTTCTCAACATACAAACGCTTTCTCAGCAGTAAACACATTTTGAGAACCTTTCTCAGAGGTCCAGAGAAGGAGGGGTATTAACCCTTTCCCACTTGCAGACGCATTCCGACGCATTTGCAGCAGACGACTTTTTGAAAACATAGTGACAAAAGAAGAAATTGCACAAAACGTGCAATTTCTCCTTTTGACACAATGTTTTCCACTTTTAGTCATAGGTTATCCATTCAATTATGGAGATTTTCTATGTTTTGATAAAATACGTTCAAAGTCGTCTGCTCCAGAATTGTCGTATGAGGGAAAGGGTTAAGCTCTTTTCCTCACAATTTATCACTTATTATTAAAGCAAACGCTATGGTGTGGGTACTCAAAAGAATCGTCTCACTGAGATGATTCTTTTGAGAACCTACAACATAAGGTAAGACGGTCAAATAAGGATTTTAGAATATTTTAACCTTATTTCAAAGCCATCTCCTGCAATTTTGTTGTACATGTATGTATGTGGGAAAAGATTTATAGACCATGATTAATGCACCTTATCAAGATTCATCAACATTCGATGCAAGCAAATGCTGCTCTTGTTGAAAAAAATAGTAACTGCTGATAACATTATATAATATTCTAATGCAGAGGCATAAAAAATGCCCCATGTCAGGGAAAGGGTAAGACAATAATCAACTGCAGAGTGAAGGAAAAATTGAGAAATCGTTCCAGGCTGAGCTACATTTGACCGAAAATCCAATAATCTGGAGGATTTAACACATTAGTTAACTCTGTCCCTCATACGACAATTCTGCAGCAGACGTCTTTGAACATATTTTGTCAAAAAATGGAAAATCTTTATAATTGAATGGATAACCTATGACTAAAAGTGGAATATTGTGACAAAAAGGAGAATTGCTTGTCTTGAGCAATTTCTTCTTTTGTCACTATGTTTTCAAAAAGCTGTCTGCTGCAGAAGTGTCAGAAAGCGTCTATATGAGCGAAAGGTTTTTACTCTTTCACACATACTGATAAATCAAAGCCTAGTCACACTACAGAATGAGCCGGAATGTCGTCAAAATGAAAATTCGTGGTATATTCCTTGATATTCGAAGTGTATTCTAAAAATTCTGCCTGCATTCTGAGTGCTTTCCAAATAATCTATTCCATTCTTGTGGCCAGTCCAAATGTTTTGCTCATGCTCAAAACTTTTGAGGCGCATTCGTAATGGAGAAATATCAAACAGCATTTAAACCCCCCCTCCCTCAAAAGTCCCAACAAACCCAACCCACCCCCCTTAAAACAACAACAACAACTTGATTTGAAAGCAAGCGTAAAATTATTAATGGTAATAATGGGTTGACTGAAGAAAACATGTTGGTTATATATCCAGGTGTTTGTCCATTCATAGCCTTGTATATATCAATATTAATGTGTTATTATAATAATTCTAGTCTTTCATAAATATCCAACCATTCCAATTTCTCAAACAATGGTTTGAATGGCGAGTCATAGGGTTTATCTAGATAAGAATTATTCGTGCAGCAGACTTATAAAGTTTGAGGATTCTATTTAGTCATGCTTTTGGTGCATTACCCCAAATAGTAAAACAATAATCAAAGACAGGCAGAATGTAAGCATTATAAATTTATAAGACATTTACCGATATTGAATTGAAAGGTAAGTCCGTCTAAGAATAACGATTTTTGATGCAATTGAGTGATATACACTGTCTACACGTTTGACATAGGAAATGTTGTTATCATCAAATAATGTCTCAATCTGTAAAATAATAGCCATCCTTCATGATTGCATATATATTCCCTGTAGCTTTATATAAAACAGCTTAAATTTTCTTTTGCTCTTTTTAGTGGGACATAAATTCAGATCACAATACAAGGTTACACAAATTGCCAAATAATTCTGACTTCAGTCTATCCCTTTCCCACCTGCAGACGCATTTTGACGCAATAGCAGAAGACAACTTTTGGAAACATTGTGGTCAAAGGTGAAATTGCTCATGATGAGCAATTTCACCTTTGGCCACAATGTTTTCAACTTCATTTAACAATTAGTTAACGCTATCTTTTATGGAGATTTTTCACGATTTTGTCACTATGTTTTCAAAGATGTCTGCTGCAGATTTGTTGTATGTGGGAAAGGATTAAATGACAAACTCACAGAAATAACAACTTACATTTGAACTGTTTCGACTGCATCTTGGAACGTCTGAAATACAAAGAAAACAACCATAGGTTGTATATATTTTTATAAACTATTATATATTCACTTTCCCACAAGCAGCAGCATGTTGAAGCATCTGCAGAAGACGACTTTCAAAAACATTCAGACATTAACCCTTTCCCTCATATAAACGCTTTCGGACGCCTCTGCAGCAGACTGCTTTTTGTAAACAGTGACAAAAGAAGAAATTGCACAAAACGTGCAATTTCTCCTTGTGCCACAATGTTTTCCACTTTTAGTCATAGGTTATCCATTCAATTATAGAGATTTTAAATTTTTGGACAAAACACGTTCAAAGTCGTCTGCTGCAGAATTGTCGTATGAGGGAAAGGGTTAAGGGGAAATTGCTCATCATAGCATTTTTTTTCTTTTAGCCACAATATTTTTAACTCGATTCAATAATGATACTTTCATTTAAAGACATTTTCCAGATTTCCCCCCAAGATGCTTTAAAAGTTGTCTGCTGCAGCTTTGTCTAAAGTAAGAAAAGGTTAATAATAACTACAAGAGTTAACTGCAATTGATTTTTCTGATTCACTTATTTTAAACAAACGTAACACTTTCCCACCTGCAAACGCATTATTGTAAACATTGTAATTTGAATAACTATCTGTCTCAAAAGTTATTATAGGTATTTAATAAAAGGAAATGTTGCAGAAGCATTACACGGCTTTGTATCGTCTTCTTGAGTACTCAGAGTGCGGGAAAATTGACATCTCTCTCAAAGTTATTTAAACTTTCGTCTCACAAGAGAATATTTTAAACTCATAAACAAATACAAAGTGACGAATTGCTACTGCAAATGCAACCTACATGTAATATTCCCTTTTGATAATCAGCAAAGAATCTATAGAGTTCTAGATGACAAAAGGTATTTCATACACTTTACCCTTTCGCACTTGCAGAGGCATTCAATGCATATACAGCAGACAAATTTTCAAAACATTTTTCATAATTTTTCCTAGATGTTTTCAAAACTGTTTGCAGCAGATTTGTTGTTAGTGGCAGAGGGTTAACCCTTTCCCTCATATAGATGCTTTTCGATTCCTCTGTAGCAGACGGCTTTTTGAAAACATAGCGACAAAAGAAGAAATTGCTCAAACGAGCAATTTCTCCTTTTGCCACAATATTTTCCACTTTTAGTCATAGGTTATCCATTCAATATTAGAGATTTTCCATTTTTTGACAAAATGTATTCAAAGTCGTCTGCTGCATAATTGTCATTTGTGCTTGTTTGGGTAAAAGATTGTGGTGCAAAGAACAGTTCAACTTCAGCTTCATACTGCCTAACAATCGATAGGTCGATTATGAATTTATGACTGGCAGGTACTTGTCCGGATCTGTCTCATTAGATGACATTTATTGCAATGTCAAAAGTATAACACCATGTGAGAAAAGTAGAAGTAATAGACCCAACATGATTAAAAACATAATTTGAGCTGAATTACGAGAAAACCAGCAATATGGCTAATCCGGGCTGACACATTCCATCTTAGGGAGATAGAGGTATAGAGTAATGATTCCTGAATCAGAAAATCAACAGGAGATGAAATGTGTC
Source organism: Serripes groenlandicus (assembly GCA_031761405.1). Lineage (NCBI taxonomy): Eukaryota > Metazoa > Mollusca > Bivalvia > Cardiida > Cardiidae > Serripes > Serripes groenlandicus. The sequence goes on along the minus strand of JASEVX010000001.1, from coordinate 166,656,098 downwards.
TGTCCTGGTTAGCCTGCGCTGCATGCTTAGATGTCAATATTTTATACAAAATGTTGGTTTTCTCGTGTAACGGCTCCTTTCTTTGATTAGAAAGAAAGTGAGTCCAGACTACTGACAAAAGTCTGCAGGTTAAGACATCTGTTTAGGTCTGAAGACAATCTATTCCAGATTATTATTGCCCTTGGGATGAATGTGTTTAGGAAGAACTGTTTCTTGGATTGAGGTATCATTGATTGTTTAGTGTCTAATGCTGCTTTCAACAATTTCTCAGTTAATGAGTTATATTACTGCGTTTCCTTAGTAAGTTACCAGTTCTTCTGGTCCATTTATCCTGCCACTAGCCAGTCTGTGTCGTAATGTTAACCCTGCAATCCTAAGCGCCAAGGAGGGCAGCCATTACTACCATTTTCTAAAGTCTTAAGTATGACCCAGCCGTGGATCGAAACCTGCGACCTCCTGCACCCGAGGCGGACGCTCTACCACTTCACCACCTAGGCGGTGGATTGAGGTATCAGAAAGTGGGTAAATTTGGTATTGATAAGAGGCTGATATTCTATATAGCATGATGAAAGTTGCTTTATTTCCTTTGTATCCGAGAGTCTTGAGTTTTAGGCTGTTCATCATGTGTGTGACACTGCTTGTTTTATTTAAGTCCTTGTAAATGTATCAAACAGCACCTATTTGGACACTAGAAGTTCCCCACAGAGACCTTTCTGCCAGGGGTGTCAGATTGTCTAGCAGTAGCAGTATTCTAGTTATGGGCGGACGTAGGTTTTGGTGGCATTTTTTTTCAGTGTTTCATTTGGTGTTTTAACATTTCTTTTTAGTTTTTACCCTTTCCCTCATGTAGATGCTTCTGAAGCAGAGGACTTTTGAAATCATAGTAGCAAATGATTTCAACTCTATTCAATAATCATACCATCATTTATAGAGATTTTCTATAATTTGGGCTTTCAAAGTCGTCTGCTACAGATTTATTGTATGTGGGAAAGGGTTAATGAAGCGAAGGGCCGAAGGCTATTACTGGCTGTGATGCTGCTTATATATGGTTTGACTAATCTGATTAGGTTATTGTAATGCCAAGATATTTTGCCTTGTCACTGGTCATTTGACGTAAATTTGGAATCATAGAGTGTATATTAATAAACAAGCATTTTCAGTGAAAAGATATCCCCCGCCAACGATGGCTTGTTTGTAATTGATGGCTTGTTTGTGCATGAAGGTCTTTATGTTTAATGTGCAATTGACCTTTAAATTTCAACTTCTTCGCACAAGATCAAGGGGAAAGAATTAAGTTATGACACTGGTTTATCCCGTTCCGCGCCAAATTATAAAATATCGACTGGGATTACTTTATGATAAAATATTTTAACGTAATAAATCAGAGGGACGATTAAATAAAACTGTATTTTCCGAAACTGCTTACTCGGGAACATCAATTATTGCAAAATAGTGCAGTCCAAGATAAGACGCCACCTTTAAAAGCGGCGTCTTATCTGGAACTGCACTATTTTCAACGGAGTATTTATGCGGTGAAAGGGTTAATAATCAATATTACAAAACTAAAGGGGTGTCATTTGTTATTTCTTAAATAATACAGGAAAAATGTGAATACTAGGTTTTGCTTCTTAAACCAACAGTGACACAAATACAATAGATATCTTTACTCTTCTTAAAGTGGAGCTAAAATGCATGGATAATTATGTATCAGACAGTGTTATAATAAATGTAAATGATTTTATACCATATTTATTCAGAAGTTCATTCAGGATGTTGGTTCATATCACATTCAAGTTTCATCAAATTCTAGCAGCTAGTTACTGAGAAATAACTTGTAGGCGTGGATTTTTTAATAAATCAGGGGCAGTAACTCTAGAAAAAATTAAGGAATCCAAAAAAGAGTTGGAGGGGAATAATGGCAGGAAGTTGGTTAATATTACATTCAAGTTTCATCAAATTCTAGCCGCTAGTTACTGAGAAACGGCTGCGAACGATTATTTTTTAATAAATCAAGGGAAATAACTCTTAAGAAAAATTGACTAATCCAAATGAAAAATGAACAGGCATCATCCCAGTATAGTGGTTCATATTATCCTTTATTTTAAGTTTCATGAAATTCTACCCGCTAGTTACTGAGAAATGGCTGAAAACGTAGATTTTTCAAAAAATCAAGGGCAATAACTCCAAGGAAAATTGACTAATCAAAAAAAAAATTGGACGGGCATCATCCCAGTATAGTGGTTCATATTTATTTTAAGTTTCATGAAATTCTACCCGCTAGTTACTGAGAAATGGCTGAAAACGTAGATTTTTCAAAAAATCAAGGGCAATAACTCCAAGGAAAATTGACTAATCAAAAAAAAAATTGGACGGGCATCATCCCAGTATAGTGGTTCATATTTATTATAAGTTTCATGAAATTCTACCAGCTAGTTACTGAGAAAATGCAGGTGACGAACGGACGGACGGAAGGATGGACGGAAGGACGGACGACGCCATTTCAATATCCCCCTCCCTATTTCATAGACGGGGGATAATTCATAGGCGGGGGATAACAACAGTAGCTCAGTCGGTAGCGACGCGGGCTGTCAATAAAGGGGTTGTGAGTTTGAACCCCAGCTCAGCCAACATTATTTCCGACATTTGACAAAAGTCACTGTGACAAGCGTCATTCGTCTTTCACCAATGGACTAACAGTCTATGTGGAACAGCAGCCAGTTGCTTGGAAATTATGTTTTGTGGAGTACTGGTGTGAGCAAACCAGGAAATATATATGAGTATGAGAACTGGTTGCCGTCATCACTGAAAATTGTTGAAAACTGCGTTATAACCCAATCAATCAATCCTTCTTCTTCCAATTTACTGGCCACATTCAACAATCTGAAGTTGCTGTCAATGGAGGTGCACAAAGAGCATTGAGAATAAAAGAGAATTGAATCAAAAGTTGGAGGTATGTACATGTACAGTGGTAGTTAAAAAACATGATTTTAAATAGGCTAGATTAATTGTGTGGTCACTTGTGTCTTAAAAGGCTACGGGATCCAGCATGCACAATATCTGGTGGCAGGTTGTTCAAATCACTTAAGTTAATATATAGTAGATCAATGTTTTCCCAAGGCGCAAAATTATTCTGATGGAGCCAGGGATGCGGAAATACAATGTCCAACTTGTCTGACAAGGGTAATTTTATGGTCGACCAAGCTGGATTTCCCTGTCAAGATGTCCATGGGCAATTTCAAATAAAAAGAAATACTCCACTATACATAAATGTATATCCACCAAATTATTTGAACTCTGAATATGTGGCCAAAATATACAGGAATAGTAATAACTCGCAAACTCGATCAGGAGTGAAAATGAAACTGCATGGAGTGGACACTGGTAATGAAATAGCTTATCAGTAAAGGCTATTTGTAATAGGGCATTAAATCTTTCAACAATTTGAAAGATGACCACCAAAGGAACATTCCTGTGAAGTTTGGTTGATATCAGTCCAATGATTTAGGAGAAGATATTGTTTGAAGTTAAATGTTCATTTAGGCCTTTTCTGATGCCACATAGCTGCTATCTATCTTAACCGAATAAATTATGTAAATGGTCAGTAGAGGAACATTTCTGCTAAATTATCTTGAAATCTGACAAGAACTTAAATACGAATGGAAATATTCCCCCCTTTTCTGATGCCACCTTTTGCCTGTTTTTTCAATAAATCAACAGTTTTTGAATAGGGTCACTCAAGGAATATTTCTACCAAATTATCTTAGAATCAGACAAGCGGATTCTAGAGGAGAAGAATTCATAAGTTTCATTTTTCTCACTTTCTGATGCCAAAGCAACCAAAGAATGTAAGTCTTTAAACAATTTTGAAAGAGGACCAACAAAGTAACATTAATGTGAAGTTAAGGTGAAATTGGTCCCGTGGAATGGTAGGAGTTGTCATTTATAGCTAAAAGTTCAATTTACCCCTGTTGTGATGACGCCTGGATGCTATGAGTTTGTAACCAATCAGAACTAACTAACCTAAGGATCATTTTTACAAAATTAAATTAGAATAGGACAAGCAAATTCAGAGAAGAATGATTTTAAAGATTGGCATTTCCCCCCCTTTCCAATGCCACAGCAACCAAAGTTCTCAAAAGAATTTAAATTTTTGAACATCTTTAAAGAGGACCTCCAAATGAACATTCGTGTTAAGTAAAATTGAAAGTGGTCAAGTGGTTGAGGAGGAGATGTTGTTTAAAGCTAAATATAAATGACGGACGACGACCGCAGACATCTAGAGTGATCACAACAGATCACCTTGATTGATCTAAAAAAGAATTGTTTTGGTAAAAAACTAGGTCACACAAATTCAGGGTAACTTTATAAGTCTCTTATGGTACAAAATGACTGAATGATTGTCAAACATTTTCCTATTTTTTCTTAGATTTTACTCATACATGTATCTAGCTATGAACAATAAGAAGGTTACACGATAATTCAAATCAGAGTAACATAATATTATTTTTTGTGAGGGTTTCATTTTTTAAATCGAGTCAATTTCAATAGAGAAATATATATGGAGGACCCCGGATGTTATGAATCCTATCATTCGTCGTTCTTATTGCTCAGATGATTTGGCATTAAAATTCCTTGGTTTCAAAATAGAAATAAAATTGAGAATGAATTGGCAATTCTCTTAAACATCAAAAAGTGAAATAACAAATTTCAATATTTTTCTCTGAAGCTCAAAATGCTTAATTTTGGTACAAAAACATATAATATTATGTATCAGCAAAAACGACTTCTACGCTCATATTTAGAAGTGGTAATAACTTATTACAGCAGGCAAAAACCTGTCGACTGTTTGAATAATTTGGCAAAAAGGAAATATGTTCCAGCGTAAGCCCTGTACTGAGTTGTCGGGAAATTGACTGGGCATTTTATATGATAAAGAAAAAAAAAAGAAAAACAAAATATTATTTAATACACCAAAAAAAAAAAAAAAAAAAACACTCACGAAATAGACACATGTAAAGGACATAACAATTTTGTTTATCTTTTATTCTTTGTTTCCTTTTCTTTGTCTCAAATTTGTTTTGAACTTCTGACTGGGAATTTTTATTGAAAAATTGGGGAATAAACCATACTTTTTGCCATTGGGAACATGACAGATTACTGGCTATAAAAATGACAAAAAAAATAACCTGTTATAAATAGATTACAACATCTCTGGATAGAGCATAAAATTTCCCGTAGATGGGCCAACCAGCACATCCATTTTCGTAAGCGTTCAGCTGACAGTGATAATTCAATAAACTGTATTTGGCAAAGCATTAGACAATTGCCCTGTTGATCATTTTCTATCGATAATTTTCATTGGCCAGTATATTTTATTATAGGTTGCTCAGGGCCTGCGCTGTCGTTCGCCACTTTCGCCAAATGCGAAGATTATTTTAAAGTGGCGAAGTTATTTCATGAGTTGCGAATGTAAGTGGCGAAAGGTTTTTATCATCAACATTTACCTGATTTGGATATCAGTTTACGACATACAGTGACTGTTTCCGTTAATCTAAGATAATGCACTGCCATTTGATTCAATGTCGGGAACCAGTGACCACTTTACGACACCTGTTTTTATAATTTTGACAGCTTGTGTATTTCACACTTGTGTTATTGTTGTGAAGTGTTAATTCAGCCTTTTAATCCGACTGACCAACAACTCTGAGCGACATTGATTCATTAAAGGCCGTACATATGATAATTGGCAATTATAGATGCATTAAATATATCAACACGCTTTTTGAATCAAGTTTCGACGATCAACGTAGGCCTTTCATGATTTAATGACAATGTAAGTTTGTCATTTTTGATTGGGAAAAATCTATTTAATTATGGGCGAGTACAAACAATTATTGGACCCATTGATGAGGTTGGCGAAAATGAATGGCTCCTAAAAATTAAAAGTGGCTCCTAAAATTTAAAAGTGGCGAACTTTATTTCAATGTGCCAGTGGCGAAAGAAAAATTCAACCCAGAGCAGGCCCTGGTTGCTATTAGCAAAATCTAGCTTTTAGCGAATTGGCAAGTTTAAATTCGAGACTTGTTGATATTGACGTAATCAACATGATAATGTCGGTCATGTCTGTCAGATAAATGCAAAAGGAAATTACAAAGGCAGTTTTGGATGTCGCTTGAAATCAATAACAAATGATAAAACAAGATAGCGAAAGTCTAAATTATTTGGATGGCTATCAAGTTCTTCCTGGAGTGTCTTGCAAGTTGCAGTCTCTTTCTCAAGTGACAGTAAGGTAGACAACTGAATTGACAGCAAAACGCCAGACTTTAGAGTTTATGTTTAAAGATTTCATTTAGCATATGTAGCTATGGATAAGTAGGACTTTGCATTTGGTGGGATTGAATTTCGTGGACCATTCGTTTCCCAATCGTAATCTAGACCTCTGATTTTGGTTGATAAATTCCCTGTTAACGTATTGCCTAAAGAAAGCAGCACACATGTATCTGAAATGGTTATAGTAGGCTTATCTGATGTCACCGTTTCGACATCATTTGTAAAATGTATTCATGCAAGCAAAATTGGGAATGTAATTTGTAATGTAAACAAAACTAAAAAGTGGTATCGAATAGTTGACTATTTTAAGTTAATACAACATAATACAGGGAGCCAATATTTATTTTCCTGTAGAAACATAACCTTAAATCAAATTAAAATAAAACTACGGCAAATATAAGATAAGATAAAGTAAGAAACCTCTTCATTGTCGCTCGTCCCGTCTTCGTCTGGTACTGAGGTCGCCATGATACTATTTTGGCCTACTTGTTTTGTAAGGTTGGAATAAAGAGTGAAGTGAGAAAATAAACCGAATAAATAATCAGCAACGTATATTACTAGATGAGGGGAACCAGATGATTATACTAAGTCCTCATTATACAAGAATTAGCCTATATAATGGTCCAATGTATAAATGGTTTATTTAAATTCATTTAAATCATATCCTATAGATCTCCTTTATTTATTTCAAACATGCTCCAAACTTCCAGCTGACCTCACTGGATGGTTGATGTAGGGAAGAACGGGATTAGTTTTACCGATTAATGGTCTACATATTGTGTCATAATCGTGTTATTCAAAAGGATATAGAGAATTGCCATTTTATGTGTATAAAAAATGACGATTTGTTTAATATTTAAGACTTGCAAAAACTATGAGCCTTTTGATAGTATATTTATGAATGAATTATAGTGTTATTGCATCATATAAATACAATATAGTAATGTATTTGCCTATTTAATTTAGTTTACTTTAGTGTTGATATGTTTTTCGAAACTTAATTTGTTATCAAAAATGACTCCCAGGTCTTTTTTCCTTTTCAACCTTTTCCAGCATATGTTGTTTTCTATCTGTATCTTCCATATAGTATTAATTTGATGGATTTTTTCCAACATGCATTGATTTGCATTTTTTCGCACTGAATGTCATTTGCCACTTGTTCGCCCAGTTACAGATGTTCAAGATAATGTTCTTCATTTCGTTAACATCTTCATGATTTTTGATAGTGAAATATAGTTTGTTATTATATACCTACTATGAATCAAAGTATTTGATTGGACGAGAAGCAGTCACGTGTGATTCAATAAAAAATGACTATTTGACTCCTTTTCGCTTTTATTCTAAAATTCAGGTCCAATAGTCCATTTTCGAGTCAATAGTTCATCTGTTATGACGTTATTGTTTGAAATGACGTCATGCACGTGCATAACCAACATTTTAACGCGCGTTATAATTTTATAAATAAACTAGTTAAATTATGCGTTTTTCATGAAGATATATAATAAAACAGCTATTTACTCCCTTTGAGTTCAATGGTGAAAAACTATTCTTCCTCGCAAATGACTATTGACCCGAAATAGAGAACTATTGACCTCGACTTCGTCTCGGTCAATAGTTCTCTATTTCGGGTCAATAGTCACTCACTTGGAAGAATAGTTTTTCACTATTGACCTCAAGAGGAGTAAATAGCTGTATATTATTATATACCTACTATGAATCAAAGTATTTGATTGGACGAGAAGCAGTCACGTGTGATTCAATAAAAAATGACTATTTGACTCCTTTTCGCTTTTATTCTAAAATTCAGGTCCAATAGTCCATTTTCGAGTCAATAGTTCATCTGTTATGACGTTATTGTTTGAAATGACGTCATGCACGTGCATAACCAACATTTTAACGCGCGTTATAATTTTATAAATAAACTAGTTAAATTATGCGTTTTTCATGAAGATATATAATAAAACAGCTATTTACTCCCTTTGAGTTCAATGGTAAAAAACTATTCTTCCTCGCAAATGACTATTGACCCGAAATAGAGAACTATTGACCTCGACTTCGTCTCGGTCAATAGTTCTCTATTTCGGGTCAATAGTCATTCACTTGGAAGAATAGTTTTTCACTATTGACCTCAAGAGGAGTAAATAGCTGTATAATGTCGTCTGCAAATAGTTTCGAAAAACATTTAATGACCTTTGGTAGGTCGTTTACGAAAATTAAGAACATAATTGGTCCTAGTACACTACCCTTGGGTTCCCCACTTGTAACATTACGCCCCCCCCCCCCCCCCCCCCCCCCCTACCCCCCTGTCGGTGGGGGTTAGAATACGCCGGCTGTCCGTCCTACAAGGGGTAGAAGTCCCCTAATGGACCCGCCTGTTTGCCGTGGGTTGATACTCGTAAGCAGGAAACGAGGATCCTGGCAGTTGAGGGAAGCGCAGGGATCTCCGGCTTTCCAACACAATGCTTTGGCCTCTGCTTCGGTGTAAACGGGAGCCTAGATGGACCCGGTCTAGTGCAAACGGCTGGTCATATATTAGATTTAGGCACACTTTTTCTTTTCTTACAAATACATGTATGTTAACAGTAATGGTGTTAAAATGTCATAAATATCTGTACATGTATCTACGTATACGTTTTGTTCTTTTTCACTTGAAAATATTCCATCCGATCGTTTCTTTCATTTCATACACACCAACTTTATATCATATGTGTCATATTTAATTTGCATAAAGTTTACAAGTTATTGTGCCTCGTCTATTATATTGCATGGCGAATCCCTGATATGGGGGACACATCCATGTTCTTCCTTGTCGCACTAACTTGTTTGCGGTATCTAAGTATACCATCTGTGTACCCCTGACACGAGGAGCTGGATTTCCGTTCCATGTATCGTGTTCCCTTGTTGGACTCCGTGGCGGGTGGGGGCCGCGGTTGACGAAATAAAAACAAATCTTAAACATGGATCCTCAAAACAAACAAGAGGGCCATGATGGCCCTGGATCGCTCACCTGATTTTTTTTTCCACTTTAGCTATATAAGCCCCGCCCCCTGGCGGCCATGTTTTTCGACCAATCAACATGGCTTGAAGGAATCTGATAATGGGTCACTTAAGGAACATTTCTACAACATTATTTGAAAATCAGCCTGACACTTTCGGAGGAGAAGATTTTTTAAGTTTTCACTATAGCCATATAACGCAAAATAGCCCCGCCACCCTGGCGGCCATGTTTTTCGACCAATCAAAATGGCTTGAAGGAATATGAAAGAGGGTCATCCAAGGAACATTTCTACAAAATTATTTGAAAATCAGCCTGACACTTTCGGAGGAGAAGATGTTTTAAGTTTTCACTATAGCCATACAAGACAAAATCTGCCAACCAATTTGGGAGAAGAAGAATTTTGAAGTTTATTTCAGAATTATGCATGGATCCAACAAATTTGAAGGAATTCTGGTGAGGTCATTGAGAGGATGCTTTCTGTGAAGTTTCATCTCAATTGACCCACTGGTTAAGGAGGAGAAGAAGTTGACGCACGACGGACAAAAGGCGATCACAATTACTCACCTTGAGCAAAGCTCAGGTGAGCTAAAAACGCACACGTACTCAAATGGACTCGGACTCCGATATCGACAAACCAAATGGCAACACTTCAAACCCTTCATTTCCCCGCTTCTTATTGATTGAATCAAATTTACCCGAACAGCCTATATCTTCCCTTTCACCTTTCGTCATACATACATGCCTTCTTTCTCTTGCTGGTTCACCTAAGTCTGTTAAGAAATTGAACTCAGGTGCTCTCCTCATTGAAGTTGAGAAGAAATCACATGCCGACAACCTCTTAAAATTAAAAACATTTTTCAATATCTCTGCCAAATGATTCGCTCATAATACTCTAAATACATCCAAAGGAATTATAAGATGCCCAGATCTTGCAGGAGTTTCTGAGGAGGAAATTGCTTCTAAACTGGCCGACCAACTGGTCGTCCATGTCAGAAAGATGACTTCCTACAGGGACAATATCAAGAGACCAACAAACACCTTAGTATTAACAATCAATACTGCTATTCTGCCAAGATCCCTTAAAGTTGGATACTTAAATGTCCCTGTTGACATGTACATCCCTAACCCCTTGCAATGTTACAACTGTTATAAGTATGGCCACCATGAATCCAAATGTCGAAAAACTACAGAAGAAAAGGTTTGCCGTCGTTGCACTGCATTATGTTCAGAACATGATGCAGATGTGAATGACTGTAAAAATACGCTTAAATGTTCAAACTGTGATGGTGAGCATTATTCTACCTCCCGCTCCTGCCTTTATGTGGAAACGGGAGAAGGAAATTGTTACCATCAAATGCAAAGAGGGTCTTTCTTTTCTTGAGGCGAAGACACTTGTTGAAGCCCGATTCAAGTTGACCGTTTCATATGCTAATGTCACCAAACACAACTCTTCTAAGCCCGTGGAAAGGAAAGATGCTATCACGCAGACTGATGTAGCTGTTCAAACCGAACCCATTAAACTTATTGAAGCCAATACAGTTGTTGACCCTCTTAAAGTTATTGAACAAATTAAAGTTGTCACTGAAAATAAAAAGTCTACCCCCAAAACATCAACTTCTAGCTCAAAACAAACTCAAAAGGGTCCGAGACCAAATAAAAACAAAAGTTCAAGTAAAGTGGTTGCATCGGATCGTATTCCCAAGGGATCCGATGACCAAATTAAAAACCATAACCGCTACCAGTGTCTTGATGTAGACATGGAAGCAGAAGATACGATTGCAGATAATAATAAGCAAGGTAAAATTATAAGATTACCTTTACAACATGATTAAATCCATACTTCCTATTCTGTGTTCTGTCTTACTCATGTATTCAATGATAATGAGTAACACTATTTTACAATGGAATTGTCGAGGTTTAAATTCTAATTTTGAAGAATTATCCTTACTTATCAATGAATATAAACCAGTATCACTTTGCCTACAGGAAACTTTCCTGAAATATTCTGACAAATTTACACTAAAGTATCACTCTTGTTATCACATAGCCTATCGGGCTGGTGACCGTGCGTGTGGTGGGGTTTCTGTCGTTGTTAACAACCTCATAAGCTAATACATCTTGATACAACATTGCATGCAACTGCTGTTAAAATTTCTATTAAAACAGTAACTTTGTGTTCATTATATCTCCCACCAAGTATGCCGGTAGATGTAGATAAATTAAACAACCTTATCTCTCAACTCCCCAAACCCTTCATTTTAATGGGGGATTTCAATTGCCACAATACATTGTGGGGATGTAACGACACCAATATAAAGGGTCGAAAGTTAGAAGATTTTATTTTTAAACAAGATCTTTGTCTTTTAAATAAAAAATCATATACATACTTGCACCCTGGTTCATACTCATCTCTTGATCTTACTGTATGTAGCCCTGATATATTTGTTGATTTCTCATGGAAGGTTGCAGACGACCTTCATGGAAGTGATCAATTCCCTTTAATTATAACTGAAACTGGACGCTCTGTTATGGAGCGTCCGAGACGATGGAGGCTTAACAAAGCGAACTGGAATTTATTCCAGATGCGATGTGAGGAATCCATTACTCCGGATGTTTTTTTGGATTGTGATGATCCTACACAACTTTTTACTTCGTTAATTTATCAGGCAGCTGAAGAAGCAATACCCCGAACCTCGTCAACTCCAAAGCGCCCTCGCAAACCTTGGTTTGATGAAGATTGCAAAAAGGTTATAAGAACACGCATATCGGCGCTCAGACAATTTGACCTGAGGCCAACCCAGGAAAATCATGTAAAATTTAAAATAGCTCGAGCAAAAGCCCGCAAAACTATTAAACAAATTAAACGTGCGTCTTGGCGACGGTATGTATCTAGGTTAAATTCTAGATCATCCGTCAAAAAGACATGGGATATGATAAGAAAAAGTAATGGCAAGAGTAGTTCGATTAGTGTAAATCATCTGAACACCCCAGACGGTGTCGCTACTTCAAAGAAGGATATTGCCGATACTTTGGCAGATTCCTTTGCGCAAAAGCCGCACTCTTCAAACTATTCTCCAAAGTTTCAAAAATTTCAACAACAGAAGGAGAAACAAAAACTTAATTTTAAATCAAAGAATAAAGAGGCCTACAATAAACCTTTTACGTTAACAGAATTAAAAACAGCTCTCAAGAAGTGCCATGATACCGCTGCGGGATCAGATGATATACACTATCAATTACTGAAACATTTACCTTTTCGGTCCTTTTCTTGTTTACCTAACGTTTATAATCAGGTTTGGAAAACTGGAAGTCTCCCGGGGTCTTGGAAAGAGGCCATCGTTATTCCAATTCCCAAACCTGGTAAAGATACAACTAATCTTTGGAATGATCGCCCTGTAGCCTTAACCAGCTGTATATGTAAAACCATGGAAAGAATGGCCAACGACAGACTTGTTTGGTTTCTTGAAAAGAACAAACTTATCACAACTGTCCAGTCTGGTTTTCGTAAACATAGAAGCACAATGGATCATTTGATCCGGTTTGAAACTTTTATCCGTGAAGCTTTTAATAAAAAGGAGCATGTAGTCTCCGTCTTCTTTGACTTAGAAAGTGCATATGACAAGACTTGGAAGTATGGAATAATGAATGGCCTCTATGATTTTGGCATAAGAGGTCGCCTTGCTTATTTTATTTCTGCATTTTTAACTGACCGTCAGTTCAAAGTTCGTGTTTTTGATACTTTTTCTGAACACGAACAGAAAATGGGTGTTCCCCAGAGATGCATTCTTTCTGTTACACTTTTTAGTATTAAAATAAATGACATTATCAAATTTGTTAACCCTGGAGTTGAATGCTTTTTATATGTTGATGATTTCTGTATTTGTTACAGATCAAAAAATATGCAAACAATAGAAAGACAATTGTAAAAAGTTTTGAATAATTTACAAAAATGGTCAAACGAAAATGGCTTTAAGTTTTCTAAAAGCAAGACCAAATGTATGCACTTTTGTCAACTTCGTAAACACCACCTAGATCCTGTTTTAACACTAGATGGCACTCGTATTGACGTTGTTCCTCATATAAAGTTCCTTAACAATAAATGCCAAAAAGCTTTAAATCTGTTACGCGTTGTTTTCCATATGGACTCGGGAGGTGACCGTAAAGTCCTCTTGAGACTTTACAGGTCATTAGTACGATCGAAATTAGACTATGCGTGCATTGTCTACGGCTCGGCACGAAAGTCATACATTGCAACACTTGATACCATTCATCATCAGGATTTACGGCTAGCCCTAGGCGATTTTCGAACCACACCCGTCAAAAGTCTATATGTAGAAGCGAATGAACCATCTTTATATTTACGCCGACAAAAACTAGCTATGCAGTATTTTTTAAAACTCAAGTCTAACCCTTCAAATCCCACTCATAGAGTTCTTTTTAACCCTTTATACAAATAATTATTTTTAAAGAAGGAACGGGTAATACCGCCTTTTGGTATCCGTTACTGTCCAGAAGTCGCTTAACTTGATGTTGATCTTGACGACATCGCGAAGCAGGAGATTTCAGATGCACCACATTGGACTCTAAATAGTCCATCATTCATTTATGATCTTGCGACCGATAAAAAGGCCTGCTGCACAGATCCTATTGTTTTTAAATCCAAGTATATTGAAATTAAAGCAGTTGCTGATGGCGATGTGATAACATTTCGGTTGCCAAATAATGCTTCTATATTTTCTGCCGAGTTAAAGGCAGTTCATTTGGCTTTGGATTATATTGAATCCGAAGGTTATTGGCGATATATTATTTTTACTGACTCATTGTCTGCTATGCAGGCACTTCAGAATGACAAAATAGATAACCCTATTATTGTTAACCTCCTTTCTAAGTTATCGCGTATTTGTGCAACAGCACATGTAGTATTTTGCTGGATCCCCAGTCATATGGGCATTCACGGTAACGAACATGCTGACTTGGCAGCAAAGTCTGCTCTTTCACAAGATATTTTACCTTTTAAAATACCTTATTCCGATTTTAAACCTAATAAATGTTTTACTCTACGATAAGTGGCAAAGTGATTGGAATGAGCAAGTAAACTGCACTCAATCAAGTCAGTACTTGGTGAGTGGATGCCAGCTTTTAGATCCTGTCGCCGAGAAGAAATTGTCCTTGCTCGTTTACGCATTTGGGCACACATGGTTAACTCATGCATACTTACTGAAAGGTGAGGAAGCACCTCAATGTATTCCATGTTTTACACAATTTTCTGGAATGTGCTGATTTCGCTCCAATACGTGATAGATTTTTTCAAGGCTCAAAGTATATATAATTGTGTTAAAGCGTGTATTGTATGTAATAAGGAGAGAAAACACAACAGGACTTAAAGAAGGCCGTTTTGCTAGCCCAATTATTTGTTCTTTGTATATTGATGAATTTGAGAAGATTCTCAGAAATAGCAATATACATGGAATACAGCTATACCCAGATATAACTCAGATGTTACTCATAATGTTTGCAAATGACATGGCTTTAATGTCGGACACAGTGGGGGCTATACAAATTGAAGTAGTACATTCTTTAAGCTATGTCGGTCTTTCATTTACAAACCAATTGTCATTTAACTCAATGGTTCATGATCTTTGTATAAAAGGTAAAAGAACACTGATATCAATTCTAAAATGTTTGTATAATAACGGACAAATGTCTAGCAAAGTATTCTTTAAAATCTTTGACATTAAGATATGTCCACAGATTTTTCATGGGCCAGAACTTAGGGGTATGAATCTCTATATTGACCTAGAACGATGTCAATATTACGCCTGTAAGCGATTTCTGTTTGCAAAACAGAAGGTTTGTAATTATTGCTTCTCTCTTCTAGAAACCCTTGAATTCGGTCTTCGTTTCTGTCCGTTTGTTTGTTTGTGACAAGCGTAGCGCCAAAACTATTCAACGGATTTCGACCAAACTTGGTAGGGATGAAGCGTCTAGGCTCTTCCCGCTTTTCCGGCGAAAACTATCTCCTCCCACAGTTTTTCGAATTTAGAAACCACTCGGTGTGCTTTGTGTAGCCCATCAGTTGCTACATCGAATGATCGTCCCGATTTTTGATCCGTCTCTTCGTTTTCTTAATATTTGAGTTGCCGTAAGGGGTACCATTTCCGTGGAAAACACAGACACGTCAAAACTAAATATATCGACACAAAAAGAAATGATTTCCTATTAAAAATCCGGACACGACCAAATATCGACCAACCAGAGAGCACTTCACATAGCCATTACAACTTCCGTTTCCCGTACTTTTACACGAGGAGAAGAAATATTCAAGTGAACTTGACGCTGTTCTCGCGACAACTCGATAGGTTGTTTCATTCGTGCGGTGTCGTGAGAGTAGAGACAAGAGAGAACCATCGTCGCAGTATGCTTGTTTCGTACTTTGTGAGTGTGAACGATTCCCTATATAGATATGTATATACATTTACAAAAGAGATGCATTTCATACTGGCTCAACATTTTAAAATGGATGAGAATCTTAACACAAAGAAATGTTATAATATGATGTTGTTGGATGACCAAAATGGCAATGGAAATTGGGTCACCTCTGTGAGGAAATGTCTCCAACAAATAGGTTTTAACTACACATGGATCAACCAATATGTTGGAAATGAGCGGCATTTTATTTCCTTATTTGTCTATAAATACTAGGGATGGCAACGATTAATCGGTTACCCGGTTAACCGTACGTTTTCCGATTAATCGGTTAGTAATTTCGGCAACCGAGTACTCGGAAGAAAAGATAAAATATATACACAGTTGTGTTTCACATTTTGTTCTTTTCAATTTGTCACACGTATCTGACATGAGAGGTTAATTATTCACACCTCGATCGGCCAATGTTTACATTACTGCAATAACAGCCGCACTCGATTTTATCGATGATCGTTTGTTTGTGTAGTGTTAATCGAATAGTTGTCAATTAAAGGACGCATTGTTTCTTTTAAAAAAAGTTTGATGTCTAATAAAGGCAAAAAGTATAAGTTAATGACTTATTAATTATATTCGGCGTTTGTTTTGATAATACATCTAATTGGAGTGAGTGTGATACATTATAATTGTTGTTTTTGTAACTTATTATTTACCAACACGATTAGAAAATTTATAGAGTAATTTTAAATTTGTAAAACATTCCCCCCCCCCCCCCCCCCCCCCCCCCCGGAGTTGGTATTTAAAGATATGCAGCTATGTACCTTTTTCATTAGGGAAGCAAGAACACAACTCTCAAATGTCATACAGGGGTCTGGTATGCAAATGTCAATAAATGACATACTTTTTCCATCTAAAGCACTCCAGACTTCCTCTTTTAAGGCATTGGAGACATATCTCCTAGATTGCCAGATGACAGACAAAATATAGCTGTTATCTGGCAAAAATACAACATTTTAAAAAAAATAAGTAAATTTTTTATTTTTCTAAATACACTTTTTTGAAACGCTGGCTCAGTACTGAGGAAAATTTTTTCATAAGAATTGGGCCTCCTACCCATATTTGTATGCTTTTTTTCAATTACCCCTATCGTGGAAATGACGTCAATCATCTCTGTCGTCTGTTGTTGTTGTTGTTTGGCGTTGTTTACCCTCGCGCTCGGCATTAATGCCCCAACGACAACTGTTTTATTACATATAAATTAGGAAGAGAGACAACTCGTCTTTCCCCATTTTTACCCTCCCTTATATATTTATAAATATTGTTATTTAATGATAGGGACGTCATTTTCCACACCCATAAAATTCCATTTTAATAAAGACGGATGCGCGGGGCACAAACACAGTGTTCTATCGTACCCCTCTCTACTTACGCGTAATGTCTGTGTTAAGTCAAATGATTCAAATCTGATTTGTTTCATTATGGATTTTTTACACCATGATTTAACTTGTCGCACTTTTGTGTTATCTTACAGAATCAGTGTTTAAGTTCCCTTTTTAAAGAAGTTTTTATACCGTACTGGTAAGTGGGAGAAGCGTATATGTTAAATGTATATTAAACACCATATGCGAAGAACCCACTAGCTTAACACAGACATTACACTTTTTATTTTTGTACATACCCTATTTTAGATATTCAGGAGGCCCAAAATCGTATCGGTATTGCTACAAGCATTCATACACAAAACACAACAAAATAACTAAAATATCAGAAATAAAAATGGCACAGTGTGGACGTTTGTATATAGTATTTTTATAGGCACCTTATTGGGACCGTTGTTGTTATCAGAAGACATTACTTATGTTGTACATAATGTTACTTTTTACCCACACTGTGCCATTAAGATTGATATACCCAAGCATATTTTTTGAACAAAATATTTCGGTCCACCCTTTGTCCCTTTGTACCAGTGTAGAAGTATACATAAACTTATGCAACTTTACGGGCAAAGGGTGAAATCCGATTTACTAAACGAGAGGAGGCTTATGATTGGCTTATCAAAACATTTGGTCAGGCTCGGCTTTTTCCTTTCAATCAAGCTTGATTGAGAGGGGGGAGGCGAGCTTGACCAAAAAAAACGGATTGAAATTGAGCCAATCAGAGGCCCCCTATCAGACCATTGTTGGACCACTCATTTTTACACAAAATATTTTCCATATACATAGAGCGAAATAATCATATTAATCTTTAAAGGAAAGCAATTGATATACAGATAGTTATTTTATTGAAACAATATTTTTAAACTTTTGTCTTATGTACAATTATTAAAACAGAAAACGGGAGAAATGTTAAGCAATTGGAAATTAAATATCGAAAGTCAGAAATAGAATTAAATAATAGAAAATTATAAAAATATTGAAAAACTAGTCCCTATAAAAATGTTGAAAGGAGATAACGATGGCAGCTCGCCATATGGCTTTATGCCGAAAGGCGAGGGTAAAGAAACCCAATATGATGACCTTTTTCATTCGACATATTATAAATCGTATAACAGTCACTTCGTTAAAAAAGATCTACAGAATATATTGCTATAATGCGGCCTGCTACATCCTTTGTCTGGAAGTATTTAAAACGCTGTGCTGATGATAACAAATTCAAGTGCAGTTTGAGTACTAATGAACTGCCTTGGACTGGTGGAACCAGTAACATGCGCAACAATATTCGACTAAAACTGGATATTTATTGTCTATGAATCTATACGGTTAACCGGGTAACCGGTTACAAAATTGTACGAGTAACCGGTTAGTAATATCGGTAACCGTTGCCATCCCTAATAAATACAAATGCAAATTTTGAATGTTATAAATCATATATATCTACTTTTAAATTTGAGCCACATCTTGATGTACTTAATAAAAGGAAAGTTAGATTTTTATACATTAATTTTAGAACTTCTTGTCATGAGCTAGAAATAGAAACTGGACGGTATAGTAATATACCAAGAGAAAATAGACAATGTAAATTGTGCAATAAAGGAGAAGTCGAAAAAGAATACCTCTTCCTTCTCGTCGGTTTTATTCAGAACTACGTGAGAAATATATCCCAAGATGAATTGCTTACGTGTTTTGGAGCAAAAGTTCAAATTTGTAATGTCAGCAAGAAACGAAACCATAATAAAATCAGTTGCAACCTTCTCATTACACGCAACAAGAAAACGTAGTAGTTACCTAACTGGTATAAATGTCTGAAATTATTAGTATTCACCGAACTTGTATAAATGTTTGAAACTTATTTAGCACTAACGTAATGATTTTCAGAATATGTTTTCCTTTTATAACTTTTGCTTGTTAGCAAATGAAGTTGCAAAGAAGTATATCATTCCTTCAGAAATAGTTGGCAAACAGTGCTGAGCCATATCTGACTTCGCAAACGCGCTGACTGATTTACATAATATAAGATAACTTTATTAGCACTAACACATTAACAATAAATGGTTATGGCAACAAAATACAGACAAATTACAATTAAATATGTACAATGTAGGAGTGACAGTGGATAAGTATGAGATAAATCAAGTATCTTCTGACAATGAATTGCTAACCAAAAAGCATTCATTCAAGTAATTCACTACAATTTTTAATACAGTTGGAGAATTATTGTTGAGAATTGAGATAAGCAAGTTGTATGATAAAAACAAAGTGTTGTTCAATAGCACATTATCTAATTGTTTAATGAGGTTATCTCTCAAGTATTTGTACGTAGAACATTTTAAAAGAAAATAAGTTCATCTTCAACGTCTCCGTTGTTGCAGCAAAGACATATTCTACTCTGTTTTGATATATTTAAATATCGTCCTCTTTCAACTGACAGAGTATGAGCACTTTACCTCAACTTACATAATGTTGATCTATCACATTTGGATTTGCAATGATCAACATATGAGGGTCTTTTATTTGGTTTATATAGTATATTAAAGAAGGTTTTTTTTATTATTTTGATTGATGTCAGTCTCTTGCCTTTGAAAGGCTGTATCTTTAATTCTCTCTTGAATGCGTTTTAGATAAATCTTAATATCAAAAGGATTTAGACTAATAAAATAGAATCCAAGTTTTAAAATAAGATTTTTTATATTTATTATCCATGAGGTTTTTTTCCCCAGTTGCTTTGTATATTTTTAAATTGAGTGAATTATTTGACTAGTATATGGAGCCAATATTTTATTGCTGAAGATTCTATTCTGGTATATAGGGTCAATCTGTTCAGCTCAGACATGCAGCATTTGATGCTTTGCAGTGAACTCCTAGAATTTCTTTAATGAATTCAAATTGCAAGTGTTCAAATCGATCTGAATCCCTGTGTTGTTTCCCTATCCCCCATACTTCACTACCATATAGGGCAATAGGCACAACAAGGGAGTCAAATAATTTTTCTAATAACTTGCATGGGTTATTAAGTCCAACTGGTTTTTGAGCGAAGGGTCGCGAAGCGATCCGAAAGCTCATAGCATGCCTGCTTTCGAAAATGCAATTTAAAGCTGCAACCACAGTCAACCGCGGAAGGATTTGAGATTACTTCATTTGATTGGCTGTCATTCGCATCGCACTACTTTCAACACGCCTTTTTGCCCAAGCCGCCTTTCTCATGAATGAGTTCAAAAATTAATTCCACTGTGGACTAGATTGTTATCAATATGTACAATGTTAAATACGTTTGATTTCATTCAATATTATCACACTGTAGACTAGTCACCCGGTCACTTTAAACAACGTTTTATAATATCATAATGTATATACACAGAAAACTGATAAACTCAGAGGAACACTTTGAAATGGCACGCTTCGAACGTTTTCATTAATGAACTGTCAGTGTTCACCCTTTACATGATAGAATACGACACAAATCAAGCGGGTGAATTTTGAAAACTTTTCTAGAAAATGTAACAATTACTCAAAATGACTTATTCCCCCCTTTTACACAATGTCTCAAACCTGTAGCATGAAAATTAATTCAATATTCTAGAAATCACACACTTTTCTATAGCTATTCTTATACCACTTGCCGGCCTCTAATTTCGGTTTAGAGAAAAAGGGTAAGTAAGTTGTAAAACTATCAGATATCATAAACGGTTATGAGGTCTCCTGTTACTATCTCGATTATATAACTGATTCTCGCTCAATAAGTTCAGAGAGCGGTCATACAGGGCATGAATAAATGGTCTCTTCCTTTATTCCTTTCCTCAGTGTTTTGCATTAAGGTTTAATTAATGTCTTTCGGATAAACATACACAAGGATGTTATAATATTTTGCATAACCTTTTTTTGTATCAAAAGTAGCACTTTCAACAATACGGGTAAGTCCATATATGTTGATGCAAATAAGATGTAAAATGTGTTACATTCATGTATACAGTCAAATTGTTTCAACCACTATACACTTATCCATGATAATACCAAGGTAGTGTTATTGCATAATTTACTGCGAATGGACAGATACTCAAATTATTCTTTAAGGTCAATTAGCGCATCTGCGTATTCCGACCAGGATCTGCATTGCACACACAAGTTAGTCATAGAAAGTTTAACCCTTTCCTTCATATAGACGCTTTCTGACGCATCTACAGCAGACGGATTTTTGAAAACATAGTGACAAAAGGAGAAATTGCACAACACATGCAATTTCTCCTTTTGACACTCTGTTTTCAACTTTTAGTCTTATGTTTTCCATTCAAATATAGAGATTTTCCATTTTTTGTAAAAAATATGTTCAAAGTCGTCTGCTACAGAATTGCCGTATGAGGGAAAGTGTTAAAGGTTTTTTTTTAAACTCAGAATTCATTTGTTTCTTATGTGTTGAACCTAAGACAGGTCTTATACTTATTGTCATGCTGGTTTTCACAGTTACAGCGTCAACATCAATGAAGGTACTTAATTCGCTCATAAGTGCTATCAGCGCTTTGATTATGCGGGGGATTCAGTTATGCTGAATACCACCGTATATTGTCATGCCCAGCTTTCAGGAAGTGTAAATTTGTAATTTTGTTGTGCTACCCTCTGTTTTTTTCAAAATGGAAAATGTTTCTTGATTGTCCAGGGATCAATTAAATACGTTTCACAACAAGCTAAACAGTATGCACATTATACAAAGTAAACGTACTCAATGTAAAGTTTTAATCCATGAAGTTGTATACATACATAATTTAGAAATTTAAGTTAGACATAACGATCTTAAATGTTTCTTTTAAATATATGGAAAACGAGTAGCTTGAAAGCGGGTAGTTCAAAAACCTTTTGAGAAAATCCCTGCAATGAAAAATACGGATATACGGCTGTCGTGCATCGTCAACATTTTCCCTTGTTAACTCTCTACAGGCTACATTTTGCGTCGGATCTTCATGAAAGATTATCAGAACATTCATCTCCATCAAATCTTGGACAAGTACGAAACTGGGCCATTTGAGGTAAAAAACTAGGTCACTAGGTTAAATTGGAGGAAAATCTTGTTAACACTCTAGAGGCCACATTTTCAACTTAAGCATGTTGAAACTTTATCAGAATGTTTGTCTTGATGATGTAAGTCAAGTTCGAACATGAGTCATGTCGGGTCAAAAAGTAGGTCACTAGGTCAAATTGAAGGAAAAGCTTGTTAACACTCTAGAGGCCGCAACATTTGCTTCAGCAGTTTGAAATGAATGATTTCTAGGTCAAGTTCGAATATGGGTCATATTAGGTCAGAAACTAGGTCACTAGGCCAAATGGAAGGAAAATCTTGTTAACACTAGAAGCCGCATTTTTTACTAAGGCAGCTTGACATTTGGTCAGAATGTATCTAAATGATATCTAGGCCGAGTTCGAATATAGGTCAAGCCGGGTAAAAAATGTCAAAAAACTAGGTCACTAGGCCAAATTGAATGGAAATCTTGTTAACACTTTGTGGGCCTTATTTTCAACTTGAGCATGTTGAAACTCAATCTCATTAAAATCATCTCCTATTAACGCTACGCATAGGATCTGAGGACAACCGATAGAGGGTCACGTTCAGACGACCTTTTCGCCAGCCAATCAGAACCTTGCTTTCACATTTTTGAAAGTGAAAGTAAAAGTCGATATTTACCAAAAAAAAATCTATATTTAGCATGGGATCCCAAGTTTTGCATAGTGATTTACAAGCGTGTATAGTTCTTATGAAGACCGCATCATGGCTACCAATGCGGAAATGAGGCAAAACACCGATATAGTCTTTCCCTGACCATACAGCATCGAAAAGTGTTTTTTGCTCTGGTTTTAAATGGTCTATTTTAAATTTGCTCAATTTCGTGGATAAGTGCGTGACTAGACTGAGACTGGGTTACAATCTGCTGCCGGGGAGTATGGGACGATTCATATTGGGAAAACCAAAAGCATGTCCCAAATGTGTCGTCCCGGATACTACAGAGCATTTTCTGTTGCATTGTGTTGTTCATAGGGAAGCAAGAAAAAGGCTCTCCGATGTCATACTGAGGTCTGGCGGTCAAATGGACATATATACTTTACTTTTCCCTTCCAAGGCCCTCCGGACTTCTACGTTTATGGCATTGGAGAGCTACATTTTGGATTGTCAGATGACAGACAAGATATAGGTGTCATCTGCATATCATTTTCTAGTCGATTTTTATTTTTCCGAATTCTTCTTCTTATGTGGTTGTTTACCCTCGCCTATCGGCATAAAGCTATTTGGCGAGCAGCTATTATTCTCTTTCCATTTTTTTTTTTATTAATGGGGGTAGACTATATATGTTTTTTTTTCAATGTTTTTATTATAATATATATGACTTTTGACACTGACTGCTTATATTTCATTGTTGCATATCCCGCTTTCTGTTTATAGGTTCATTATTGTATGTGGGTATATAGGTGTGTGTGTTTATAAGATATTTTTTTTTTTTTAAACAATTGATAAAAAAAAAAAAAAATAAAAAAAAAAAAATAAAAAAAAAAAAAAAATGTAAAAGAAAAAGTGCAAAAAAAGGCACTACCTAACAGACCTCCACAACGGCGCCCCTGATTGGCCGAATTTCAATCCGCTTTTCTGGTCAAGCTCGACTTTCACACACAAATCTATGGTGACAGACGACTTGACCAGATTTTGCGTCCAGCCAATCACAGGCCCCGTTGTGCAGGTAACTGTTTTACCCTTTAGCCGATGTAGATGGGCAAAGGGCGAATATATATATATTTTTTAAAATTACACATAAGGATAAAAAAAATTTAAAGAGAAAAATCTTTTCTTTTTTTACTATTATTTAGAAGTAAAGTATTAAGATGAAAAAATGTAAAACAAAAAATATGTAGAAAAACAAAAAGATGTGCCAAAAAAGCACTCCCAAACCCTCCTCCACAACGGTGTCCCCGATTGGCCGAATTTCAATCCGCTTTTCCGGCCGAGCTCGACCTTCACTCATAATTCTATGTTGAAGGACGAGTCGACCAGATCTAGCGCGCAGCCAATCACCGGCCCCGTTGTGGGCAAAGGGCGAACTTGTTTTATAAATAATCAATACAAAATGAAGAACTAAGACTGATATATATGAAAAATAACATAAAACAAATGTTACAGCGTAGTGGCACAGTGTGGTTAAAACATATGGCTTAAAAAATACTTCGCGCACCATCCAGCAAAAACGACCCTTGAGGACCCATTAAAACTAGTGCTATGTACATAAATCCCACACTGTGCCAGCCCTGTAGAATAAAATATTTACATAATTTAATTTTTTTTGACTTGATTGCAACACTGGTGCTTATTTATGAGTGGGCTCCTTTGTCATATCTAGTCCCACCAACCAGCCGCCTGGTGGATTTCGCAGCCATGCTCCCTGTACACTTGCCCATGCGAGCCCCCGACCGCGCGCGCACCCCCAACAAAAGCTGACGGGGAGGACATCTTTCGTAAATGACCCAGACATCGCCATCCCCCCGTCACGCAAATGAAGGGTGCCGCACACGCGCAGACGGGTACCCCCATGTAGCAAACTCCATCCACCAGACAGCTCAGTCCGCGAGACCATTGCAACAGCACACGGAAAAAGCGTGTGCCATTGCCGACTTATGACTCAGGAGCCCATTTTATTGATGCTATATCCCATGTAGTACCGGCCAGGGCAGAAAACAGTGCAATTTCAAGGTAAAAAATTTGAGAAGACTTGGAAGAAAACCTACATCTGAGCGTAAATTTGTTTTCAATGGTTTGATGCTTTGGGCTTTTTGTCCGCTCTGTCAAATTTCATTAAATAGATATTTATGTAAAGTATTTAAAAATAAATATTGTAAGGGTATGTAGATAGTATCCCTTTGATGAATATAAAATATTAATGTAAACAATGTGAAAAAGGATAAGATGAGACAGAGTGCGGACGCGATCTAAAGCCCCAGTCTTGGGTAATTTAGAGATGTAGGTCAGTAATTAAGAAAGTGGGTCATACTTCAACCAATGTAGGTCAAGGACGAGTTAAGTCAATCCTTAAATATTTAAGGGCGCGGACGCGATGGAACGCACCCCCAAACAGACAAACATTGGCGAAAAGGAAGTAAAATAAATTTCAAAGTTTGCACTGAATTCGGAAAAAAAATAAATAAAAAAATAATAAAAAAAATAAAAAAAAATAAAAATAAAATAAAAAAATAATATAATTTTTTTTTTCCGAATTCAGTGCAATCTTTTCAATTTATTTACTTCCTTTTCCCTAATGTCTGCCTTTTTGGGGGTGCGTTCCATCGCGTCCGCGCCCTTAAATATTTAAGGTTTGACCTACCTAGTGATTGACCTATATCGGTTAAATCATGACCTTTCTTAATTATTGACCTACATCTCTTAATTATCCAAGACTGGGGCTTTAGATCACGTCCGCATTCTGTCTCATCTTATCCTATTATTACTATTATTATTATTTATTTATTTTTTTTTTTTTTTTTTTTTTTTTTTAATCACTAGAAATAGAATAGAGAAACTATAGCTCTGATAAACAAACAGACAATCAATCGTATAAAAACATTGTTTTAAAATATAGTCTGTAATATATATATTTATCTATTTTATCTTTTCAAACACATTTGCAGATATAGTCTGCAAATTATATATATTTAGAAATAGTCAAATAACAATATTTTTATATCTCCCCCCCCCCCCCCCCCGACCCAATAATAGAGACACAATAAATATAAGAATAATCTGCAAAAAAAAAAAAAATAGTCTGTCTGCTAATTGAAATCAAATTAAATATTGAGATAAAGGATAGCTGCTCGCCAAATGGCATTATTGCCGAGCGCGAGGGTAAACAACGCCATAAATCATCATCATCATCATCTCATCTTATCCTTTTTTCACTTTGATTATATTAATATTTTTTGTTTCAAAGGGATACTATATACATACCCTTATATCATTTTTACTGACTTACACATATATTTTAACTAACTAAATAAATAAGACAGAGCGGTCAAAAAGTCCAATGCATAAAACCTTTGAAAATATGAAATGGATCCCATATGTAGGTTTTCTTTCAAGTCTTTATATATTTTTTACCTTGAAATTGCACTGTTTTCTGCATTGGTCGGTACTAAAGGGGATATAATAACAAACAAGAGAAAGTTGATGCAACGCATCAATGTCGCCGGATATCCATAGTGCAGTTATGCATAACACTAACATTATAGTAGTTGAATAAACAGTTATCAACTGAGGGGCATATTGGAACATCAGGGGTGGGGGTCAAGTGAAAATGTATCATAACTTGCATTGTTTTGTCAACTAAGTGAATGATAATTGAAGCCTTTCATTGTTTATGATCAATCTCCATTCCAAAGTAGGTTGACCATACACACAACTAATTATTGATCATAAACAGTAATGGAAATGAGTAATCTTGCCAATCATTAGTCTAAGTATGTATACAGTGCTTTCATTAAGGAATAATTATAAGATTTGTGAATTCAACATACACTTTTCAAGATGTTTGTCAGAATATTTGAATTTTATTATTTTTCAATAAAACCACAAAACAGACAATTTATGATTTGCATGCAATAGCACGTCATTTACCTTTCCTCTTTTAAAGTCAACAGTGGAAACCTTTGCAGCAATCTACTTTTAAAACAATGAGATAAGGGTTAAATCGCTGAAGACATGAGTTTTCTCTTTTTCTCAAAATGATATTAGCTTAGCATCCTAATTATACCATACTTTAACAAATGTTGAAATGTAGTCCAATATTTATAAATTAGACCACCTTCGAAATATAATAATAACTAAACAGTTAAATCTCATTGAAATTGTTGTATAATTTTAACTTAATTTCGAACATAAACTTAGCCCTACAACATGTTAATTTATTTTAATTCTTTCCTTCCTTTTTTATAATGAAAACAACAAACTACTCATGTTTTAAAATTATATTATGATGAGCGCCCTTGTGTCAATGATGCATAACAGATCGGAAGCAATATGCCTTTAGGGAATTAAATGACACATTTAAAATTGTCAAGGACGAAATAATTTTGTACGAAAGACCCGATCCTTTCTTATTCGCAGAGGTGTCGTTCTTGAAACTCTCTTTATAGGCAGAGAGTGTTCGTTCAAAGTAATTTTTCCATTAAAACCAGTTTTATCTCGGTTTGTTCTTTTCTTCATTTGTTTCGAACCAAGTAAACATTTTTAAATCACCTATAATTTACTATTTGTAAGTGAGTGTAAAGAGCGGCTCTCTGCAAAGGAGATTGATCTACGCAGTTGGTATTCGCGAGTCACGCAGGTGCGCGTAAGTAAACAAATTAGACTGCGACGTAAAGGTTTGTAGTTATCGACTTTTGATTACATGTAGTAGTGTAAAATAAAGTATACCAGTCTAGCTAATAGGGACTGTTTTGTCTTCGTAAATAAAACAAAAAACATAAATGCGAGTCAAAATAAAGGAACTGAAAATACCTAAAACATCGGAATATTTATTTAATTTTAGATGTGTCATTACTTAGTGTTTTTAAACAAACACAATTGTGATATGTTCAAGACATCTCAATGTGTTTCTTTCTAATAATAATCCCCCCTCCCATGTGATTTCAGAAAACCTATTAAAAATAGAAGTCGCGGGCTTCTGCCCGGCGACTAATAAATGGGTTCCCGAGTCATAATTTGACAATGGCATACGCTTTTTCCGTGTGCTGTTGCGATGGTCCCGCGGACTTGGCTGTCTGGGGGAGGTTGTCAGTGAAGGCTTGCTGCATGCGAGTCCCCGTCTGCGCGGGTGCGGCGCCCTTCATTGCGTGACGGGGGGATGGCGATATCTGGGTCATATACGAAAGATGTCCTCCCCGTCAGCTTGTGTTGGGGGTGTGGTCGGGACCTCGCGTGAGCAAGCGTGCAGGGGGGCATAGCTGCGAAATCTCTCGGACGGTTGGCTTGTGGGACTTATTATGATAAGGGAGCCCATACATCAATATGCTCCAGTGTTGCAACTACGCCACAAAGTTTTATACAATGTTAATATTTTATCCTGCAGGGCTGGCACAGTGTGGGATATATGTATATATCGCTAGTTTTTAGCTCACCTATGCACGAAGTGCAAGGTGAGCTATTGTGATCACATTTTGTCCGGCGTCCGTCCGTCGTGCGTCGTGCGTCGTGCGTCGTCCGTCGTCCGTTGTGCGTCGTGCGTCGTCAACATTTGAGCTTGTTAACACTCTACGGGCTACATTTTGCATCCAATCTTCATGAAAGTTTATCAGAACGTTCATCTCCATAAAATCTTGGACAAGTTCGAAACTGGGCCATATGAGGTCAAAAACTAGATCACTAGGTCGAATTGAAGGGAAATCTTGTTAACACTCTGGAGGCCACATTTTCAACTTGACCATGTTGAAACTTTATCAGAATGTTTGTCTTGATGATATGTAGGTCAAGTTCGAACATGGGTCACATCGGGTCAAAAAGTAGGTCACTAGGTCAAATTGAAGGAAAATCTTGTTAACACTCCAGAGGCTGCAATTTTTGCTTCAGCAGTTTGAAATTTTGTCAAAATGTTTGTCTTAAAAATATCTAGGTCAAGTTCGAATATGGGTTATGCCGGGTCAAAAACTAGGTCACTAGGTCAAATTGAAGGAAAATCTTGTTAACACTTTTGATGCCGCATTTTTTGCTTCAGCAGCTTGAAATTTGGTCAGAATGTTTGTCTTAAAGATATCTAGTTCAAGTTCAAATATGGGTCATATTGGACCAGAAACTAGGTCACTAGGCCAAATTGAGGGGAAATCTTGTTAACTCTGTAGAAGCCGCATGTTTTGCTTCAGCGGCTTGAACTTTTGTCAGAATGTTGAGCTGAATGATATCTAAACCAAGTTCGAATATGGGTCATGCGGGTCAAAAACTAGATCACTAGGTCAAATTGAAGGAAAATCTTGTTAACACTTTGGATGCCGCAATTTTTGCTTCAGCAGCTTGAAATTTGGTCAGAATGTTTGTCTAAATGATATCTAGGCCAAGTTCGGATATGGGTCATGCCGGGTTAAAAAATAGGTCACTAGGCCCAATTGAAGGGTAATCTTGTTAACACTCTGGATACTGCATTTTTAATTTCAGCATGATAAAACTTTATCAGAATGTTTTTCTTGATGATATGTAGGCCAAGTTTGAATATGGGTCATGCTGGGTCAAAAACTAGGTCACTAGATCAAATTGAAGAAAAATCTTGTGAACACTTTGGATGCCGCATTTTGTGTTTCAGCAGCTTGAAATTTGGTCAGAATGTTTGTCTGAATTATATCTAGGTCAAGTTCGAATATGGGTCATATTGGATCAGAAACTAGGTCAATAAAGGAAAATATTGTTCAAACTCCGGAGGCCGCATTTTTACTTTGAGCAAGTTGAAACTTTGTCAGAATGTTGTCTTGATGATATCTAGTCCATGATGATTTATGGCGTTGTTTACCCTCGCGCTCGGCAATAATGCCATTTGGCGAGCAGCTATCCTTTATCTCAATATTTGATTTGATTTCAATTAGCAGACAGACTATTTTTTTTTTTTGCAGATTATTCTTATATTTATTGTGTCTCTATTATTGGGTCGGGGGGGGGGGGGGGGGGGGGGGGGGGGGGGAAGATATAAAAATATTGTTATTTGACTATTTCTAAATATATATAATTTGCAGACTATATCTGCAAATGTGTTTGAAAAGATAAAATAGATAAATATATATATTACAGACTATATTGTAAAACAATGTTTTTATACGATTGATTGTCTGTTTGTTTATCAGAGCTATAGTTTCTCTATTCTATTTCTAGTGATTAAAAAAAAAAAAAAAAAAAAATAATAAATGATAATAATAGTAATTAAACATAGAAAATCTAGCTATTCGGATTGAAAGTCAACAGAGTCCAATGTTGTATTTCCAGACAGACTAATTTTAGGAGTGTGCTTTTCCTGGTCGCATTGATATGTGCTCCTTTAGACATTCTATCATAAGGTAGAATTCGAATGGTCCAGATTTCAATGCGACTCTGAGTCTATCTAGTCCATGTTGGAATATGGGTCATATCAGGTAAAAAAATATAGATCACTAGGCCAAATGAAGGAAAATATTGTTAACACTGTGGAGGTTGCATTCAGAATAATTGTCTTGATGTGTTTTGCATTGCAGTACATTGTATAATTAAGGTGAGCGATCCAGGGCCATCATGGCCCTCTTGTTATGGTTTCTGAAGGGCCGTTTTTGCTGGATGGTGTGCATAGTGCTGGATGTATTTTTTAAGCATAAATGTTTTAACCACACTGTGCCAACACACTGTAGAAGTTTTTTTTTATATTATTTCCATATGTTATTTTGTCTTTCACAAGTCAAATTCTTACTCTTCCATTTTTTAAGTCTGTGTCTATTTACATAACCAGTTCGCCCCTAACCCGTTTACATGGGGTTAAGGGTAAATCAAATACCTTCACAACGGGGCCTGTGATTGGCTGGACGCTGGATCTGGTCGACTCGTCTTTTAACATAGAACTAAGAGTGAAAGTCGAGCTTGACCAGAAAAGCGGATTGAAATTCGGCCAATCAGGGGCGCCGTTGTGGAGGAAGGTTAGGGAGTGTTTTTTTTGTTTTTTTTGTGTGTGTGTGTTTTGTCACTTCTATTTACTTTTTATTTTTTATTTTTTCCTATCTTAAAGTTTTCGTATTAAATAATAATTTCTCTTTAAAAAGATATGTTTGTTTTTAATAATACATAGTGTTTTATCACTCTTATGAGAAAATAATATATATATATATGTTCGCCCTTTACTAATCTACATCGGCTAAAGGGTATAACAGTTACCTGTACAACGGGGCCTGTGATTGGCTGGACGCTAAATCTGGCCGAGCCGTCTTTCACCATATATTTATGTGTGATGGTCGAGCTTGGCCGGAAAAGCGGATTGAAATTCGGCCAATCAGGGGCGCCGTTGTAGAGGTCTGTTAGGCAGTGATTTTTTGCACTTTTTCATTTTATCTTTAGTTTTATCTATTGTTTGACAAAATATTTTAACTACACACACACACTTATATACACACATATAATAATATAAATATAAACAGAAAGCGGGATATGCAACAATGAAAAATAAACAAAGAATATCAAAAGTCAAATATATATCATGATAAAAATATTGAAAACATCTAAATATAGTCTACCCCCATAAATAAATCAAAGCGCCAATGGCACTGTAGTGGCGATCGTATTCATATATTGCAACAACTACAAAATAAAGCGTTCAAAATATTTATAAAAACCTTTCGGAATTTCCAGATTTGATAAAATTCCAGCTTCCCGATTTTAGGTCGGTATAGCTAGATACCGAAAACAACTTTTTATATGACTCATAAAGGTCTCAACGGGTGTTCTACACACCGGCTATTGTTTGTTGATAGAGTTGGAACATTGTGAGAATATGTATGAGTTGAAAACATTGTGATAAAATGTGAAATTTCTCATTTTATCACAATGTAAGATATAGCATTTGTATGACTTGAAAACATTGTGAGAAAATGTGAAATTTCTCATTTTATCACAATGTAAGATATAGCATTTGTATGAGTTGAAAACATTGTGAGAAAACGAGAATTATCACAATGTAAGATAGAACAGTTGTAAGAGTTAAAAACGTTGTGAGAAAATGATGATAGAATAGTGAAGAGTTGAAAACATTGTGAGTAAATTATGATAGAATAGTGAAGCGTTGAAATCATTGAGAAAATGATGATAGAATAGTGAAGAGTTGAAAACAGTGTGAGAAAATGATGATATAATAGTGAAGAGTTGAAAACATTGTGAGAAGAACAGTTTTAAGAGTTGAAAACATTGTGAGAAAATGATGATAGAATAGTGAAGAGTTGAAAACATTGTGAGAAAATAATGATAAAATAGTGAAGAGTTGAAAACATTGTGAGAAAATGATCGCTAATAGAACACTGTAAGAGTTGAAAACTTTGTGAGAAAATGTCATTTTCGTAGGACAATATCTTTTCTAAAAAAATGTTAATCAATCATTTGTTCCTAATTTAAAAAATTATGAAGACATACAACTATAAAAAGTTGTTTTCGTAACAACCATAATATGGTAATATGGGATTATTGTCGTAAAGAAAGTTGTTTTCGCGGCAGCCGAGTTGTTTTCGTGAGCCGATTTTATTTATTTATATGCGTTTTAGCCTACGCCACTCTCTAAGTTTTCTATTTCGCGTAATTAGTACAAAAAACACTATTACATACTTTTAAAATTATCGTTATATGTTTGTGCACATGCTTTTAAGTAAATAATTAGAAAACTTATGAATACATGTGATTTATTGGCAAATAAAACGTTGTTTTCGTGACAGTCATGTTGTTTTCGTGAGCCGACTTTATTTATTTATTTGCGTTTTAGCCTATGCCACTCTATAATTTTGCAATGTTATTGAAAACGGGACCAGGTACGAAATAAGCACTTTTCACGGACCATGATTGTTAAACTTGTAGGTCTTTTCAGAAATTACAAAAGAAGTTAATTGGCCGTTTTATTTTGGCGAGGTACTTTCAGAGTACAACCAACTCCTGCCGAATCAGGTTAAAGGTCAAAAGGTTACGGTTGACTACAGTAAAAATAAAACGAGGCACATGAGTATCATGATACTCTGCATAGCGTACCCAAGACGCCCGATGATATTTATTATCTGCCCAAACATGAAGAAAGATAATATGTAAATAGTTTAACTCTATTTAGATATTTTCTCGATAAATCTCAAATATTAGTACCAATCCGGTATCAAAGTAGCACTAACATTATCATTATTAATCGTGTGCCTGCATCACTGATGGAACTATATATATATATGGCGGTTTAACGGAAGTGAGTAAATTGCCTTTGCAGAAATATCCAACCGATTGTTCAAATACGACTATATAATTTTTTTTTCGTTGTTGTTGTTTTGGTAGCACTGTGGCGATTGTCAACCAATCGCCACAAAAATAATTGGAGAGAGAACAATAGCTGCTCGCCAAATGGCTTAATGCCGATAGGCGAGGGTAAACAACCACATATGATGATGATGAATGATCATCATCATATGGGGTTGTTTACCCTCGCCTATCGGCATAAAGCCATTTGGCGAGCAGCTATTGTTCTCTCTCCAATTTTTTTTTTTATTACTGGGGGTAGACTATATATGTGGTTTTTTTTCAATGTTTTTATTATAATATATATGACTTTTGACACTGTCTGCTTATATTTCATTGTTGCATATCCCGCTTTCTGTTTATAGTTACATTATTGTATGTGGGTATATAGGTGTGTGTGTTTATAAGATATTTTGTCAAACCATTGATAAAAAAATTAATGTAAAAGAAAAAGTGCAAAAAAAAAAAGCACTACCTTACAGACCTCCACAACGGCGCTCCTGATTGGCCGAATTTCAATCCGCTTTTCTGGTCAAGCTCGACTTTCACACACAAATCTATGGTGACAGACGACTTGACCAGATTTAGCGTCCAGCCAATCATAGGCCCCGTTGTACAGGTAACTGTTTTACCCTTTAGCCGATGTAGATGGGCAAAGGGCGAATATAAATATTTATTTTTAAAAATAGAGGGAATAACTTTTTAAAGAAAAAAATCTTTTTTTGCTATTATTTAAAAGTAGAGTATTAAGATGAAAAATATAAAACAAAACAAAACAAAAAAAAGATATATAGAAAGAAAATGTGCCAAAAAAGCACTCCCAAACCCTCCTCCACAACGGTGTCCCTGATTGGCCGAATTTCAATCCGCTTTTCCGGCCAAGCTCGACCTTCACTCATAATTCTATGTTGAAGGACGAGTCGACCAGATCTAGCGTGCAGCCAATCACAGGCCCCGTTGTGGGCAAAGGGCGAACTTGTTATATAAATAATCACTAAAAAATGAAGAACTAAGATTACCCAATAATAGAGACACAATAAATATAAGAATAATCTGCAAAAAAAAAAAAAATAGTCTGTCTGCTAATTGAAATCAAATTAAATATTGAGATAAAGGATAGCTGCTCGCCAAATGGCATTATTGCCGAGCGCGAGGGTAAACAACGCCATAAATCATCAAGAACTAAGACTGATTTTTAAAAGACGAAATACATATGAAAAATAACATAAAACAAATGCTACAGCGTAGTGGCACAGTGTGGTTAAAACATTTGGCTTAAAAAATACCTCCAGCAATATGCGCACCATTGATGATGAATGGATCGCCATCAGATCTTACATTTGGTCAGATCGTGTACTTTAGTCAGATTGGTTGAATCTTTATCAGAATGTTTGTCTTGATGATATGTAGGTCAAGTTCGATCATGGGTCATGATGGGTCAAAAAGTAGGTCACTAGGTCAAATTGAAGGAAAATCTTGTTAACACTCTAGAGGCCGCAATTTTTGTCAGAATGTTTGTATTAATGATAGCCAGGTCAGGTTCGAATATGGGTCACATTGGGTCAGAAACTAGGTCAATAGGCAAAATTGAAGGAATATCTTGTTAACTCTGTAAAAGCATATTCTTTGGCTTCAGCAGCTTGAAATTTGGTCAGGATTCTATCTAAATGATATCTAGGTCAAGTTTGAATATGGGTCATGCCGGGTTAAAAACTAGGTCACTAGGTCAAATTGAATGAAAATGTTGTTAACACTCTAGAGCCAACATCCCCCGCATTTTAGTACTTTGATTTTATTTTAAAAAGGACTTTTCTACCCTTTTCCACAAGCAAGGAACTGCATAGGTTAAGATTCCCTGTGTACTGCAGTGTCATGCCAAGATAGCAGTATGATTTAACTGTTTCAAGGAATTCATTATTATATTTAAAAAAAGTTCTTATGGGTTTTGCCATTTAAGTTAAATATGATGATTTTGTTTATATTTTCTTCTAGTTTCCAAGATTGACAAAAGTCACTAAGAACATTTAATGATGTTTGTAATCCCTTCTCAGAATGAGATAATACAACTATATCATCGGCAAATAAAAGGGAATTTATTGTTGTGTCTTCAATTACTATCGAGTCTGTATTAGCACCTTGGAGACTGTTTACCAGATTATTTATGTAAATATTAAATAGTATAGGACTGAGAACATCTCCCTGTTTTACACCACGGGTGCAGATAAATTCTTCACTGAGACCATTTGGGAATTTAATTCTACACCTAGTATCATCATACATAGAATGATTTATTTTAAAGAGTTTTGCAGGGGAAATTAAGTTTCAAGGGGTTATAAAATAATCAATTTCTCCAAACTGTATCAAAAGCCTTCCTCAGATCAACGAAGGCAGCAAACACTTTCTGCTTCTTATTTTTTCTTATGTTCTATTATAGATTTTAGGGTGAAGATGTGATCTGAGGCGCGGATTTTTTTTTAAAACCAATTTGTTTTTCACTTATAATGTTATGTGCGTTGACAAATTTTGTAATTCTCATATAGATAACTTTGTTGAATAATTTTCCTAGGTTAGAAGTTACCTCTGTAGTTTGAAGGGTAATCTTACTGGCATTTTTGTGTATTAAAAAAAATGAAGCTTTCATTCCATACCTTAGGAAATGTTCCTTTTTTGAAAATAAGGTTAAAATGTTTAGTAATAGGGTCAACTAGTATTGGTATACCATATTTGATCATTTCATTTGAAATTAAGTCCTTTGCAGTGGATTTACCATTTTTCAGGGTTTAAAGGCTTTAATTATTTCATCTGCCATTATTGGTTGATTATAAGACATATTATCTTCGTTATTTAGTGCAATTTTAAGTTCTTCTAATTACGTACGAATAATTTTATGAAATTTACTGTCCTTTGATTGTGCTTCACAAGAATTTAAATTTTTGAAGAATTTACAGAATGCTTGCTCATCATTTTTTTCAGTAGAGTTATTGTCTGATGCTCGTCTTAATTTATTAAGTAAATCCAAGAAGGATTTTGGGTCAGTGTTGATATTACTGGATAGATCAGAACATATTTTATTTTTGTATTTCTTTTCATCTTGTTTACATTTTCGCCTTAATTTTAAGCGATAAGAGTAGTATTCTTTTCTGTAAGCTCCATTAAATTGAAATTTATTGATAATAAATGCATAGTGCTTAATAGTTTTATATAAGTCATCACATGACTCTGAAAACCAGGGTCTTCTTTTTGGTTTATTTGTTTGTTTCTTAATACACCCTTTGATAAATTTGGCAGAGGCCATAGCTGTTTCTTGTAGAATTGTATTTAGATAATTTACAGCCTCATTACAATTTGAATATTTTCTACTTAGAAATCGTTGCAGTTTGGTTTTAGACTTAGTATTCTGAATAAGTGTAGAGTAACGATTAATCGCCTCTGAATCCCATACAAATTTACCTGGTAGTGGTTCTAAATATGCTTGTTGAGTATTTGTATTATCAAAAAAAGATGTCAATAAGGTACAGCTTGTTGCACAATTATCAGATAATGGTGTAAAGTCATGCACAATAAAACTACTTATGGCATGCATATGTAATAACTTTAATACACAAGATTCACAAATAACAAATATGTCAATCATGCAAGCTACTTAATATCCGATCTGAATTTCAACGCTAATTGCTTCAGAATTTCATCGACAGCAAACAAGACTCTTAGAATCTTAAAATGAAACATCTCCACACATAACCATAGGTCAAATAACTGGCACTATATATATATAACTGGAACTCTAGGCCAAAATCAAGTAAAATTTGACAACCACAAATACTCTTTCTTCCCTCATAGTATCAGCCTTTGGAACCACTTTAACGGATCAATTACTACATATCTTGTCTTAAGACTCGTACAAGCAGGAATATTAGTGTAATGTTTTTATCTCTCTAAATTACTTTTTATCTTAAACTATCAGAGTAAAAATTTATTTTAATATTTTATCAAAAATCCTGACTATTTTGCTATTGAGATTTTTACTTTACTTTAGCAGCCCCTACTAACACTCAGACTTGTATATTTGTCCTGTCTATACAACATTCATTGAGTACAACCAATGAAAACATAAATAAATATAATGTTTTAGAGTGACACTAGTACAGTTCGCTCATTAATACCTTTCGTTTATCCATAGTTAGAGCATAGCAATATGTTTAATTCTTCCTAAGAGCCATTTGTAATTCTGAATTGTTGGATTCTTATGGTATTTTGCTTGTATGTTTTCACTTTTAAGATAAGAATAAGCGCAATTTAATAGGTAATGTTAGTCATCTTTAATAATATTTTCAATCTTAGACAAATGATATCTTCTAAGTCAGTGCTATTGTAACGCGCTTTTTCTATTGCACGATCAAATGTTCCAGTTAAATAAAACATGCAATAAGTAAATTGAATACCCTGTATTACATTCAAATATGGTTCAAATACGATGGTGTGTTTACGGCTGTTATAAAAGCCTAGTCTAGATTGATTGCAATATTTTTGTACCATATCTGTAAATACTGGTCGGAATTTCCTATTGATTGATTTCCCCATGTTCAACCAAATTCATTTTTACATAGATGTTTGGCTCCATTTCCTGAAAGCCAGTCGAGCTTATGTCATGGCGAATTGTCCGTCATGTATATACGTCTGTGCGTCCGTTCGTGTGTGCGTGAACTTTTGGCTTCTCCTCTGTAACCACTTGGCCAATTGGTATGAGACTTCGTTAGTAGCATCCTCTCCATGTATTCTCTTACATTCCGTCCAAATTTCTGGTTTCTATGGCAACCGAAAGAAACACTTAAAAATTCATCTCCTCCAAAATTGGTTGGAGAGTTTTCAAACTATTTCTTGGGTGACCTTCTATCAACTTTCTTCAAGCCCTGTTGATCGGCAAAAAACATGGCCGCCAGGGGGAGGGGCTGCTTTGCATTATATGCCTATAGTGAAACTTTCAAAATCTTATTTTCCAAAACTAGGTGGCCGATTTTTAAATTAATAGGTAGAATTGTCCATTGCGCATCCCTCTACCATATTCTTTCAATTCATGATGGTTGGCAAAGAATCTTGGCCGCCAGGGGACGGGCGGTTTTAATTTCTGGTTTCTATGGCAACCGAAAGAAACACTTAACAATTTTCCTCCTCCAAAATTGGTCGACGAATTTTAAAATTATGTTACAGAAATATTTCTTGGGTGACCTTCTAACACATTCCTTTATGCCATGTTGATGGCAAAAAACATGGCCGCCAGGGGGATGGGCTGCTTTGCCTTATATGCTTATAGTGAAAACTTTAAACATCTTATTTTCTCAAACTGGGTGGCCGATTTTCAAATGAATAGGTGGAATTGTCCATTGCGCGACCCTCTACCATATTCTTTCAATCCATGATGGTTGGCAAAAAATCATGGCCGCTAGTGGACGGGGCGAATTTACCTTGTTGTGAACACTTTGACAATCTTTTCAGAACATATTGGCCTGATTTTCAAATTAGTTTATAGAAACGACATAGCAGCATTTACATTGCATATTATAGATCAGTGAACATAGAAATAATAAATTACGGTATTCACTGACCTATCAACCATGTGACAATATGCTAGAGGAATAACTAGCACACCATATTCAAGTCAATTAAATTAAAGTTAAATTTTGAAAACATTGTTCAAAAGCAGGGGCTGGGCTATTTACCTTTAATGCCCTGAATGTAATCTTAGGAAATCAATATTTGCTTTAAAAATTACTTTAACACATATTTTACCTCGGTTAATTTGCCAAAAGACTAAGGCAACATAGGGTAGGGTTATTTCGCTTTATAACAGTGGAGCGATACTGGCCCTCCTGGGCTACACGTTTTAAAATGCAATACCTAATAAACATGACTCAATAAATCATACATTTCAATAGTAATAGGAGCATGATTTAGTTTCTTTGCAGAGGACGGTAGGACTCGTAAATCACTTTACCAACAATTATACCCATATTAAACTTAAACTTGGCAGTGTTTTTCATGACGCGATTTTTAGCTCGACTGTCTTTCGAAGAAAGAAAGTCGGGCTATTGTGATTACCTTTGCGTTGTCGTCGTCGTCGTCGTCGTCGTCGTCGTCTGCGTCGTCACAAAACTTAAACCTTACCTCATAATTCAAGAACCGTTCAACATTTGAAAATGAATCTTGGTACACATGTTCTTAGGAACAAACGCATGTCTATACCAAGTCACATAACTCTGGCTTTGATAACAATTCAGGTTTGCCCCTTTTTCAACATAGAAAAATGCAGGCGAGCGTTGGCGTTTGCTCAGCGGGGCTCTTGCTTATCGTGGCGTACTTAGTGACTCGTTGGAATTATTTTTCATTAGGAATTATGATTTGCTGCACCTTCATATATTTCTAAAATTACACAATCTATACATATGTTATGAAAGTATAATGGCAATAACTTAACTTGGCAAACCTTTACCCAAGATATCATTGAAATAAATGCATGCATTTCCAACACTCCATGCCCTTGTTCTAGTTTCGCACGTGCATGTAAGCGCCCTCAAACACTCCCACCAATCCGAACGAGCTTGTTCTGAATAAGAGAATATAGACGTGAGTTTTCGATGGT
This sequence comes from Serripes groenlandicus, assembly GCA_031761405.1. Classification (NCBI taxonomy): domain Eukaryota; kingdom Metazoa; phylum Mollusca; class Bivalvia; order Cardiida; family Cardiidae; genus Serripes; species Serripes groenlandicus. Next base: position 166,616,286 of record JASEVX010000001.1, on the reverse strand, counting down.
AACATGTGTTTACGCGTTCGATATTAATCAACATGACGTAAGCACTTGATAAAAGGTCACCAATGAACATTTTATGTTAAACAAATCCCTGTGATATATGTGACCATACCATGTGTTGGACCTATCAACATGGCTGTGAAAAGTCGATTGAGAGTTACCCAAGGAACAGTCATGAGAAATTATATTGAAATGGGGAGTTTTACTTTCAGGGCAGAGTATTTTTTGAGCCTTTGGCTCTAGGTGAGCTATTCTTATCACTTTTTGTCCGTCTGGCGTCGTCCGTCGTCTGTCGTCCGTCGTTAACATTTAGACATTTAGAAAATCTCCTCCTTAACCACTTGACCAATTTCAACCAAACTTCACAGGAATGTTCCTTTGGTGGACCTCTTTCAAAATTGTTCAAAGATTTAAATTCCATCGAGAACTTTGGGGAAAATTGCCAAATCTTAAAAAATCTTCTTGTCCAAAAGTACTGGCCCGATTTGAAAATTATTTTGCACAAATGTTCCTTGGGGTACCCTCTACCAAGATTGTTCGAATATTTCCGATCCGTTGAAAAACATGGCCGCCAGGGGGCGGAGCTTATTTTCCCTATATGTGCATTGTTAAAACTTTAAAAATCTAAAAATCTTCCTTTGGTGGACCTCTTTCAAAATTGTTCAAAGATTTAAATTCCATCGAGAACTTTGGGGAAAATTGCCAAATCTTAAAAAATCTTCTTGTCCAAAAGTACTGGCCCGATTTGAAAATTATTTTGCACAAATGTCCCTGGGGCACCCTTTACCAAGATTGTTTGAATATTCACGATCGGTTAAAAAACATGGCCGCCAGGGGGCGGAGCCTGTTTTCCTTATATGTGCATTGTTAAAATTTTAAAAATCTTCTTGTTCAAAAGCACTGTCCCGATTTGAAAATTATTTTGCACAAATGTTCCTTGGGGCACCCTTTACCAAGATTGTTCAAATATTTCCGATCCGTTGAAAAACATGGCCGCCAGGGGGCGGAGCTTATTTTCCTTATAATTATGTGAATTGTTAAAACTTAAAAAAAAATCTTGTCCAAAAGTACTGGCCCGATTTGAAAATTATTTTCCACAAATGTTCATTGGTGCACCCTTTGCCAAGATTGTTCAAATATTTCCGATCGGTTGAAAAACATGGCCACCAGGGGGCGGAGCCTGTTTTCCTTATATGTGCATTGTTAACATTTTAAAAATCTTCTTGTCTAAAAGTAATGGCTCGATTTGGAAATTATTTTGCACAAATGTTCCTTGGGACACCCTTTACCAAAATTGTTCAAATATTTCCGATCCGTTGAAAAACATGGCCGCCAGAGGGAGGAGCTTCTTTTCCTTATATGTGCATTGTTAAAATTTTAAAAATCTTCTTGTCCAAAAGTACTGGCCCGATTTGAAAATTATTTTCCACAAATGTTCATTGGGGCACCCTTTACCAAGATGGTTTAAATATTTCCGATCGGTTGAAAAACATAGCTGCCAGGGTGCGGAGCCTGTTTTTTTTTGTTAAAAGTTTAAAAATCTTCTTGTCCAAAAGTACTGGCCCGATTTGAAAATTATTTTGCACAAATGTTCCTTGGGGCACCCTTTACCAAGATTGTTCAAATATTTCCGATCCGTTGAAAAACATGGCCGCCAGGGGGCGGAGTTTGTTTTCCTTATATGTGCATTGTTAAAAGTTTAAAAATCTTCTTGTCCAAAAGTACTGGCCCGATTTGAAAATTATTTTGCACAAATGTTCCTTGGGGCACCCTTTACCAAGTTTGTTCAAATATTTCCGATCGGTTGAAAAACATGGCTGCCAGGGGGCGGAGCCTGTTTTTTTTTGTTAAAATTTTAAAAATCTTCTTGTCCAAAACTGGCCCGATTTGAAAATGATTTTGCACAAATGTTCATTGGGGCACCCTTTACCAAGATTGTTCAAATATTTCCAATCCGTTGAAAAAACATGGCTGCCAGGGGGCTAAGCTTGTTTTCCTTGAACTTTTAGCTACAAATGACAACTCCTACCATTCGACTTGACCAATTTCAACGTTACTTCACAGGAATGTTCCTTTGATGGTCCTCTTTCAAAATTGTTCAAAGACTTGCATTCTATGTAGAACCTTTGTTGCTGCAGCATCAGAAATTGAGAAAGCTCTTCTTAGATTTCATCAGGAAAGGTGCAAAATGACAAAACTTTATAATTCCATTCTTATTAAAGTTCTTGTTAGATTTCAAGATAAAAATGGCTTTTACTGATAAACTATTTCTTTAACTGAGTGTCCACTCCTTGCAGTTTCATTTGAACTCCTGATCAAATTTTCACAGATATTTGCAGTTAAATATTTGCTTTTAATTAACTATCATTCAGGTGATCGATTTAGGGCCATCTTGGCCCTCTTGTTAAATTGTGCCATATTATAGGTTTGCCTTAATATTCATTGAGTATCATATTCAATAAGTTTGTGTGTGTTCGTAAGGTGTTTTACGCCGCGTTCAATAGTATTTCAGTTATATCAAGGCGTTCCCAGTGTAAATTACTAGTTCTGTTGGTATTATTTATCCTGACACCGATACCCCAAAACGTCTGAGGGCCAAGGAGGAAAAGCACTACTAGTCTATCATTCAGATGGTATTTGGTGAGACAAAACCAGGCATCAAAACATTGGTTTCCCGCACGCTCTAACCACTACATAACGGAGACGGGGTCACATGCAATAACACATCATTTTTTTGCAGAGGCGCCTCATTTCTTAAACTCGTAGTATTACGCATTCCCACATACAGACGCTTTCTGGTGCCTCTGCAGTAGACAAATTTTGAAAACATTGTAGTAAAAGGAGAAATTGATCATACTAAGCAAGTATGCCACAACGTTTTCAACTCTATTAAATAATTATACTTACATTATCAGATGTTTTCCATAGTTTTACCCATATGTTTTCAAAGTCGTTTGCCGCAGATATGTTTTATATGGGAAATGGTTACCGTAGTCTCCGATCAGAACACACAACCTTTAAAGCGGGGGGAAGGACAGGGAATTTATCGTTAGTGATCCTACCTTAACGTCTGTATACTAGAATTGTGATAGTCTCAATGGATTAATAGTTATAAATCTCAAATGGGTTTTGAGTTAAGAGTTAACGAAGTTCATAACAGTCGTGTTTTCCAGAATGCGTCTTAGGAAAGCAACCGTGGGTACTTCTAGTGTATATGCGCGAAGGTTACGTTTGATTGGCTCTCATCTACACCGTACTGTTTAGTTTTGGCTGTGTTTCAGGTGCTTTTTGCCCGTTGCCCACATAAAGTAAATCTTGCAGCAGACGATTTGAAAACAATTAGTCAAAATTATGGAATATCTCTATAAAATGAAAGATCAACTATTGAATAAGGTTGAAATCATTGTGGTTACAGTGGAAATTGCTCCTTATGAACAGTTGCTTCATTTGCTTTTATTTTTTCTAAAGTCTCCTGCTGCAAATGCGTTCGAAAATGTCTTTATATGGGAAAATGTTAACACAGACATATTGAGACGAAAACTGTGACGTCGCAGTTTCAGACATTTTCATGAATTAGCTATCTGTTAACGCGCTTTCTTCGATAGCTCTTCACAACCTACATAGATGACAAACGTTTGCTTAAAACGAGCAATTCCTTCTGTTCACATTCTTTCAATATCATAGTTTAAACACATTTTACAAGTTAACCTCCCCCTAAACGCATTTTTGACAGATCTGCAGCAGAAGATTTTTAAAAGGATTGTGGTACAAAAACATACATGCTTATAATGAGCAATTCTCTTTTTGTTACAGTGTTTTTAAATCTTGATTCAATAATTATAATTTCATCCTTAGATATTTTCATTATTCTTGATTAGTCATTTGCAAAGCAGCTGTAAAGATATAATATCTTGAAAACTATGATATGGAAATTGTGACCTCTAGCGAATACATAACACACTAAATTAGGTCAAAAAGTGGCGCATTGTTTATAAGTGACATGAATAAATACAGACATACTCCCACCTTCGTGGATTTTGTGGATTTAATAGTTCAATATGTTTATGTATTTCTTTTTCATTATATATGGATATCCGTCTACAGATCCAAATAAATAAGGGAAAAGTATTTACAAATCAAGAATTAGTAAACGTCTGTCGGTTTCAGCATGCATACGAGTGATAACTGATGTGTTTGTTGATTGGCTGTTGACCATGTTTGAAAATATTTTGACAAAAGATGCACTTGCTCGGGACAAGCCATTTTTCATTGTTTCACTTATTCAATTTTAGGGATTTCCATAATTTTGTTCGAAAGTCATTGACTGCAGATTTGTATAATGTGGGATGTTTTTATAGTCGTCTGTTGCAATTTTGTTGTCATTTTTTATTTTTAACAATCGAACAATCATAAGTCACATAATTAATCAGAGACATATTTATTTCTGAATTAATTTATCAGGAAATGTAAATCGTCGGAATCGGAATCGAGAAAGCTGACCAGTGGCGCAGATGTAATATCTACATTATCGGTAATTTCTCTTAATCGTGTTGAAAAATATAGACTGTGTACAATTAGACACAATACACACACGACAAACCAATTAACTTATGTCCGCTCGTTCTTCAACCATTCTCAAAAAACATTTAATCATTTTTAATTGATCGATTGATTCATTCATGCATTTGTTTATTCATTCACTTATTCAGTCGTTCATTCAATCATTTGGCAAATGTGGTAATATTTGGGGTCCTTTTCGACCGTGAGTTAACACAAGACCATTGTTGTATTAACTTAGCGATCACTCGAATACGTATATCTCGAGGTTTTTGTCTTGGTTCATTTCGACTAGATTTTGAGGGAAGAAAAACACGAAAGATATTTAAGAATGGTACACTTTATTTAACATATTTAGTTTAAGGTGGGTACACAATGGTAAATATGATATCTTGCTTTCTAATTAAACTTCATTTTATTAAAAAAAATGATTTTGAATCGAGCTTCTCAAGATTGGTTCCAGATATAAACCGGATACGGTACGATTGGTTCCCGAGATAAACCGGATATGACACAATAAAATGTTCTATTGGATCCCGGTTTTAATTATATATAGTTTTTGTCATCATTAGTTTTTTGAAGGGAATAAAGTGTATTTATTTCTTATCGTCTCCCTTCTCCATATTTTCCATATGTTCCTCCATCTTGTCCATGTTGTCCATCTTTTCCATCTTTTCCATCTTTTCGGCGGCGTGCATGTATTCCTCTCCAGATGTACAAACCTTGGTGGCAATCCTTAAAAAAGATAAAATAAAACAAATGTATTTTTTTATCTAAGTCTTTCCCTGACATTTCGGGCTTGCTATAGACGATGTTTGAAAACATTATGGGACAAGGGGAAATGAGCCGTCCCGCGAGAAAACCAACATTGTTGACTCTGCGTAAAGTTTCGACCCGGATCAGCCTAAGCATGCCGCGCAGGCTTACCCAGATAGACACGTTTCGCCTCTTGTGGATTTTCTGTTTCAGGAATCAGTAATCTATACCTATATCCTCCTGAGACGGAATGTGTCGGCCTGGATCAGCCTGCGCGGACTGCGCAGGCTGATCTGGGTCGATACATTACGTAGATGCCATAAAGTTGGTTTTCAAATATTTTCAAATCATCCAATTCTTCTGTTCCCACAAAAATTCAATTCCGTATCAAAAATATTATTTAACCCTTTCCCACATATAGACGCATTTGGGCGCATCTGCAGCAAACGACTCTTAAAATCATTGCGGCAAAAGAAGAAATTGATAACAAAGAGCAATTTCTCCTTTTGTCACAATGTTTATAACTCTATTTAATAATTAAACTTAATTATATTTGTGTGTATTTTCACATTTTTGTCAGTATGTTTCAAATGTCGTCTGCTGCAGAATTGTTGTATGTGGGAAAGGGTTAAACCTGTAGAAGTGAAATTTTCTTCCCTGGATCTATGTTTTGAAAAACAGACGACCCGTCCCACGAGAAAACCAACATTATGGCATCTGCGTAATATATCGACCCAGATCAGCCTGTGCAATCAGCGCAGACAGATCCGGGCCGACACATTCCGTCTCAGGTGGATAAAGGTGTAAAGTAATGATTCCTGAAACAGAAAATCCACATGAGGCGAACAGTTTCTATCCGGGTAAGCCTGCATGTCATGCTTAAGCTGATCCGTGTCGATAGTTTACGCAGAGTACATGATGTTGGTTTTCTCGCGGGACGGCTCATATATCAAGTAGAAGGTTACAGCATCTAATTAATTTTATTTATAAAACAGATTTCAACATTAACCCTAGTGAAAAGGGAGTAGTTCATCAAGACTCATCATCAACATCTTCATCACCATCATCAGCAGAAACGGCAGCAATATCATCATCACATCATTATCAATACATATGCGTCATCATCATCAGCATAGATACCATAATCACATCATCATCATCATCATCAACATCAAGTTCATCATCATCAACATCATGTTCATCATTAACATCATCAACAACATCATGTTCATCCAGCTACAGCAGCAGCACCATCATCATCATCCTACTATTACTCGAATACGGATAAAAAAATGCACTAAACCTAGCTGCGCTAATAAGTAAGAAATAACATACTTGAAGAAACCTTCACCAAAAACTTTTTCATCGTCTTGGATGACCTTGATAAGCGCCTCGAGCTTCTGGTCACGACTGTCAAGACTTTCGATTTGTTCACCGACTCTGTCGACCATCGCTGTCAGTGTGGCCTGGACAGGAGAAGAGAACAAAAAGTTAAGTGAAGATGATGATGATTAAAAAAAAAATCATCATCAACAAGAAAATCATAATCCTCATCAGCATCATCAAGATAATGACTATCGTCGTCGTTATAACAATACTCCTAATAATAATAACTATAATGATGATGATATTAATAATAATAATTTTCATGATAATAATAATGATGATGATATTAATAATAATAATTTTCATCATATTAATAATAATGATGATGATATAAAAACTAATATTTATCATTATAATCATTATAATAATATTCATTGATAATAATCAAAATATTATAATTATTAATATTTTATCATCATTATTATTAGTATTATTATGATTATAATAATTATTATTTTAATAGTAATAGAATGATGACAAAAGAATAATACTGCTGGAACTTACGTTTTCAGTCATGTTGCTTCTCCTTCCGTGTTCATAAGCAGCTTCAACTCCCAAGCAAAGATACTCCATGGCCATTTTGAAATGCTTCATCTTTTCCTGAAAAGTTGAATGTAAAGCAACGTCCTTAACAGTTACTTAATGTTGTTTACATCAGCATACGCAATTGATCGGTGCTCCATTTATAACGGATCTTAGGACAAGTACGACAAGTGTAGATCAATATCAATTTGCGCAATCTTAACTCGACATGTTGGCCACTTAGACACACTGGAGGTTTCGGGAAGAAAACCAACAGTGTTGACTCTGCGTAATGTATCGATCCTGATCAGCTTAATCATGCCGCGCAGGCTAACCCGGACAGACACTTTTCGCCTTCTGTGGATTTTCTGTTTCAGGAATCATTACTCTATACCTCTATCCCCCTGAGACGGAATGTGTTGGCCCGGATTAGCCTGCGCGGACTGCGCAGGCTGATCTTGGTCTATACATTACGCAGAGACAATAATGTTGGTTTTCTCCCGGAACGGCTCAAATCATGTTAAACCGGCGGAGATGCAATAAGACCCGAAATCGCCTGACACGGCTCAAACAAAAAAATCATAAATAATAATTACTTGGTAATCTTGGTAAACCATGACGAACTGGGCGACTTCCATGGCGAATTCCCTTTTCATCATTTCTTCGACCTTTGCCAAGTCTTCTTTGCTGACATCGTGATTACCTTGACTTCCTCCATTGTTAGCTCCCCTATTAATACAATAACACAAAACCGGGGCTTAACAAAAGTGATCACATTGGTTAACTAAAACAATATAAATAGATAAAAGTCGAGTATTGAGTTCCTTTTGTTTCTCTCTTGTTAATGTCGTAGGAACCATTTAAGGTCCGAGATTTGCATCTGAAAATCGACCGTATAGGAGTAAATGACTGCATAGTTGTCTATTTATGTTTGTGCACGGTAATTCTCAAAGGTCTGTTTTCCGATGACGAGGTATATAAGCTTTTATCGTACTCACATCATATTCATGAACATCATCATTTCCATCATTTGGTTCATCATTCCTCCGTTGTTCATGCCACCATTGTTGTTTCCCATGGTGTTGCCCCTGTTGTTGCCGCCCATGCTCATCATTCTTTCCATAGCCTGCATCAACTATAGTTAACAATTAAAATGGAATCAGTGAATAATGAATATCATACATGCATTCTGTGTTTTAGTGAAAGGAAAATCAAGAGAACCGGAAGTTCTGCTAGCCTAGACTCAATAACATATACGACTTATAGCTGGGTATACACGTTGTTGATATCACAATTAAACACCACCAACAATCGATTGGTATCCAATAGAATCGTCTCTACTAACCAATTCGTTTTGCATACAAATACATGAATAACTTGTTAGGTTCATTTTGACTCGGACCAGTCCCTACTTACGTTACAAGAAACTGCCCGGATGTTATAGTTGATAGTTTCCATTTTGATTAACCCTTTGATTACTGTGACCGATTTGTGTAAAGTCTGTGCCACTCATAAGGACCTTGCACTCTCTTAACCATTTCCCTCATATAGACGATTTCTGACGCCTCTGCAGCATACGGCTTTTTGAAAATATAGTGACAAAAGAAGAAATTGCTCAAAATGAGCAATTTCTCATTTTGTCACAATGTTTTCCACTTTTAGTCACAGGTTATTCATTCAAATATAGAGATTTTCCATTTTTTTACAAAATATGTTTCATGTCGTCTGCTGCAGAATTGTCGTATGAGGGAAATGGTTAAATAAAAAGGTATACTCTATTATATATAGTAGAGTATACTTTGTTTTAATAGCGTGCCAGGCTCCTATGGTGCCACTTGTATACCGCCAGGCTAGCCGACGCATCAACACCCTATAACAAGGCTCCTTCCTGTCGGCTGCTCAACTGATTTTATTGATATTCCAAGAATTGACCATAGACTCCTCAAAATGCAAAGTTCGAAAAGTCCATTTTAAAAATTCAGCAAAGGTTATATCATAGTTATTGACAAAGTAAGTTAAGTTTTTATGAACTGGCCCTCTAATATCGCATATGCAGAAACATTGTGGCTTTCATCGCTGTATATGCAATGATTTATAATATTACCATGCTGAAGTCCATTCCATTGTTCATTCCATTGTTCATTCCATTGTTCATTCCATTGTTCATTCCATTGTTCATTCCATTGTTCATTCCATTGTTCATTCCATTGTTCATTCCATTGTTCATTCCATTGCCCATTCCATTGTTCATTCCCATCATTCCATTGCCCATTCCACTGTTCATTCCATTGCCCATTCCCATTCCCATCATTCCATTGCCCATGCCCACCACATGGGCATAGGCTCCGGCGACGAGCACCAAACATACAGCGATTTGACTGAACATTTTGCTGTAAATAGAACAAACAAAACTGGCAATAGTTAAAACAGAGGTCAAAGGAAGATCAATATAAAGTTAAACCTGCGTTCAAAGACCACCCATAGGAAGAGACCAATCTGGGTTTTGTTCACATCTTTATCGCAGGTTTGACTGTAAATGGACTTTTTGTTCAAACTACATTTAAGTCCTGATAACAAGAGTGCGTGATAAAATGCATGTACATTGCTGCACTCGAGAACCATTCCATGAACGGATTTGTCTTTTGGAAACAGCGTAGCAGCAGGTCTGATTGCTCAGACGAGCAATAACAACTACTGCTGTGCTGTTTCCTTGACATGAGTTTATCTCTGGCTTGCTGTTACGATTACCGACGACTCAAGCAAAATGAGAAAGTTCAATGATTATTTTAAATTTACACTGAGAAGTTTTAGAAACCGATGAATCATAAGCTAAGGAAGATATTGGACACTGGATTAAACAGGCTAATGGAGTGTAAGTTTGAACTTTGGAGGGGATTAAAGTACCCTTTTTGTCATTCTAACTACTTAACCCTTTCCCATATAAAACACAATTGCAGCAGACTACGTTGAAAACATTTAGTCAATGATATTGAAACTATCTATGAAAAATAGAATTATTATTGAAATTAAGTTGAAAACATTGTGGCATAGGTATTGATCTTTATGAGCAATATCTCAATATTTGTCACAAAACGTGAAGAAACTCAAAATATCAATAGCATTTGCGACCAGCGTAGAACCAGATCAGCCAGCACATTCGAGCAATCTGACCTGTTTCTGCACGGTTCGCCAATATGTCATGAAAGGTTCCAAGAAACTTCTGTAAAGGAGTACCCTTTAGGATCAATAGATGTCTTATTTAACTCTTGCCCTCATATGTACGCTTTCTGACGACCCTTCAGCAGACGGCTTTTTTGCATAGTGACAAAAGAAGAAATTGCCCAAAACGAGCAATTTCTCCTTTTGCCACAATGTTTTCCACTTTAAGTCATAGGTTATCCATTCAATTATAGAGATTTCCTATTGTTTGATAAGATATGTCCAAAGTCGTCTGCTGCGGAATTGTCGTATGAGGGAAAGGATTAAACGATAACTATACACGCAATGTTTGGTTTTCGCAGAGCACCGCACTATTTGTGAATGTGGAAGGTATACGGATTTTAACTCACAACTATGAAAAGCAGAAACAAATAATACCCAAACCATAATGTTAAAACAATGTTAAAAAAACCCGCAAATGTTAATAACTGGTTGAACGCAAATTATGAAGCATCACATTGAACAAGAAATATCAAACTTGGAATTCAAAAATTATTTTACAAATTTAGCTTTTTCCAATAAGTACAACGGTGATAGAAAAGTATTTGAAGCTTATGTAAAATTTTGAAAAGATGAATTAGGATACACGTTAATTATATCTCACAGAAGGAGATAAAAGCGAAATATATATTTAAAATTTGGACATAATATTATACAAACTGACAAATAAAAACGTTATTTTTGAAAATAAAAACGTTATTTTTGAAAATAAATACAGGATTAAAAGAAGAGTTTACGTGTGTACACGTCTACTTTCGAATAGACAACACAATGTTTAAGGACGACGAAATCCAAAATCACAAAACTAAAATGGAAAAAAAAATCAAATCTTATTTCATGAAAACAAAATAAGTTCTTACCTTGATTGATACGATACGAATACTGGAAGACTGTGAATGTCCAGTATAGCCCGGGGCTTCTTATATAGGAGTCATCGCGAAGGACAACGCCCCTCAGGTGACTTTGTCTATTCACACAGTCTAAAAGAAACAAGCCCACAAATAAATATTTGAATCACGAACTACTTAAAGACTTAAATTCAGGAGGGTAAAAACAAGGACACATTAAATAATAAACCCTTTCATATAATTTTTGTGGTGGTTGTAGTTTATAGTTCGAAGCCGTCGTTTGAAATTATTGCCATACAGCAATTATTAAGTTTAATGCAAGATTTCCATGGCTTCTGTCAGTCAGAATGTTCTTGGTTTTTTTCCGGTTCTGGCTTCAAACCTAACACACTATCTACACAGTACGGTCAACATACACAAACTCAGTAATGAACAACTTTGTCATGAAACCAAAATCGGTCCGGCATTTCAAAAAAAGTTGTTTGATTAAAATCTTTTCCTTTTGAATTTCATATGCATTTAAAACCATTTATTCATATTTTAATATGTTTCTGCTTTGAAAATCAAATGAAATTTGCAGGTTTTTTTTAGATTGCTTTTGTTCAAATTCGAAATAGAGATATCAAAATGATTGAGATGCGAATTACTATTACGTGACATTTTTTCAGAGATATAGCGTCGGCTTGATCCAAATATTTCGGATTCAATACCTGAATCGACATTTGGAACCGCTCGAACCCATTCGGCGACAGTACTGGTTGAATACATTGAAAGGAGGCATTGACTCCTGCATCCGTAGCGGATCCTCTATCACTACAACATATAGGCTGTTCTCTTGAAAGGAGGCATTGGGACGGATATTTATAAAGAAATTGTTTAACTATCGATGTTGACTCCTGCACCCCGAGGCGGACGCTACACCACTACCAGATATATGCTGTACTCTTGAAAGGAGGCATTAAGGATGATATTTATCAAGGAATTGCTTCAATATCGATATTGACTCCTGCACCCCGAGCGAGGAGGACGCTCCACCACTACACCACCTAGGCTGTACTCTTGAAAGGAGGCTTTGGGACGGATTTTTATCATTTGTAATAGCTTGCTTCATTATTGATGCTGACCCTTTTTAATGCTAGATTTTAAAAATGGACTTGTTTCCTGGACTTGCACTTGGAAAAGTCTTCTACCAATTCTAGATAAATCAAGATAAATATATTGAGTTGAGTAAGCTACCTGTACTATTGATCCATTTATCCTGATACCAGTCAGCCAGTACACAACATGTCAAACAAGCTACTCGATAAATTATTTTAAATGCAACTATATTAACATAGGTGAAGAGATTTCCTCAACCAACTGGGACTCAGCGCTCGATGGAACTATTAATAAATCATGGGATTCCTTATCAGATAGATAAATAAAACAAATTCATGGATGATAACATACTAGTGTGCAAGGAAACCCCAAGATGTAGTAACATAGACAGAGAAACCAAACCAAAAACATAGAACATGGAAAGAATATATTCAATGCAAAACTAATGACAATTTTGAGAAGTTCAAATCTGCAAAGAACAAAGCAACAGAAGCAACAAAATTAGCCATATACAACTACGAAAAAGAACTATCAACAAAAATTAATCAAAACAACAAACTCTTTTGGAACTATGTTAGAAATAATAGTAAAACAATATCAACTATTGGAAATTTACATCATATCGATGGTAACATTATGGACGAAGACCTAGAACGAGCAAATATGTTCAATACTTATTTTGCCAGTTTCTTTAATGCAAACAGGAACTCTTTACTACCCACATTTCGAGAAAGAGACTATGTAACCGTCTTAAACGATATCAACGTCACCGAAGAAAATGTCATGAAAGCAATCAGAGAACTCAACCCCAACAAATCCCCGGGACCTGATGGAATCCATCCAAAACTCATGGTAGAATGCAAAGACCAACTGTTAAAACCACTAACGCAGATCCTTAATAAATCAATGACCAACGGGGAAATACCTAAACAATGGAAAAAAAAGCAAATGTTACACCAATCTACAAATCTGGAAATAAACACAAACATGAAAACTACAGACCAAGAAGTATAAGCTTCATTTGCTCAAATAAAATGTAAAAAATAGTCAAAAACAACATTACAGAGCATAAGATTAAAATCAATCTATTCTCAAAACATCAATTTGAGTTCATAAACGGGAAATCATGCCCTCTACAACGAGTTGACAGATGCCCTCTACAACGGAAAGGAATTACACATTATATTCTACGACTTCAGGAAGGCATTCGATACCCTACCACATAATAAATTACTACAAAAAATAGGGGGAGGAGCTGCTTTGCTTTATATGCCTATAGTGAAACTTTAAAAATCTTATTTTACAAAATTGGGTGGCCGCTTTTCAAATGAATAGGTAGATTTGTCTATTGCGCAACCCTCTAGCATATAATTTCAATCCATGATGGTTGTCAAAAAATCATGGCCACCAGGGGATAGGGCGGTTTTAATTTTTTCTGGTTTCTATGACAACCGAAAGAAACACTTAACAATTTTCCTCCTCCAAAATTGGTCGACGAATTTTGAAATTATGTTGCAGAAATATTTCTTGGGTGATCTTTTAACACATTCCTTCAAGCCATGTTAAATAGGTAGAATTGTCCATTGCGCGACCCTCTACCATATTCTTTCAATCCATGATGGTTGGCAAAAAATCATGGCCGCTAGTGGACGGGGCGGTTTTACATTGTACGCCTATGTGAACACTTTTACAATCTTTTCAGAACATATTGGCCTGATTTTCAAATTATTTTATAGAAACAACAAAGATATAGATATTGCACATTCAGCATTCACATTGCATATTATAGAACAGTGAAAATAGAAATAATAAATCACGGTATTTGCTGACTTATCAACCATGTGACAATATGCTAGAGGAATAACTAGCACACCATATTCTAGTCAATTAAATTAAAGTTAAACTTTGAAAACATTGTTCAGAAGCAGGGGCTGGGCTATTTACCCTTAATGCCCTGAATGTAATCTTAGGAAATAAATATTTGCTTTAAAAATTACTTTAACACATATTTTACCTCGGTTAATTTGCCAAAAGACTAAGGCAACATAGGGTAGGCTTATTTCGCTTTATAACAGTGGAGCGATACTTGAAAACATTGTTCAGAAGCAGGGGTTGGGGCTATTTACCCTTAATGCCCTGAATGTAATATTAGGAAATAAATATTTGATTTGAAAATTACTTCAACACATATTTTACCTCGGTTAATTTGCCAAAAGTCTAAGGCAACATAGGGTAGGGTTATTTCGCTTTATAACAGTGGAGCGATACTGAATCATACATTTCAATAGTAATAGGAGCATGATTTAGTTTCTTTGCAGAGGACGGTAGGACTCGTAAATCACTTTACCAACAATTATACCCATATTAAGTGTTTTTTGCGCTTTCATGACGCGATTTTTAGCTCGTCTGTCTTTCGAAGAAAAAAAGTCGGGCTATTGTGATTACCTTTGCGTCGTCGTCGTCTGTGTCGTCACAAAACTTAAACCTTACCTCATAATTCAAGAACCGTTCAACATTTGAAAATGAATCTTGGTACACATGTTCTTAGGAACAAACGCATGTCTATACCAAGTCACATAATTCTTGCCTTGATAACAATTCAGGTTTGCCCCTTTTTCAACATAGAAAAAAGCAGGCGAGCTTTTGCGTTTGCTCCGCGGGGCTCTTGCTTATCGTGGCGTACTTAGTGACTCATTGGAATTATTTTTCATTAGGAAATTATGATTTGCTGCATCTTCATACATTTCTAAAATTACATAATCTATAAAGATGTTATGAAAGTATAATGGCAATAACTTAACTTGGCAAACCTTTACCCAATATATCATTGAAGTAAATGCATGCATTTCCAACACTCCATGCCCTTGTTCTAGTTTCGCACGTGCATGTAAGCGCCCTGAAACACTCCCACCAATCCGAACGAGCTTGTTCTGAATTAGAGAATATAGACGTGAGTTTTCGATGGTAACAAGAGTTTACTCGTTCGATATTAATCAACATGACGTAAGGCTTGATAAAAGGTCACCAATGAACATTTTATGTTAAACAAATCCCTGTGATATATGTGACCATACCATGTGTTGGACCTATCAACAAGGCTGTGAAAAGTCGATTGAGAGTTACCCAAGGAACAGTCATGAGAAATTATATTGAAATGGGGTGTTTTACTTTCAGGGCAGAGTATTTTTAAATTGTGCCATATTATAGGCTTGCCTTTATATTCAATAAGTTTGTGTGTGGTTGAAAGGTGTTTTACGCCGCTTTCAACAGTATTTCAGTTATATCAAGGCGTTCCCAGTGTAAATTACTAGTTCTGTTGGTATTATTTATCCTGACACCGATACCCCAAAACGTCTGAGGGCCAAGGAGGGAAAGCACTACTAGTCTTTCATTTAGATTGTATTTGGTCAGACAAAACCAGGCATCGAAAAATTGGTATCCCGCACGCTCTAACCACTACATAACGGAGACGGGTTCACATGCAATAACACATCATTTTTTGCAGAGGCGCCTCATTTCTTAAACTCGTAGTATTACCCTTTCCCACATACAGACGTTTTCTGGTGCCTCTGCAGTAGACAACTTTTGAAAACATTGTAAAAAAAGGAGAAATTAATCATAATAAGCAAGCTCCCCATTTGCCACAACGTTTTCAACTCTATTCAATAATTATACTTACATTATCAGATATTTTCCATAGTTATCCATATGTTTTCAAAGTCGTTTGCCGCAGATATGTTTTATATGGGAAATGGTTACCGTAGTCTCCGATCAGAACACACATGTTGAGAACCTAACTTTTAAAGCGAGGAAGTACAGTGAATTTATCGTTAGTGATCCTACCTAAACGTCTTTATACTAGAATTGTGATAGTCTTAATGGATTAATAGTTATATCTCAAATGGGTTTTGAGTTAAGGGTTAACGAAGTTCATAACAGTCGTGTTTTCCAGAATGCGTCTTTGGAAAGCAACCGTGGGTACTTTTTGTGTATTTGCGTGAAGGCTACGTTTGATTGGCTCTCATCTACACCGTACTGTTTAGTTTTGGCTGTGTTTCAGGTGCTTTTTGCCCGTTGCCCACATACAGTAAATATGCAGCAGAATATTTGAAAACAATTAGTCAAAATTATGGAATATCTCTATAAAAGGAAAGATCAACTATTGAATAAGGTTGAAATCATTGTGGATACAGTGGAAATTACTCCTTATGAACAGTTGCTTCATTGGCTTTTATTTTTTCAAAAATGCGTTCGAAAATGTCTTTATATGGGAAAGTGTTAACACAGACAAATTGAGACGAAAACTGTGATGCCGCAGTTTCATGAATTAGCTATCTGTTAAGGTCCTTTCATCGACAGTTCTTCAAAACCTACATAGATGACAAACGTTTGCTTAAAACGAGCAATTTATTCTGTTCTCATTCTTTCAATATCATAATTTAAACACATTTTACAAGTTAACCTCTCCCTAAACGCATTTTTGACAGATCTGCAGCAGAAGATTTTTAAAAGGATTGTGGTACAAAGACATACATGCTTATAATGAGAAATTCTCCTTTTGTTTTTAAATCTTGATTCAATAATTATAATTTCATTGTTAGATATTTTCATTATTCTTGATTAGTCATTTTCAAAGCAACTATGATATGGAAATTGTGACCTATTGCGAATACATAACACACTAAATTAGGTCAAAAAGTGGCACATTGTTTATAAGTGACATGAATAAATACAGACATACTCCCACCATCGTGGATTTTCTGGATTGAATAGTTCAATATGTTTAAGTATTTCTTTTTCATTATATATGAATATCCGTCTACAGAGCCCAGAATTTTTATTAATATGTTTTTTAAACCACACTGTGCAAAACGCTGCTGTAAAAACATCGACAGGTTCCCGTGTGGTACGCTGTCTTTTTCTTTTCGATTTTTCTTACAAATTTTTATTTTATATTTTTTCTTCATCTTAACCTTCTTATATTATGTTTTTCATTTCAATAATTGTTTTATTCAATATATAGTTCCCAATTTATTGGGAATTTTAAAACACATCTATTTAGGCTTTATTTTTTTACACCCTTTGCCCTTTTTAAAGCGGCTAAAGGGTAAACAGCTACCTGTACAACGGGGCCTGTGATTGGCTGGACGCTAAACCTGGCCAACTCGTCATTGACCATAGATTTATGTGTAAATGTCGAGCTTGGCCGTAAAAGCGGATTGAGATTCGGCCAATCAGGGGCTCCGTTGTGGAGGACTGTTGGGTAGTGCTTTTTTTGCACAATATTATTAATTGCGTTTTTTACAAAAATTGCTTTTATATTTTTAGTAACCAAATAAATAAATATAGTTTTACTCACATACACTTATATACACACATACAACACTATACTATAAACAGAAAGCTGGATATGTACTTATAGAAAACGAAAATATAGTCAAAAGCGATAATAGAAAATTTAAAATATAGTCAACCCCTTTAATAAAAAAAAATTGGAGAGATAAAACAATGGCTGCTCGCCAAATGGCTTTATGCCGATAGGCGAGGGTAAATAAAACCATATGAAGAAGAAGCCCGGCCGGGTAGCTCAATTGGTAGCGTATCTGACTCGTGATCTTGAGGTCACGGGTTCGATACCCGGTTGCGGCGCGTTCTTTCGGGCGATGTTTTCCATTGCCTCTCACCTCTGATCTATGTGAGAAAGAAGTCAGTGGCTTCGAAAGAATGTTGTGTAAGTACTGGTGTGGGAAAGCCAGGAAAACAGGGGTAGGTGCACTGACCGCCGTGATATGGCCAAAGCTGTTGAAAGCGGCGTTAAACTCCAAACAAACAAACAAACAAATCCGTCTACAGATCCAAATAAATAAGGGAAAAGTATTTAAAATCAAGAATTATTCTTGATTAGTCATTTTCAAAGCAACTATGATATGGAAATTGTGACCTCTTGCGAATACATAACACACTAAATTAGGTCAAAAAGTGGCGCATTGTTTATAAGTGACATGAATAAATACAGACATACTCCCACCATCGTGGATTTTCTGGATTGAATAGTTCAATATGTTTAAGTATTTCTTTTTCATTATATATGAATATCCGTCTACAGAGCCCGGCCGGGTAGCTCAATTGGTAGCGTATCTGACTCGTGATCTTGAGGTCACGGGTTCGATACCCGGTTGCGGCGCGTTCTTTCGGGCGATGTTTTCCATTGCCTCTCAGCTCTGATCTATGTGAGAAAGAAGTCAGTGGCTTTGAAAGAATGTTGTGTAAGTACTGGTGTGGGAAAGCCAGGAAAACAGGGGTAGGTGCACTGACCGCCGTGATATGGCCAAAGCTGTTGAAAGCGGCGTTAAACTCCAAACAAACAAACAAACAAATCCGTCTACAGATCCAAATAAATAAGGGAAAAGTATTTAAAATCAAGAATTATTCTTGATTAGTCATTTTCAAAGCAACTATGATATGGAAATTGTGACCTCTTGCGAATACATAACACACTAAATTAGGTCAAAAAGTGGCGCATTGTTTATAAGTGACATGAATAAATACAGACATACTCCCACCATCGTGGATTTTCTGGATTGAATAGTTCAATATGTTTAAGTATTTCTTTTTCATTATATATGAATATCCGTCTACAGAGCCCGGCCGGGTAGCTCAATTGGTAGCGTATCTGACTCGTGATCTTGAGATCACGGGTTCGATACCCGGTTGCGGCGCGTTCTTTCGGGCGATGTTTTCCATTGCCTCTCAGCTCTGATCTATGTGAGAAAGAAGTCAGTGGCTTCGAAAGAATGTTGTGTAAGTACTGGTGTGGGAAAGCCAGGAAAACATGGGTAGGTGCACTGACCGCCGTGATATGACCAAAGCTGTTGAAAGCGGCGTTAATCTCCAAACAAACAAACAAACAAATCCGTCTACAGATCCAAATAAATAAGGGAAAAGTATTTAAAATCAAGAATTAGTAAACGTCTGTCGGTTTCAGCATGCAAACGAATGATAACTGATGTGCTTCTTAATTAGCTGTTGACCATGTTTGAAAATATTTTTTACAAAAGATGCAATTGCTCGGAACAAGCCATTTGTCATTGTTTCACTTATTCAATTTTAGGGATTTCCATAATTTTGTTCGAAAGTCATTGACTGCAGATTTGTATAATGTGGGATGTATTTATAGTCGGCTGTTGCAATTTTGTTGAATGTGGGAACGGGTTAATTTAACACATGTTTAATATGTAGCTTGCAGCCAAAGAGTACTGCCATGCAATCAGAACAATAACTACGTTGGTATAAGATTTAATTTATTGTGCGGGTGCATCAGCACCAGTGTATATATTGGTTGTGTTCAGAACTACCACTGGTGCAATGGGCAATGGGGTTGCGCATGCGCCGTGTTAATGGTCTTGATCACGCATGCGCCGTATTGTACCGTCAGCTCTCGGATATTTCCATAGCAGTTCGTCACTCGACTGGTTCTCGTTCTCAATAGATCCAGGCACTAACCGCGATGAACGTTGCTTAACTTTACGAAAAGGTCAACCACTTAACCAACGTCGCTATAAAAGCCGGCTTCTACAGCAAGGCTGTAGAAGTGATATCTATACCTCTATACCCAGTTCCCGTTACATTTCTCCCTCTGTTCTCTTGACTTCGATCCGAAGTCACACAACTGAACACAAGCTGTATACCAGAACGGAGTCTATGTAACATCACTTGGAACCACTGGGGTTTTAATAACAAAAATTGGAATATTTGCATAAATACGAAGATATTGTGCGATTTTAAGAATATATTAAGGAAAAAAAGGACGCGCACGCGCAGACAAATGTTTACAATAATTTTGGGAGATCGAGGTCAACACGTTGGGAAAATGTATTTTTGTTTTCGTTTTACGTATTTAACTAAACAAGAATTACGCGTAATTAAATGTCTCGCTGTCCCCTTATTTGACTATCAATGCAAGTGCAATAGACAAAAAGTAAAATTACAAAACTTTAACATGTAAAAATGACATATGACCAAAAGACAAAAGTACACAAAATTCAAAAAAAAAAAAATCCAAACGTATGACCCAAGAAACAATTTAATAATTTTGAAAAACATTATTCATTAAATGTGTGTCCAAAACTTGTAGTCAATCTAACAAAAAATGGAGAAGGTATTAATTAATCAAAATACACCAAAATTCATGTCTTTTTACCACAAAGATAGGTAACACTCATTAGCTACAACATACGTATATTTAAAAGCGGGTTTCTTGTTTTTCGATTCAAACAGTGTTTCTTAAGCCATACAATGCCGATTCCCGCGCTAACATCGAATTGCTGCATCTTGCAGCAACTCTTGTTTTCCTTCATTGGTTCGTTTTCCTTTTTAAATTTGATTTTGTCCAAGGCATAATTCTATTGTATGTAGAGAACTCATCCAAATGTAGGTGTGTATGCGGAGAGTGATCAGAAACAATACATTCGATAATACTGGCACAAGAAAAGGAGAAGTGTGGAATGTTAAAAAACATTGTCAAATCATCCGCTCGTTCTTCAACCATTCTCAAAAAACATTTAATCATTTTTATTTGATCGATTGATTCATTCATGCATTTGTTTATTCATTCACTCATTCAGTTGTTCATTCATTCACTCATTCAGTTGTTCATTCATTCACTCATTCATTTGTTCATTCAATCATTTGTCAAATCTGGTAATATTGGGGTCGCTTTCGACCGTGAATTAACACAAGACCACTGTTGTATTAACTTAGCGATCACTGGAACACGTATATATCTCGAGGTTTTGTCTTGGTCCATTTCGACTAGATTTTGAGGGAAGAAAAACACGAAATATATTGAAGAATGGTACACTTTATTGAACAGATTTAGTTTAAGGTGGGTACACAATGGTAAATATGATATCTTGCTTTCTAATTAAACTTCATTTTATTAGAAAAAAAAAAAATTCTTAATCGAGCTTAAACAAGGGTATCTCAAGTTTGGTTCCAGATGTAAACCGGATACGGTATGATTGGTTCCCGAGTTAAACCGGATATGACACAGTAAACTTTTCTATTGGATCCCGGTTTTAATTATAGATAGTTTTTGTCATCATCATTATTTTGAAGCGAATAAAGTGTATTTATTTCTTATCGTCTCCCTTCTCCATATTTTCCATATGTTCCTCCATATGTTCCTCCATCTTGTCCATCTTTTCCATCTTTTCCATCTTTTCGGCGGCTTGCATGTATTTCTCTCCAGATGTACAAACCTTGGTGGCAGTCCTTAAAAAAGATAAAATAAAACAAATGTATTTTTATCTCAGTCTTTCCCAGACTTATGATGCCATTTCGGGCCTGCTATAGACGATGTTTGAAAATATTATGGGACAAAGGGATATGAGCTGTCCCGCGAGAAAACCAACATTGTTGACTCTGCGTAAAGTTTCGATCCGGATCAGCCTAGGCATGCCGCGCAGGCTTACCCAGATAGATACGTTTCACCTCTTATGGATTTTCTGTTTCAGGAATCAGTAATCTATACCTATATCCTCTTGAGACGGAATGTGTCGGTCCGGATCAGCCTGCGTGGACTGCGCAGGCTGATCTGGGGTCGATACATTACGTAGATGCCATAATGTTGATTTTCTCGCGGGACGGCTCAAATGTTTTCAAATCATCCAATTCTTCTGTTCCCACAATAATTCAATTCCGTATCAAAAAAATTATTTTATCCCATTCCCAAATATAGACGCATTTGGGCACATCTGCAGCAGACGACTCTTAAAGTCATTGCGGAAAAAGAAGAAATTGATAACTAAGAGCAATTTCTCCTTTTGTCGCAATGTTTATAACTCTTTTTAATAATCAAACTTAATTATATGTGTGTGTATTTTCACATTTTTGTCAGTATGTTTCAAATGTCGTCTGCTGCAGAATTGTTGTATGTGAGAAAGGGTTAAACCTATAGAAGTGAAACTTTCTTCCCTGGATCTATGTTTTGAAAAACAGACGACCCGTCCAGCGAGAAAACCAACATTATGGCATCTGCGTAATGTATCGACCCAGATCAGCCTGCGCAGTCCGCGCAGACAGATCCGGGCAGACACATTACGTCTCAGGGGGATATAGGTGTAAAGTAATGATTCTTGAAACAGAAAATCCACATGAGGCGAAAAGTTCATCACATCATTATCAATACATATGCGTCAGTATCATTAGCATCATCATCATCATCAACAATATGTTCATCATTAACATCATCATCAACATCATGTTCATCATTAACAGCTACAACAGCAGCACCATCATCACAATCCTAGTATTACTCGAATACGGATACAAAATGCACTAAACCTAGCTGCGCTAATAAGTAAGAAATAACATACTTGAAGAAACCTTCACCGAAAACCTTTTCATCGTCTCGGATGAGTGCGATAAGCGCCTCGAGCTTCTCGTCACGACTGTCAAGACCTTGGATTCGTTCACCGGCTCTGTCGACCATCGCTGTCATTGTGGCCTGGATAGGAAAAGAGAAAAAGAAAGTTAAAGAAAATATTATAAGTTGTGAAGATGATGATGAATAAAAAAATAATTATCATCAACAAGAAAATCATAATCCTCATCAGCATCATCAAGATAATGTTTGTCGTCGTCGTTATAACAATACTTCTTATTATAATAACATTAATGATGATGATATTAATAATATTAATTTTCATTATAATAATAATGATGAGGATATTAATAATAATAATTATCATTATAATCATTTTAATAATATTCATTGATAATAATTAAAATATTATAATTATTAATATTATTATCATCATTATTATAAGTATTATTATGATAATAATAATTATTATGTTAATAGTAATAGAATGATGACAAAAGAATAATACTACTGGAACTTACGTTTTCAGTCATGTTGCTTCTCCTTCCGTTTTCATAGGCAGCTTCAACTCCCAAGCAAAGAAACTCCATGGCCATTTTGAAATCCTTCATCTTTTCCTGAAAAGTTTAATTTAAAGCAACGTCCTTAAAAGTTACTTAATGTTGTTTACATCAGCATACGCAATTAATCGGTGCTCCATTAAATAGAGGATATTTGTTTGTTTCAGTGAAAGATCGATTTTTATTTCATAAATAAATATATTCTCACGGTTGGCTTTGCCACGAGTGAGAATAGTATTTTTTTTTCTTCACGAAATGAAATAAAAATCGATCTTTCACTGAAACAAACAAATTTTCTTTTTATATTAGGCCATAAAAGGTATTTTTACCATTTTTTGTTTTAGCGCAGTTTGTATTTCTACATGAACAAAATAGTCCAGTATTTTTTGTGGAGACAATAATGTTGGTTTTCTCACGGAACCGCTCAAATCATGTTAAACCGGCAGAGATGCAATAAGACCCGAAATCGCCTGACACGGCTAAAACAAAACAAAAACATAAATAGTACTTACTTGGTAATCTTGGTAAACCATGACGAACTGGGCAACTTCCATGGCGAATTCCCTTTTCATCATTTCTTCGACCTTTTCCAAGTCTTCTTTGCTGACATCGTGATTATCTTGGCGTCCTCCATTGTTATTTCCCCTATTAATACAATAATACAAATACAGGGCTTAACAAAAGTGGTCACATTGGTTAACTATAAATAGATAAAAAGTCGAGTATTGAGTTCCTTTTGTTTTTCTCTTGTTAATGTCGTAGGAACCATTTAAGGTCCGAGATTTGCATCTGAAAATCGACCGTATAGGAGTAAATGACTGCATAGCTGTCCATTTATGTTTGTGCACGGTATGCGTGTGATCATTAAGCTTTCCCTCACATTCTCAAAGGTCTTTTTTTTCCGATGACGAGTTATATAAGCTTTTATCGTACTCACATCATATTCATGAACAGCATCATTTCCATCATTTGGTTCATCATTCCTCCGTTGTTCATGCCCCCATTGTTGTGTCCCATGGTGTTGCCCCTGTTGTTGCTGCCCATGCCGCTCATTCTTTCCATAGCCTGCATCAACTATAATAAACAATTAAAATGGAATCAGTAAATAATGAATATCATACATGCATTCTGTGTTTAAGTGAAAGGAAAATCAAGAGAACCGGAAGTTCTGCTAGCCTAGACTCAATAACATATACGGCTTATAGCTGGGTATACACGTTGTTGATATCACAACTAAACACCATCAACAATCGATTGGTATCCAATAGAATCGTCTCTACTAACCAATACGTTTTGCATAATAAAACATGAATAACTTGTTTGGTTCATTTTGACTCGGACTAGTCCCTACGAACTGCCCGGATGTTATAGTTGATGGTTTCCATTTTGATTAACCCTTTGACTAATGTGACCGATTTGTGTAAAGTCTGTGCCACTTATAAGGGCCTGGCACGCTCTTAACCCTTCCTCATATAGACGCTTTCTGACGCCTCTGCAGCAGACGGCTTTTTGAAAATATAGTGACAAAAGAAGAAATTGCTCGAAACGAGCAATTTCTCATTTTGTCACAATGTTTTCCACTTTTAGTCACAGGTTATCCATTCAAATATACAGATTTTCCATTTTTTGACAAAATATGTTCCATGTCGTCTGCTGCAGAATTGTCGTATGAGGGAAATGGTTAAACAAAAAGGTATACTCTATTATATTTAGTAGAGTATACTTTGTTTTAATAGCGTGCCAGGCTCCTATGGTGCCACTTGTATAGCGTCAGGCTAGCCGCCGCATCAACAAGGCTCCTTCCTGTCGGCTGCTTAAACTGATTATATTGATATTCCAAGAATTGACCATAGACTCCTCAAAATGCAAAGTTCGAAAAGTTCATTTTAAAAATTCAGCAAAGGTTATATCATAGTTATTGACAAAGTAAGTGAAGTTTTTATGAACTGGCCCTCTAATATCGCATATGCAGAAACATTGTTGCTTCTTTCATCGCTGTATATGCAATGATTCCTAATATTACCAAGTTGAAGTCCATTCCATTGTTCATTCCATTGTTCATTCCATTGTTCATTCCATTGTTCATTCCATTGCCCATTCCCATTCCCATCATTCCATTACCCATGCCCACCACATGGGCATAGGCTCCGGCGACGAGCACCAAACATACAGCGATTTGACTGAACATTTTGCTGTAAATAGAACAAACAAAAATGGCAAAAGTTAAAACAGTTCAAAGGAAGATCAATATGAAGTTAAACCTGCGTTCAAAGACCACCCATAGGAAGAGACCAATCTTGGCTTTGTTCACATGTGGTCTTTAATTACAGGGTCATTTATGCAGAAAATGAGTAATTCGGAAATAAAAAGTGTGGTTGCTATAGACAGAGAATTGCTATACAAAGGTGGTCTTTATCACAGGTTTGACTGTATATGGATTTTTTTTTCAAACTACATTGAAGTTCTGATAACAAAATGCGTGATAAAATGCATGTTCATTGCTGCACCCGAGAACCATTCCATGAACGGATTTGTCTTTTGGAAACAGCGTAGCAGCAGTTCTGATTGCTCAGACGAGCAATAACAACTACTGCTGTGCTGTTTCCTTGACATGAGTTTATCTCTGGCTTGCTGTTTATACAAGCACTTTAATCGATACTAAAGTTCAAAGAAAGAAAGCATTATTGAATAAGGCATCAATCGAGGGATCCCTCGAAGACGTCGATAAATCGAAGTTTTTATTTTGGTAGGGTTTTACGCCGTGTTCAACATAATTTCAGTTATATTCACTTTGTCATGATCTCTTGGTAAACTGACCACTACTAGGCTAGGAAATGTGCCTTGTACAAGGGCACTCCACCATGACCGCCCGGTTAACACTTTGTTAATCAAAGCGCTGAAGGCACTAATTTGTTTGGGTACAGAAAACTGTTCAAACATTTGCCTTTGCATAGATATGTGATTTATAAACTATACATTGTTTATAAATATTACAACTTCGGGTAAAAAAGAATAAATGACGCATCCGTTAAAATTACATGCCATTTTAGTTGTCTATAAAAATAAATCATGAGACATACATGTGAATATTATATATAATTACCAAGTTTCAAAAGACATGTAAAACAAATGGATAACCATTATGGCCCCGACTCAGTCATCTAAGTATTTACCAATTTTTGTTACAAAAAAAATCACAACTGACCAAGGGTTTTCTAAAATCTTACTCAAAAGCTTCCTGCTTAACAAGAGGGCCATGATGGCCATAGATCGCTCACCTGAATTAAGCAATGTAAAACACATCAAGACAAAGATTCCAAATGTAACCTCCAGAGTGCCCTGTGCGGGCCTAGTCAACATTGCTTGAAGAAATCTGATAGAAGGTCTCCGAAGAAACATTTCTACCAAATTATTTGAAAATCGGCCGGACACTTGCGGAGGAAAATACTTTTTAAGTTCTCACTATAGCCATATAAGGCCAAAACGTCCCGCCCTCTGTCGGCCATGTTTTTTCGACCAATCAACATGGATTGAAGGAATCTGATGATAGAGGGTCTACCAAGGAACATTTCTACAAAAAAAAATGAAAAATTGGCCAAACACATTCGGAGGAGAAGATTTTTCAAGTTCTCACTATAGCCATAAAAGGCCAAATAGCCCCGCCCCCTGGCGGCCATGTTTTTCGACCTATTGATCTACCAATCAACATGGCTTGAAGGAATTTGATAGACGGTCTCCCAAGGAACATTTCTACAGGCAAAAAATGCCCTGCCCCTTGGCGGCCATGTTTTTCGACAAATCAACTTAGCTTGAAGTTTTTGAGTTTACACTATAGCCATATAAGGCAAAAAATCCCCGCCCCCTGGCGGCCATGTTTTTCGACCAATCAACATGGCTTGAAGGAATCTGATAGACGGTTATCCAAGGAACACTTCTTTTAAATAAGTTCTGCATGAATCACAAACATTTGAAGGAATTCTGGTGAGGTCAATGAGAGGATGCTTTTTGTGAAGTTTCATCCTAATTGACCCACTCGTTACTGAGGAGAAGATGTTGACAGACGCCGGACAAAAGAAGATTTTTCGACCCTCCGACTTTTCGACCACTGATTGCTAAGACTGTTCGACCCTTGGATCAATTATCGGCGTATATAGGTGTTAATTGATGATTTAGCATACACCTGTCTTTAACTTAGCTTGGTAAAATGATCAGTCATGCTTAACTGCTAATCGGCAGTTGATTAATTTAAGATTGTATTTCAGACATGAATACAATGAAAACTGCTGAAGTTGCGATTTGAAATGTATTGTTTAGTTATAATTATAAAAGCCGACATTTCTTTCAAAATATTTAATAAATCTAATGAATATATATATATTAATACATCAGACACAAACAGTTACCGCGGAATTACTTTAATAAGCTGTTTTGGTAAACTTTTTACAAGCGTCGTAAATGATAGACTTAAACGCTGGGCTGAGGAAAATGATATAATAACAGATGCACAGTTTGGATTTAAACCACATTATAGTACAATTGATGCAATCTTTTTATTAAATTCATTGATAGAAAAGCAGCTCAGAACCAAAGGTAGTTTATATTGTTGTTTTATTGATTTACAAAAATGTTCTGATAGTATATACAGAAATGGCATGTGGTTTAAACTGATTAAAAATGGTATTGACGGTAAACTTTTTAGAGTAATAAGGTCTATATATGACGAAGTTAAATTATGCGTTAAACATTTAAATACGGTATCCGATATTTACGATTGTAAGGTAGGATTATTGCAAGGTGAGATTTTGTCACCGATAATGTTTTCTCTGTTTGTGAACGATATAGAACTGTTTTTACAACAGAACTTTTGTGGAGGGTTAAATATTGACCAATTAACAATATATCTAATCCTATTTGCAGACGACTCGGTATTGATATCCGAAACAGCAGAAGGCCTACAAAAATTAATAGACTCTTTTAAAATGTACTGTAATAAATGGAAACTCACTGTTAATGTAAGCAAAACCAAAATAGTTGTTTTCAAAAAAGGAAAATTAAAGGAAAATTTAAGATTCATGTACGGTGACAATAACATAGAAATAGTGGAATCCTTTCATTATCTTGGGGTTGTGTTATCAAAAAGTGGTTCATTTGTCAATGCAACAAAAACCTTACAAGGAAAATCCCTCAAAGCCTTAGGCGCGTTAATGTCATATACAAAAGGTAGAGAGATCCCAATAGACATAATGTTTGATTTATTCGACTGTTTTGTGTCATCTGTTTTAAGTTATGCTTGTGAAGTGTGGTCATTCACTAACATAGATACTTTAGAAAAGGTACATAAGAAATTCTTAAAGTGGCTATTAAATGTCAAAATAAGTACAAGCAATTCTGCTTTATACGGTGAGACCGGTCGATACCCACTAATTATAAATATGCAAATAAGAACAATTAAATATTTTTTAAAACTTTTTATATATAAACAAAATAATTGTATACTGTCAACAGTGTTCCATAGTATGAAATACGATGCTGAAACACATAATGTTAAAAACTGGGCGAGTAACGTTAGAAATGTATTACAAAGAAGTGGATTCAACGATGTATGGTTATTTCCTAGTTCGGTAAACATAAATAGTTTCATACCATTACTCCGCAATCGATTAATTGATCTTTATATTAATGATTGGCAACGTGATATAGAAAATAAACCATCTTTAGTACTTTTTAAGGAATTAAAACAAAAATTCGAACCCTCTTATTATCTTATTAAAATGAATATATCTAAATTTAGAATTATTATTTCGAAATTAAGACTATCCTCACATGAATTAAATATAGAACAAGGAAGGCACAGAAATATACCACGCAATGAACGAAAATGTACACTATGCCCGCTAAATGAAATAGAAGACGAATTCCATTTTATTCTATCATGCCCGTTCTACAAAACAATTAGGAAATCCTACATAAACGAATATTATTACAAAAACCCAAGTGTCTACAAATTAACAGAACTTTTGAATTCGAACAATTTAACAATTTTAAATAACTTAGCTACGTATTGCATTAAAGGTTTAAAATTTAGAAAAGAAAATACAACTTGTTAGCAGAAGCTATAAAAGCATATCCAACTGATGGTGATTATTTGGCCAAATAGTCTCTTCTGCTAATTTACCGGGGGGAGGGGGGGGGGGGGGGGGGTCATTTTCTCTCATTTTTTTTTTTTTTTTTTCTATATCCTCTTCTTTATTTTTTGTGATTTTTTTTTTTTTTTTTTTATATATATTTTCTCCTATTTTGTAACGTATGTATTATACATGTGAATTGACGAGGAGCAGATATGCTCAAGTCAGAATGAAATAAATTGAATTGAATTGAATTGAATTGAATTAAGTAAATGCCCCAGGCCTCTACATTAACTTCTGAACCTACTTGCCCAGTAGGACGAGTACTTTGAACATTAACTTGCGTAGGCTCAAATACAACTTGTCCGAATATTTTATGATAACTATCTTCAAATAAGAAATAATAACTCAAATACCACAAGACTAAACTTTATTTGTGTTGAGAAAAGTCACAGAGCTGTTCACAGAGCAGACTGACATGAATTGTCAGTTTTGCCATTGTAGTAGCAGACGACAAATTTCGGTTTTTATTTCAGACACATGTGATATATTAATTGCATGACTGTTGACTGACTGTTTTAACACGAAAAGTTGTACAGCGAGTGACAAAAGACGAAGTTTTATCGTCTCCAAAACTTCTACATGGCGTGTAGCGATTCGTCAAAGCGTAGCCACGAATGTTCTTTCTGCCATGTTTTG
This sequence comes from Serripes groenlandicus, assembly GCA_031761405.1. Classification (NCBI taxonomy): domain Eukaryota; kingdom Metazoa; phylum Mollusca; class Bivalvia; order Cardiida; family Cardiidae; genus Serripes; species Serripes groenlandicus. The sequence continues at coordinate 166,586,135 of JASEVX010000001.1, read as the reverse complement.
ATTTAATATTGACACAATAACTTGGGACTACTTATACGGAGAAGAGAAACGAGTGCGATAAGCTATATAGCGCTATATAATATGCTTGTCGTTCTTATCGATACCTGTACAAGGTTATCGAGGTTTACGTACACGAGCAGTTTTGTTAAGACGACAAGCCCTGGACCTACAAAACTAGTGTATCATAAATATGCGTTGTTGTAATAGGGTGAAATATTTAAAGCTTTCTTCATTGACGTATCGAAGATTCAATATCAATATTTTTATTGAACAATAAAGCGAATTTACAAGATATGAAAACGTAATTATCAAAAATAGTGTACTGATAATCAATATATTTTCTGTAAACAGTATAGTGAATATACAACAAAGTACATTGTTATAGTAAAAACTGACAATTGAACAAGGGTTCAGAAACTAGGAATCGAAACAGAGGGGTCGAAAAGTCTTAGAAATCAGGGGTCGAAAAGTAGGAGGGTCGAAAAGTCGAAGATTCAATATAAATATTTTTATTGAACAATAAAGCGAATTTTACAAGATATGAAAACGTAATTATCAAAAATAGTGTACTGATAATCAATATATTTTCTGTAAACAGTATAGTGAATATACAACAAAGTACATTGGTATAGTATAAACTGACAATTGAACGAGAGGTCGGAAACTAGAAAAGTCGGAGGGTCGAAAAGTCGGAGGGTCGAAAAGTCTGGCTACCACGGAGAATAACCCATACCGTTGTATTTATAAATATAATTTGACGATCACGATTTCTCTGCAAATGAGTCACTCGCATTTTAAATGCATCTTATGACGCAAATATTTTTTTTTTAATTCGTTATACTATATTTATGTGCCTGACAAGACACAAAGAAAATGTAAAACAAATGTGACGCGCATATTTACCTACATTTGAAAAGCCAATGTGTATATATTCCTACAAGTTATACTATTTCTTCAAAGGAACATGAAATTAGCCTTTTCGGATAAACATTGTACTTTATATATTTATTCTTTCATGATTTAATTGAAATTATACTTTCATCAGGTTTGATTTACATTATGCAAGTTTATAAATGTGGTACTAAATTTAGGCGTAGGATTATATCGGTGTGATTTCGTCAGAAGTAGAGCCTTATGGTTGAATTACTTATTTTGACGTTTGCTATTATTCCGCGTATTTTATTTTAAAAACACAATTACATTTCATTTCCAAATTCTCTTTGAATAGAAGAACCACATAAGAAAACAAAGACGATATAAATATATCATTATTTTAAAAAATCGTGATACATTTGAAAAGTAAGAGCAAGTATTGAGTACTACTTTCACGCGTATGAAATTTAGGAACTTTTCCATAAGACGTATGGCTTCAGAAAGCTATATATATATTTGTTTGTTCCAAACAAATAAAAACGAGTGTTAGTATTGTTATATAGTTACCCCTTTACCCGAATAAAATAAATATGTTTATGTTTCATACGGCAGAGAGGTCGACATGTTATTCGGTCGGGTGTGTGGGTTGGGGGGGGGGGGGGGGGGGGGGGGGGGGGGGTTGAAATCGATTACCGACAACTCAAGCAAAATGAGAAAGTTCAATGATTATTTAAAATTTACACTGAGAATCATAGGCTTGGGAAGATATTGGACACTGGATTAAACAGGCTAATGGAGTGTAAGTTTGAACTTTGGAGAGGATTAAAGTACCTTTTTTGTCATTCTAACTACTTAACCATTTCCCACATACAACACAATTGCAGCAGACGTTGAAAACATTTAGTCAATGATATTGAAACTATCTATGAATAAAATAATTATTTATTGAAATTATGTTGAAAACATTGTGGCATAGGTATTGATCTTTATGAACAATATCTCAATATGTGTCACAAAACGTGTCTGCTGGGGTGTATGTATGTAGAAAAGGGTCAATCATGAAGAAACTCAAAATATCAATAGCATTTTCGACCAGCGTAGATCCAGATCAGCCAGCACATCCGAGCAATTTGATCTGTTTCTGCACGGTTCGCCAATATGTCATGAAAGGTTCTAAGAAACTTCTGTAAAGGAGTCCCCTTTAGGATCAATAGATGTCTTATTAAACCCTTGCCCTCATATGTTCGCGCTCTGACGACCCTTCAGCAGACGGCTTTTTTGCATAGTGACAAAAGAAGAAATTGCCCAAAACGAGCACTTTTTCCTTACGCCACAATGTTTTCCACTTTAAGTCGTAGGTTATCCATTCAATATAGAGATGTTCTATTGATAAGATATGTCCAAAGTCGTCTGCTGCAGAATTGTCGTATGAGGAAAAGGGTTAACGATAACTATACACGCAAGGTTTGGTTTTCGAAGAGCACCGCACTAGTTTGTGAATGTGGAAGGTATACGGATTTAAACTCACAACTATGAAAAGCAGAAACAAATAATAACCAAACCATAATGTTAAAGTAATGAGAAAAAAACGGAAATGTTAATAACTCGAGGGCTTGGCGTGAAATGGTTGTAACTTAAATTGGTTAAATTTTTACCTAGGTTAATCTCCTCGCCAAAAAGTCTTTATAAGCGTTAAATCATTTTTCTTGGTAAACAATGAAAATTTAGGTGCCATTGCTCGTTCTGAGCAATGGCACCTAAATTTGCATTGATTACAAAAGGGTCAAAATTGCCCCTAAACCAGGGTTTTCAAAATAGGTTTTTAGTTACAACTGTTTCACGCCAAGCCCTCGAACTGGTTGAACGTAAATTATAAATCAGCACGGTGAACAAGAAATATCAAACTTGGATTTCAATTTTTTTTTTACAAATATAGCTTTTTCCAAGTACACCGGTGATAGAAAAATATTTGAAGGTTATGACAAATTTTGAAAGACGAATTAGAATACATGTAAATTATATCTCACAGAAGGAGATAAAAGCGAAATATATATTTAAAATTTGGACATAATATTATACAAACTGACAAATAAAAACGTTATTTTTGAAAATAAATAAAGGATTAAAAGAAGAGTTTACGTGTACACGTCTACTTTCGAATAGACAACACAGTGTTTAAGGACGACGAAATCACAAAACTAAAATGGCAAAAAAATAAAATCTTATTTCATGAAAACAAAATAAATTCTTACCTTGATTGATACGATACGAATACTGGAAGACTGTGAATGTCCAGTATAGCCCGGGGTCTCTTATATAGAAGTCATCGCGCAGGACAACGCCCCTCAGGTGACTTTGTCTATTCACACAGTCTGAAAGAAACAAGCCGACAAATAAATATTTGAATCACGAAATACTTAAAGACTTAAATCCAGGCGGGTAAAAACAAGGACACGTTAAATAATAAACCCTTTCATATCATTTGTGTGTGGATGTAGTTTAGAGTTTGAAGCCGTCGTTTGAAATTATTGCCATACAGCAATTATTAAGTTTAATGCAGGATTTCCATGGCTTCTGTCAGTCTGAATGTTTTGTTTTTTTTTTCGATTCAGGCTTCAAAACTAACACATTATCTACAGTACGGTCAACATACACAAACTCAGTAATGAACAACTTTGTCATGAAACCAGAATCGGTCATTTCTTAATTTCCAAAAAAGTTTTTTGATTAAAATCTTTGCTTTTTGAATTTCATATGCATTTAAAACCATTTATACATATGTTAATATGTTTCTGCTTTGAAAATCAAATGAAATTTGCAGTCTTTTTGGAGATTGTTTTTGTTCAAATTCGAAATAAAGATATCAAAATGATTTAGATGCGAATTACTATTACGTGACATTTTTTCAGAGTTATAGCGTCGGCTTGATCAAAATATTTCGGATTCAATACCCGAATCGACATTTGGAACCGCTCGAACCCATTCGGCGAAAGTACTGGTTGAATACATTGAAAGGAGGCATTAGGGCATTGACTCCTGCGTTCGTGGCGGATGCTCTACCACTACAACATCTAGGCTGTACCCTTGAAAGGAGGCATTGGGACGGACATTTAAAAAGAAATTGCTTCACTATCGATGTTGACTCATGCACTCCGAGGCGGACGCTTCACCACTACAACATCTAGGCTGTACTCTTAAGGAGGCATTAAATATGATATTTATCAAGAAATTGCTTCACTATCGATGTTGGCTCCTGCACCCGAGGATGACGCTCCACCACTACAGCATCTAGGCTGTACTCTTGAAAGGAGGCATTGGGACGGATATTTATCAAGAAATGTTTCACTATCGATGTTGACTCCTGCACCCCGAGGCGGACGCTCCACCACTACCACATCTAGGCTGTACTCTTGAAAGGAGGCATTAAAGATGATATTTATCAAGAAATTGCTTCACTATCGATGTTGACTCCTGCACCCGAGGAGGACGCTCCACCACTACACCATCTAGGCTAAAATCTTGAAAGTAGGCATTGGGACGGATGTTTATCAAAGAAATTGCTTCATAATCGATGTTGACTCCTGCACCCCGAGGCGGACGCTCCACTACTACACCACCTAGGCTGTACTCTTGAAAGGAGGCTTTGGGACGCATTTTTATCAATTGTAATAGCTTGCTTCATTATTGATGCCGATCCTTTTTAATGCTAGATTTTAAAAATGGACTTGTTTCGTGGACTTGCAATTGGAAAAGTCTTGTACCAATTCTAGATAAATCAAGATAAATATATTGAGTTGAGTAAGTTACCTGTACTATTGATCAATTTATCCTGATACCAGTCAGTCAGTACACAACATGTCAAACAAGCTACTCGATAAATTATTTTAAATGCAACTATATTAAAATAGGTGAAGAGATTTTCTCAACCGACTGGGACTCAGCGCTCGATGGAACTATTAATAAATCATGGTATTCGTTAGCAGATAGATAAATAAATCAAATTCATGGATGATAACATACCAGTGTGCAAGGATAACCCAAGATGTAGTAAAATAGATAGAGAAACCAAACAAAAAACATAAAGCATGGAAAGAATATATTCAATGCAAAACTAATGAAAATTTTGAGAAATTCAAATCTGCAAGGAGCAAAGCAAAAGAAACAACAACATTAGCCAAATACAAGTCCGAAAAAGAAATATCAACAAATATTAATCAAAACAACAAACTCTTTTGGAACTATGTTAGAAATAATAGTAAAACAATGTCAACTATTGGAAATCGATGGTAAGATTATAGACGAAGACCTAGGACGAGCAAATATGTTCAATACTTATTTTACCGGTGTCTTTAATGCAAACAGGAACTCTTTACTACCCACATTTCGAGAAAGAGACTATATAACCGTCTTAAACGATATCAACTTCCCCGAAGAAAATGTCTCGAAAGCAATCAGAGAACTCAACCTCAAGCTGAGGATAGGTTACTAAGATGAACTAGTTCACTGTTTGCCTAACCACAACACTCTACTACGATAGCAATTTACACAACAAACCACCTCGATCTAACGGAATTAATAACCCTCTGTTAAAGTGACTTGAATCCTGAATGACCAGAAGCGAAGTAACTCATTACGTATGAATTCGCGGTATTTATACTAACCAAAGCTTGGTACCGGTATGGGATGGTACCCCGTGAATAATAGGCGCAACTAAAGTCCGTGTTGTTAGACGTTTACGTAAAGGAGACCAAGCATCTATGAGACCCATTTCTAATTGATTTCTAACGATGAACAAATGCTAGTACATCAAGTTATCAGTATTAAAATACTTTGGGCGTTAACTCTACATAATCATGTATGAAGATATGATTATTTATTAATATACTGCATATAAAAACTAGTGAGTTTATCTTCAAATATGGTTTCAAGTGTCGCTTTGATCATTAACAAAAAGGGGTTATTTGTTTATAATGAAGTTTGTTCGTACCGCTTTACTTTCGCCACACGTATATAGACATTGCAATGTTCTAGTCGCTCTCCTCTGCACATTATCTATACTTATAATATAGTTTTTGAGTCTGGGTGACCATATGACTGTTGTATACTCTAAATGTGGTTTACTAGAGCTTTGTTCAACTTAAGGAACATTTCTGTGTCCATTTATGTAAAGCGGGTGCATATAAGGCCTTAATTTACACTTGTTCGCCCAGTTACAGATGTTCAAGACAATGTTCTGCATTTCTTTAATATCTTCAGGATTTTTGATAATGAAATATAGTTTGATGTCGTCTGCAAATAGCTTCGAAAAAAACATTTAATGACCTTTGGTAGGTCGTTTACGAAAATTAAGAACATAATCGGTCCTAGTACACTACCCTGGGGTGCTCAACTTGTAACCTTACGCCATTTTAATGGGGATCCATTCACTAGCAATTGCTGCTATCTCTCATGCAGAAAGTCCTTAATCCATAAATAGATAGTTCCTCTTATTCCCAGCCTGTATTATGTTTTCAGTAGCCGTTTATGTGGAACTTGATCAAAGGCCGCTTTAAAATATAAATAGACAATGGCAATTTACACTCCAGCAATTGTGTTATGCATGATTTTCCATTTCTAAACCCATATCGGTGTTACACTTATGGGGCGAATGTTTTCTGCACTTGTTTTTATCCCATTTTAAATCAAAGCGTCAATGGCACTGTAGTGGCGATCGTATTGGAAATCCTTCAAAGTAACAAGCAGGATATCAGTGTAGGGCTTGCGATTTTCAATAATAGTGCACTCTGGTGCGGGTAAATTTGAGAATGTATCAACCCTGTATCTTTTGACAGTAGAATAATGTTAGTTTGCCAGAATGTTGTCTCCGTGATTTTTTTAGTTACGTTCTGAAACTGGTCATGATTTGTTCAAAATAAGGCCATTCCAAATTTATGAAAAATATAGTTGGTACTCGATAGACTACCGTTTTAGCTCATTATAATGGCTATTTATAATCTAAATTGTTCGGGTAATCACATGTTCATCACCAGATCGCTATAGGCCATATTAAGATAAAATATGTTGTACACTTTAGAAATGACAAAATTATCAAGAAAGGAGAGAACAGTATCCATTAGTTTGGTGTTTGTTTCGATGATGTCCGATATTAAACAGGTCTGATCAATTTAGTCCCTTTACATTGCATGATTGAGGGTTGTCAGAGACATATAAACACAGTGTATTTATATGTCTCTGGGGTTGTTAAACTGCTTCGAAAAAAAATTGAGTGCAATAACAAACACAAAACATGCACCAAAAGCACAATTTCACTATTTGCCAAACTGTTCAATTTATAAAAATATAGGCATATATTATAATGCTCGATCTCCAAACTAAATTAGGCTACGCTTTCAGCATTGATTGCTAATTGACTCTAGAACGTGCAGACGTGTATACATAACGTGTGTACACACTGACATCGTGTGTCCTTTACACCTTTGTAAACCAGTCTTATCATCTAGACGCTTTCATATATTTAAACAACTACAAAATCAAGCTTTTATAATATTGAGATTTAAGAACACCAGTCTCGCTAGCTATTTGTAGAACCTTTTGGAATTTCCAGATTTGAGTATCATCAGAGTTATTTGCAAGGCAGATAGAACGCGCAATGATATTTTTTATCTGCCCAATCATGACGAAGATAATATTTACATATTTTAACTCTATGTAGATAATGTCTCGATAAAACTCAAATATTAGTAAAATCCGGTACCAAAGTAGCACTGACATAATTATTATTAATCGCGTCTCTACATCAATGATGGAACTATAACGGATGTGAGTAAATTGGTTTGCAGTAAGGAAAATAAATATCAACGGGCTTTTCAAAACCAACTATGTAAATATTTTTCGTTGTTGTTGTTTCTGTTAGCATTGTGGCGATTGTCAAACCAATCGCCACAAAAATAGCGGTAAATTTAGTGCATTTCCATTGTTGTGGTAATCTACCTACATTTAATGCTTTTTTGGAAAATAACTGATAGCGTTTCACTAATTGATGATTTGCATTCTGATATAACTTTGGGATTGATGTCATCTGGATTGTAGGATTTAGATGGGTTTACTTAATTTCTGTTTTTGTTTTGGGGAGTTTCCATGTTTATTTCTATGTTTATTATATACGAGTCTGTCTGAGTGTCACATAAAGGTATATAGGTTCTTTCTTTAGAGTAAATACCGATACAAAGTGATTATTTAGTGCCTCCGCAATATCATTATCATCTGAAGATATTTCCCCGTCACGCTCAACACTGATTGTTCCTGTTTTTATCTTTAATTTTTCTCTGACATGAAAGAAAAAAGGGATATTGTTTAACAGATATTCTGTGATTTTGTTTCTTGCAGTCTTGTAGCCATTATAAGTTAAATGATTTTTACAATTAGTGTATTTATTCCATATAGCTCTTTTTTCTCTCTTACTATTATGGCAATTGCAGTATTCCGGTCAAGGTATGGCCACTCTCGCTCATACGATAAGAGTCGTTATGGTATGTTGCGATCAATGCTCTTTGATATGGTTTCTTCAAATATATCCCACGAAGATTGAATGTCATTAATTTTACCTTTAAAGTTATTTGGGTCTCTGATAAATCAGTGTACACGCAGATGTGATTAACAGTTAACCGTAGGTATTTTTAAGACCTTACATTTGACACAATTAAACAATTCAAATGATTAAGATATAGCTCAGATGTTCTTGACTCCGATATATCTTTTCGAGTGGGACAACTGCAGAATATGGTTCAATATACGTACAGAGCCAAGGGCCTGATCAGAAATGGTAAACAACACCGTGTAGAACATGATCACTCCTTCCCTTGTAGATGCATAATCTGTGATAAACTAAAGCGCTAAATTGTCTCAACTATCTCATCTGACACAACACGTGATATTTAGCTTCTAATGCATTCGTATTGAATTCTATAATAAAACACCAGTTAAATAAACACAAAAGACGGGTAAATTATATGTGGCTTTCATAGATCTCAAAAAATGTTTTGATACTATAGATAGACAAGCACAATTAAATGTTTATCAGATCTTGGCAATATATACAAACTCAAGAAAATGAGAATGGCGGAAAGCTGTCAGACCATTTGTTATTTAATTCAGTGGTTCATGATCTTTGTATAAAAGGAAAAAGAACACTGAATGTAATTCCTCAAAGGGTCAGGTATTACAAATCACACAAAAAGCAAACACAAACAAACTATGATAAATACATATGAAGCTCTCGAATATGTCAATCATTCAAGCGACTTAAACTCCGATCTGAATTGCAACGCTCATTCCTTCAACATTTCATCAACAGCAAATAAGACTCTTGGAATCTTAAAACGAAACATTTCCATAAATATAACTGGAACTCTAGACCAATATCAAGTAAAATTTGACAACCACAAATACTCTTTCTTCCCTCATAGTATCAGTCTTTGAAACCATTTTAACGGATCAATTGCTACGTATCCTGTACTAAGACTCGTACAGGCAGGGTGTAGCAAGTACCACACATTAGTGTAATGTTTTTATCTTTCTAAATTACTTTTTAACTTAAACTTTCAGAGTAACAATTTTTGTTTTAATATTTTATCTCCGACATGTATATTTGTCCTGCCTATACACTATTCATTGAGTACAACCAATGAAACATAAAGAAATATAATGGTTTAGAGTAATAAAAGTATTGTACCCTCAGTGATACATTTCGTTTATCAATAGTTAGAGCATTGCAATATGTTTAATTATTCCTATATATTAGTCATCTTTGATAATATTTTCAATCTTAAACAAATGATATCTTCTAAGTCAGTGCTATTATAACGCGCTTTTTCTATTGCACGATCAAATGTTCCAGTTAATTAAATAAAACATGCAATATATCTACTAAATTGTATACCCTGTATTACATTCAAATATGGTTCAAATTCGATGGTGTGTTTAAGACTGATATAAAAGCCTAGTCTAGATTGATTGCAATATGTTGTACCATATCTGTAAATACTGGTCGTAATTTGCTTTTGATTGATTTCCCCATGTTCAACCAAATTAATTATTTTACATAGATGTTTGGCTCCATTTCCTGAAAGCCAGTCGAGCTTCATCTTCGCAAGCCAAGGGTAATTTGTCCATTACATTCTCATAATACTGATAGTACTTATGGGAATGCTAATGTACGAAGTAGCCTTGGCTAGCGAAGATGGTCGAGCTTATGTCATGGCGAATTGTCCGTCATGTATTCGTCTGTGCGTCCGTTCGTGTGTGCGTGAACTGTTGGCTTCTCCTCTGTGACCACTTGACCAATTGGCAATTGGGATAAGACTTCGTTAGTAGCATCCTCTCAAAGTATTCTCTTACATTCCGTCCAAATTTCTGGTTTCTATGGCAACCAAAAGAAACACTTAAAAATTCTCCTCCTACAAAAGTTTTCAAACTATGTTGCAGAAATATTTCTTGGGTGACCTTCTATAAAATTTCTTCAAGCCATGTTCATCAGCAAAAAACATGGCCTCCATGGGGGAGGGGCATTTTTGCTTTATATGCCTATAGTGAAACTTTAAAAATCTTATTTTCCAAAACTGGGTGGCCGATTTTCAAATTAATAGGTAGAATTGTCTATTGCGCAACCCTCTACCATATTCTTTCAATCCATGATGGTTGGCAAAAATCATGGCTGCCAGGGGACGGGGCGGTTTTAATTTCTGGTTTCTATGGCAATCGAAAGACATTTTCCTCCTCCAAAATTGGTCGACGAATTTTGAAACTATGTTGCAGAAATATTTCTTGGGTGATCTTCTAATACATTTCTTCAAGCCACGTTGAATAGGTAGAATTGTTCATTGCGCGACCCTCTACCATATTCTTTTAATCCATGATGGTTGGCAAAAAATCATGGCCGCTAGTGGACAGGGCGGTTTTACATTGTACGCCTATGTGAACACTTTTACAATCTTTTCAGAAAATATTGGCCTGATTTTCAAATTATTTTATAGAAACAACAAAGATATAGCTATTGCACATTCAGCATTCACATTGCATATCATAGAACAGTGAACATAGAAATAATAAATCACGGTATTTGCTGACCTATCAACCATGTGACAATATGCTAGAGGAATAACTAGCACACCATATTCAAGTCAATTAAATTAAAGTTAAATTTTGAAAACATTGTTCAGAATCAGGGGCTGGGGGCTATTTACCCTTAATGCCCTGAATGTAATCTTAGGAAATAAATATTTGATTTAAAAATTACTTTAACACATATTTTACCTCGGTTAATTTGCCAAAAGACTAAGGCAACATAGGGTAGGGTTATTTCGCTTTATAACTCTGGAGCAATACTGGCCCTCCTCGGCTACTCGTTTTAAAATGCGATACCTAATAAACATGACTCAATAAATCGATACATTACAATAGTAATAGGAGCATGATTTAGTTTCTTTGCAAAGGACGGTAGGACTCGTAAATCACTTTACCAACAAGTATACTCATATTAAACTTGGCAGTGTTTTTCGCGCTTTCATGACGCGATTTTTAGCTCGTCTGTTTTTCGAAGAAAAAAAGTTGGGCTATTGTGATTACACTTTGCGTCGTCGTCGTCATCTGCGTCGTCACAAAAAATAAACCTTACCTCATAATTCAAGAACCGTTCAACATTTGAAAATGAATCTTGGTGCACATGTTCTTAGGAACAAACGCATGTCTATGCCAAGTCACATAACTCTGGCTTTGATAACAATTCAGGTTTGCCCCTTTTTCAACATAGCAAAAAGCAGGCGAGCGTTGGCGTTTACTCCGCGGGGCTCTTGTTTATCGTGGCGCACTTAGTGACTCGTTGGAATTATTTTTCATTAGGAATTATGATTTGCTGCACCTTCATATATTTCTAAAATTACACAATCTATAAATATGTTATGAAAGTATAATGGCAATAACTTAACTTGGCAAACCTTTACCCAAGATATCATTGAAATAAATGCATGCATTTCCAACACTCCATGCCCTTGTTCTAGTTTCGCACATGCATGTAAGCGCCCTGAAACACTCCCACCAATCCGAACGAGCTTGTTCTGAATAAGAGAATATAGACGTGAGTTTTCGATGGTAACATGTGTTTACTCGTTCGATATTAATCAACATGACGTAAGCACTTGATAAAAGGTCACCAATGAACATTTTATGTTAAACAAATCCCTGTGATATATGTGACCATACCATGTGTTGGACCTGTGAACATAGCTGTGAAAAGTCGATTGAGAGTTACCCAAGGAACAGTCATGAGAAATTATATTGAAATGGGGTGTTTTACTTTCAGGGCAGAGTATTTTTAAATTGTGCCATACTATAGGTTTGCCTTTATATTCAATAAGTTTGTGTGTGTTTGAAAGGTGTTTTACGCCGCTTTCAACAGTATTTCAGTTATATCAAGGCGTTCCCAGTGTAAATTACTAGTTCTGTTGGTATTATTTATCCTGACACCGATACCCCAAAACGTCTGAGGGCCAAGGAGGGACAGCACAACTAGTCTTTCATTTAGATGGTATTTGGTGAGACAAAACCAGGCATCGAAACATTGGTTTCCCGCACGCTCTAACCACTACATAACGGAGACGGGTTCACATGCAATAACACATCATTTTTTGCAGAGGCGCCTCATTTCTTAAACTCGTAGTATTACGCTTTCCCACATACAGACGTTTTCTGGTGCCTCTGCAGTAGACAACTTTTGAAAACCTTGTAGAAAAAGGAGAAATTGATCATACTAAGCAAACTCCCCATTTGCCACAACGTTTTAAACTCTTTTCCATAATTATACTTACATTATCAGATGTTTTCCATAGTTATCCATATGTTTTCAAAGTCGTTTGCCGCAGATATGTTGTATATGGTTACCGTAGTCTCCGATCAGAACACACATGTTGAGAACCTAACTTTTAAAGCGGGGAAGGACAGTGAATTTATCGTTAGTGATCCTACCTAAACGTCTTTATTCTAGAATTGTGATAGTCTCAATGGATTAATATTTATTAATCTCAAATGGGTTTTGAGTTACGGGTTAACGAAGTTCATAACAGTCGTGTTTTCCAGAATGCGTCTTTTGGAAAGCAACCGTGGGTACTTCTAGTGTATATGCGCGAAGACTACGTTTGATTGGCTCTCATCTACACCGTACTTTTTCATTTTGGCTGTGTTTCAGGTGCTTTTTGCCCGTTGCCAACATACAGTAAATCTGCAGCAGACGATTTGAAAACAATAAGTCAAAATATGGAATATCTCTATAAAATGAAAGATCAACTATTGAATAAGGTTGAAATCATTGTGGTTACAGTGGAAATTGCTCCTTATGAACAGTTGCTTCATTTGCTTTTATTTTTTCTAAAGTCGCCTGCTGCAAATGCGTTCGAAAACGTCTTTACATGTATATGGGAAAGTATTAAAACAGATACATTGAGACGAAAACTGTGACGTCGCAGTTTCAGACATTTTCATGAATTAGCTATCTGTGAATGCCCTTTCCTCGATAGCTCTTCAAAACCTACATAGATGACAAACGTTTGCTTAAAACGAGCAATTCCTTCTGTTCACACATTGTTTCAACATTGTATCAAGAATCATTCTTTCAATATCATAATTTAAACACATTTTACAAGTTAACCTCTCCCTAAACACATTTTTGACAGATCTGCAGCAGAAGATTTTTAAAATGATTGATGTACAAAGACATACATGCTTATAATGAGCAATTCTCCTTTTGTGACAGTGTTTTTAAATCTTGATTCAATAATAATAATTTCATCGTTAGATATTTTCATTATTCTTGACTAGTCATTTTCAAAGCACCTGTAAAGATATAATATCTTGAAAACAATGATATGGAAATTGTGACCTCTAGCAAATACATAACACTATATAAATATCATATGGCAGCATGTGTGACATTGATATTGTCAACCCGAGAGCAGAATGTCACCCGAGGCGTAAGCCGAGGGTGACATTCTGTTTCGAGGGTTGACAATATCAATGTCACACATGCTGCCATATGATATTTATTTTATTATACCGAACACAATTAAGTGACGTCATTGCTGTATGCTGTATGCGTCACTGCTGTTTGTGTATAAGGGAGGCAATCACGTCATGATTTAGCTAAAATATTGAAGCAGTTATTTGCCCTTATATGACATTCAAAATATCACTGCGGTCACATGACCTGACAGTCAATTTTTGCTTGGTCACGTGTCAAAAAGGTTAAAAATGTTTCTGATAGTCAAAATATCTCTTTTTCGGGTAATGGGATTTTACCATTGTAGACAAAAGTGAGGTATAATAAACTAAATTAGCTCAAAATGTGGCTCATTGTTTATAAGTGACATGAATAAAAACAGACATACTCCCACCTTCGTGGATTTTGTGGATTGAATAGTTCAATATGGTTATGTATTTCATTTTCATTATATATGTATATCCGTCTACAGATCCAAATAAATAAGGAAAAAGTATTTACAAATCAAGAAGTAGTAAACGTCTATTGGCTCCAGCATACATACGAGTGATAACTTGATGTGTTTGTTGATTGGCTGTTGACCATGCTTGAACATATTTTGACAAAAGGAGAACTTTCTCGGAAAGAAGGGGAAAAAAAGCCATGTTTCATTGTTTAACATATACAATTTTAGAGATTTCCATAATTTTGTTCGAAAGTCATTGACTGCAGATTTGTTTAATACGGGATGTTTTTATAGTCGTCTGTTGCAATTCTGTTGACTGTGGGAACGGGTTTATTTAACATATATGGTGAATATGTAGCTGGCTGCCACAGAGTACTGCAATGCACCCAGAACAATAACTACGTTGGTTTAAGTTTTGACTTAATTTCCTTCACTGGTGTGTTTCCTTTTTAAATTTGAATTTTGTCCAAGGCATAATTCTATTGTATGTAGAGAACTCATCTAAATGTAGGTGTGTATGCGGAGAGTGATCAGAAACAATACATTCGACAATACTGGAACAAGAAAAGGAGAAGTGTGGAATGTTAAAAGCATTGTTGAATCAGACGCTCGTTCTTCAACCATTCTCATAAAAACATTTAATCAGTTTTATTTGATCGAGTGATTGATTCATGCATATGTTAATTCATTCACTCATTCAGTTGTTCATTCATTCATTTGTTAATTCATTCATTCACTTATTCATTTGTTGATTCAATCATTTGTCAAATCTGGTAATATTGGGGTCCCTTTCGACCGTGAATTAACACAAGACCACTGTTGTATTAACTTAGCTATCACTCTAATACGTATATATCTCGAGGTTTTGTCTTGGTCCATTTCGACTAGATTTTGAGGGAAGAAAAACACATAAGATATTTAAGAATGGTACACTTTATTTAACAGATTTAGTTTAAGGTGGGTACACAATGGTAAATATGATATCTTGCTTTCTAATTAAACTTCATTTTATTAGAAAAAAATAATTCTTAATCGAGCTTAAACAAGGGTATCTCAAAGTTAGTTCCAGATGTAAACCGGATACGGTATGATTAGTTCCCGAGTTAAACCGAATATGGCACAGTAAGATGTTCTATTGGATCCCGGTTTTAATTATAGATAGTTTTTGTCATGATTAGTTTTTTGAAGCGAATAAAGTGTATTTATTTCTTATCGTCTCCCTCCTCCATATTTTCCTTATATTCCTCCATGTTGTCCATCTTTTCCATCTTTTCCATCTTTTCGGCGGCGTGCATGTATTCCTCTCCAGTTTTACAAACCTTGGCGGCAATCCTTAAAAAAGATAAAATAAAACAAATGTATTTTTATCTAAGTCTTTCCCGGACTTAAGATACCATTTTTGGGCCTGCTATAGACGATATTTGAAAACGTTATGGGACAAAGGAAATCTTCTTCCTTGGATCTATGTTTTGAAAAGCAGACGACTCTGTTAAGATGAGCCGTCCCGCGAGAAAGTCAACATTATGGCATCTGCGTAATATATCGATCATCATCATATCATTATCAATACATAAGCATCATCATCAGCAGCATCGATACCATTATCACATCATCATCATCATCATCATCATTATTAGCAGCATCAACAACATCATGTTCATCATCATCATCAGCATCGATACCATAGCCACATCATCATCATCATCATCATCATCATCATCATCATCATCATCATCATCATCATCAACAACATCATCATCATCATCAGCATCGATACTATAATCACATCATCATCATCATCATCATCATCATCATCATCATCATCATCATCAACAACATCATCATCATCAGCATCAGCATCGATACTATAATCACATCATCAGCATCATCATCATCAACAACATAATGTTCATCATTAACATCATCATCAACAATATGTTCATCATTAACATCATCAACAACATCATGTTCATCATTAACAGCTACAACAGCAACACCACCATCACCATCCTAGTATTACTCGAATACGGATACAAAATGCACTAAACCTAGCTGTTCTAATATGTAAGAAATAACATACTTGAAGAAACCTTCACCGAAAACCTTTTCATCGTCTCGGATGAGTGCGATAAGCGCCTCGAGCTTCTCGTCACGACTGTCAAGACCTTCGATTCGTTCACCGGCTCTGTCGACCATCGCTGTCATTGTGGCCTGGACAGGAGAAGAGAAAAGAGAGTTAAAGAAAATATTGTAAGAAGTGAAGATTATGATGATTAAAAAAGAAATCATCACCAACAAGAAAATCATAATCCTCATCAGCATCATCAAGATAATGACTATCGTCGTCGTTATAACGATACAACTAATGATAATAACTATAATTATGATGATATTAATAATAATAATTTTCATTCTAATAATAATGATGATTATATTAATAATAATAATTTTCATTATAATAATAATGATGATTATATTAATACTAATAATTATCATTATAATCATTATAATAATATTCATTGATAATAATTAAAATATTATAATTATTAATATTATTATTAGTTTTATTATGATTATAATAAATATTATTTTAATAGTAGAATAGAATGATGACAAAAGAATAATAATACTGCTGGAACTTACGTTTTCAGTCATGTTGCTTCTCTTTCCGTGTTCATAAGCAGCTTTAACTCCCAAGCAAAGATACTCCATGGACATTTTGAAAGCCTTCATCGTTTCCTGAAAAGTTGAATGTAAAGCAACGTCCTTAAAAGTTACTTAATGTTGTTTACATCAGCATACGCAATTGATCGGTGCTCCATTAATAACGGATCTTAGGACAAGTACGACAAGTGTAGATCAATATCAATTAGCGTAATCTTAACTCGACATGTTGGCCACTTTAATAGACACACTGGAGGTTTCGGGAAGAAAACCAACAGTGTTGACTCTGCGTAATGTATCGATCCAGATCAGCCTAATCAAGCCGCGTAGGCTAATCCAGACCGACACTTTTCGCCTCCTGTGGATTTTCTGTTTAGGAATCATTACTCTATACCCCTATCCCCCTGAGACGGAATGTGTCGGCCCGAATTAGCCTGCACGGACTGCGCAGGCTGATCTTGGTCGATACATTACGCAGAGACAATAATGTTGATTTTCTCACGGAACGGCTCAAATCATGTTAAACCGTCGCAGATGCAATAAGACCCGAAATCGCCTGACACGGCTCAAACAAAAAAACAAAAAAACATAAATAATAATTACTTGGTATTTTTGGTAAACTATGACGAACTGGGCGACTTCCTTGGCGAATTTCTTTTTCATCATTTCTTGGACCTTTTCCATGTCTTCTTTGCTGACATCGTGATTACCTTGGCTTCCTCCATTGTTATCTCCCCTATTAATACAATAATACAAATACGGGGCTTAACACAAATGGTCACATTGGTTAACTATAAATAGATAACAAAAGTCGAGTATTGAGAAAGTGTCTATCCTTTTGTTTTTCTCTTGTTAATGTCGTAGGAACTATTTAAGGTCCGAGATTTGCATCTGAAAATCGACCGTATAGGAGTAAATGACTGCATAGATGTCCATTTATGTTTGTGCACGGTATGCGTGTGATCATTAAGCTTTCCCCTAAATTCTCAAAGGTCTGTTTTCCGATGACCAGGTATATAAACTGTTATTGTACTCACATCATTCTTACGAGCATAATCATATGCATCATTTGGTTCATTATTCCTCCGTTGTTCATGCCCCCCATGTTGCTGCCCATGGTGTTGCCCCTGTTGTTGCCGCCCATGTTGAACATTCTTTCCATAATCTGCATCATCTATAGTAAACAATTAAAATGGAATCAGTGAATAATGAATATCATACATGCATTCTGTGTTGTAGTGAAAGGAAAATCAAGATACCCGGAAGTTCTGCTAGCCTCAAAAACAAATACGACTTATAGCTGGGTATACACGTTGTTGATATCACAACAATCGATTGGTATCCTATTGAATCGTCTCCTCTAACCAATTCGTTTTGCATACAAAAACTTGAATAACTTGTTCGGTTCATTTTGACTCGGACCAGTCCCTACTTACGTTACAAGAAACTGCTCGGATGTTATAGTTGATAGTTTCCATTTTGATTAACCCTTTGACTACTGTGACCGATTTGTGTAAAGTCTGTGCCACTCATAAGGGCCTGTCTTTTCTTCATATAGACGCTTTCTGAGGCCTCTGCAGCAGACGGCTTTTTGAATATATTGTGACCAAAGAAGAAATTGCTCAAAACGAGCAATTTCTCCTTTTGACACAATGTTGTTCACTTTTAGTCACAGGTTATCAATTCAATTATAGAGATTTTCCATTTTTTGACAAAATATGTTCCATGTCGTGCAGAATTGTCGTATGAGGGAAAAGGTTAAATAAAAAAGTATACTCTATCATATATAGTAGAGTATACTTTGTTTTAATAGCGTGCCAGGCTCCTATGGTGCCACTTGTATAGCGTCAGGCTAGCCGCCGCATCAACACCGTCTAACAAGGCTCCTTCCTGTTGGCTGCTCAACTGATTATATTGATATTCCAAGAATTGACCATAGACTCCTCAAAATGCAAATTTCGAAAGTCCATTTTAAAAATTCAGCAAAGGTTGTATCATAGTTATTGACAAAGTAAGTTAAGTTTTTGTGCACTGGCCCTTAGCAGATTTTTTTTCAGATATTACGACTACTATGGCATATGAAGAAACATTGTGGCTATTTTCATAGCTGTATATCTAATTATTCCTAATATTACCATGTCCATTTCACCGCCCGATCTTTGGTTCATTCCATTGCTCATTCCATTGCCCCATCCATTGTTCATTCCCATCATTCCATTGCCGTTTCCCATTCCACTGCTCATTCCATTGCCCCATCCATTGCCCATTCCCATCATGCCATTGCTACTTCCACCCATCGAATGGGCATAGGCTCCGGCGACGAGCACCAAACATACAGCGATTTGACTGAGCATTTTGCTGTAAATAGAACAAACAAAAATAGCAATAGTTAAAACAGAGGTCAAAGGAAGATCAATTTAAAATTAAACCTGTGTTTAAAGACCACCCATAGGAAGAGTCCAATCTTGGCTTTGTTCACATGTGGAGTTTTTACGCAGAAAATGAGTAATTTGGGAATGAAAAGTGTGGTTGCTATAGACAGAGAATTGCTATACAAAGGTGGTCTTTACACAGGTTTGACTGTAAATGGACTTTTTTTCTTTCAAACTACAATGAAGTCCTGATAACAAGAGTGCGTGATAAAATGCATGTACATTGCTTCACTCGAGAACCATTCCTCGAACGGTTTTGTCTTTTGGAAACAGCGTAGCAGCAGTTCTGATTGCTCAGACGAGCAATAACAACTACTGCTGTGCTGTTTCCTTGACATGAGTTTATCTCTGGCTTGCTGTTTATACAAGCACTTTAATCGATACTAAAGTTCAAAGAAAGAAAGCATTATTGAATAAGGCATCACTCGAGGGATCCCTCGAAGACGTCGATAACTCGAAGTTCTTATTTCGGTAGGGTTTTACGACGTGTTCAACATAATTTCAGTTATATTCACTTTGTTATGATCCCTGGGTAAGCTGACCAGTACTAGGCTAGGAAATGTGCCTTGTACAATGGCACTTCATCATGACCGTCATGTCGCGACTTGGGTTGGAAGCCGGGACGTCCGGATCCCTGATAAATCGAAGTAATTTTAGGGTCCACTCGTTTGTTATCCCCCTGCGACTGACTACGTTTTTACACGAAAGAACGAGTGTGTGTGTTGTTATTATGGACGTGTGTGTTGGATATAGTTGCCCCTTTTCCCGAATAAAATATATATTTCTATGTTTTTCATACGACAAAGAGGCCGACATGTTATTCGGGGTGGATGGAGATTTTCAGTTTTGAGATAATTTAGGCAGATACTCAATTACTTTCTAATGTATTTCAGATATGCAGCAGACGACTTTGAAAACATAGTGATCAAGACCTGAAAACTATCCACTAGAGATAGTTTAATTGTTAAATAAAGTTTAAAACATTGTGGCCAAAGGAGAAATTGCTCATCATGAGCAATTTCTCCTTTGGCCAAAATGTTTTCAAAAGTCGTCTGCTGCTATTGCGTCAAAATGCGTCTGCAGGTGGAAGATGGTTAAACAGCCGATAACCGACAACTCAAACAAAATGATGAAGTTCAATGATTATTTTAAATTTACACTGAGAGAAGTTTTAAAACAGGCTAATGTAAGTTTGAACTTTGGAGAGGATTAATGTATCATTTTTGACTTTACTTAACCCTTTCCCACATACAACACCATTGCAGCAAACGACGTTGAAAACATTTAGTCAAAGATATTGAAACTATCTATGAATAAAAGTATTATTATTGAATTAAGTTGAAACATTGTGGCATAGGTATTGATCTTTATGAGCAATATCTCAATATTTGTCACAAAACTTGTCTGCTGGAGTGTATCTAATTAGAAAAGGGTAAATCATGAAGGAACACATAATATCAATAGCATTTGCGACCAGCATAAATCGAGATCAGCCAGCACATCCAAGTAATTTGATCTGTTTCTGCACGGTTCGCCAATATGTCATGAAAGGTTACAAGAAACTTCTGTAAAGGAGTACCCTTTAGGATCATTAGATGTCCTATTTAACCCTTGCCATCATATGTACGCTTTCTGAAACCCCTGCAGCAGACGGCTTTTTGAAAACATAGTGACAAAAGAAGAAATTGCTCAAAACGAGCAATTTCTCCTTTTGCCACAATGTTTTCCGCTTTTAGTCATAGGTTATCCATTCAATTATAGAGATTTTCTATTGTTTGATAAGATATGTCCAAAGTCGTCTGTTGCAGAATTGTCGTATGAGGGAAAAGGTTAAACGATAACTATTCACGCAAGGTTTGGTTTTCGCAGAGCACTGCACTATTTTGTGAATGTGAAAGGTATACGGATCTTAACTCACAACTATGAAAAGCAGAAACAAATAATACCCAACCCATAATGTTAAAACAATGTTAAAAAACCGGCAAATGTTAATAACTGGTTGAACGTTAATTATAATATAACATTGAACAAGAAATATTAAACTTTGAATTCAAAAATTAATTTACAAGTTAAGATTATTCCATTAAGTACACCGGTGATAGAAAAATATTTGAAGGTTATGTCAAACTTTAGAAAGATGAATTAAAATACACGTTAACTATATCTAACGGAAGGAGATAAAAGCGAAATATATATTTAAAATTTGGACGTAATCATATACAAACTGACAAATAAAAACGTTATTTCGAAAATAAATAATATTTGTCTTAATAAAACAGAATAGTTTACGTGTACACGTTTACTTTCGAATAGACAAACACAATTGGAACACACACACACATATTTTCAAAACATTCTTAAAAGAAGCCGAAAGCAAAAATGACAAATAAAAAATACAAAAAGAAAAAATCAAACTTATTTCATGAAAACAAAATAAGTTCTTACCTTGATAAGATGCGAAGTACTGAAAGACTCTGACTGTCCAAGATAGCCCGGGGTCTCTTATATAGGAGTCATCGCGAAGGACAACGCCCCTCAGGTGACTGTCTATTCACACAGTCTGAAAGAAAAAACCCCAAAATAAATATTTGAATCACGAAAAATGCAGGAGGGTAAAAACAAGGACACATTAAAAAATAAACCCTTTCATATCGTTTTTGTGGAGGTTGTATGAAACCAGAATAGGTCATTTCTTAATTTCATATACATTTAAAACCATTTATATGTTAATATGTTTCTAGTTTGAAAATCAAATAACATTTGCAGTCTTTTTGGAGATTGTTTTTGTTTAAATTCAAAATAGATATATCAAATGAATGTAATGCAAATTACTGTTACGTGATATTTGTTCAGAGTTAGAGCGTTAATTTGATCCAAATATTTCGGATTCTATACCCGAATCAACATTTGGAACCGCTCGAACCCATTCGGCGACAGTACTGGTTGAATACATCGAAAGGAGGCATTGGGGCGGATATTTATAAAGACATTGCTTCACTTTCGATGTTGACTCCTGCATCCGTGACGGACGCTCCACCAGCACACCATCTAGGCTGTACTCTTGAAAGGAGGCATTGGGACGGATATTTATCAAGAAATTGCTTCACTATCGATGTTGACTCCTGCACCCAGAGGCGGACGCTCCACCAGTACACCATCTAGGCTGTACTCTTGAAAGGAGGCATTGGGACGGATATTTATCAAGAAATTGCTTCACAATCGATGTTGACTCCTGCACTCCGATGCGGACGCTCCACCACTACACCATCTAGGCTGTACTCTTAAAAGGAGGCATTAAGGCGAATATTTATCAAAATTTGCATAACAATTGAGGTTGACTCCTGCACCCCAATGCGGACGCTTCACCACTACACCATCTATGCAGTACTCTTAAAAGGAGGCATTAAGGCGGATATTTATCAAGAAATTGCTTCACAATCGAGGTGGACTCCTGCACCCCGAGGCGGACGCTCCACCACTACAACATCTAGGCTGTACTCTTAAAAGGAGGCATTAAGGCGGATATTTATCAAGAAATTGCTTCACAATCTGGGTAGGCCCCTGCACCCCTAGGCGGACGCTCCACCAATACACCATCTAGGCTGTACTCTTGAAAGGAGGCATTGGGACGGATGTTTATCAAATAAATTGCTTATTAATCGATGTTGACTCCTGCACTCCGACGCGGACGCTCCACCACTACACCATCTAGGTTGTACTCTTAAAAGGAGGCATTAAGGCGAATATTAATCAAGAAATTGCTTCACAATCGATGTTGACTCCTGCACCCCGAGGCGGACGCTCCACCACTACACCACCTAGGCTGTACTCTTGAAAGGAGGCTTTGGGACGGATTTTTATCAATTGCAATAGCTTGCTTCATTATTGATGTTGACCCTTTTTAAAAATGGACTTGTTTTCATGGACTTGTACTTTTTACCAATTCTAAATAAATCAAGATTGGTTGAGTAAATTACCTGTTCTATTGATCCATTCATCCTGACACCAGTCAGTCAGTCGTAGTGTTAATCCAGCAACCCTGATCACCAATAAGGGTAGTCATCAATACCATTTTTGGTATTTGGTATGACCCGGCCGGGGGTCGAACTCGCAACCTCCTGCACGCGAGGCGAACGCTCTTCTATTTCACCAGCGAGGCGTCTGCAACCAGCAACATTATATCTGTTCTGAGGGCGAGGATTTACCGCTTTGCGTGGCACCATGCTCAAGCATTCAAAGGCTTGAATAAATAAGTTAATGTTATTAACCTTTCACATTAGGACAGTCTTTTCACTTCTGGATTATTCGGACGAAATAACTCAAACAGACGCATTTTGACGCCTCTGCAAAAGAAGAGTTTTGAAAACACTGTTGCAAAAAGAAAAGTTGCTCATGATGATTAATTTCTCCTTTTGACACAGTGTTTTCAACTCTGTTTCAATAGTTAAATTTTCCCTCATAGAGATGTTCCATTCTTTTGCCAAGGTATTCTCAGAGTCGTCTGCTGCTGCTGCTGCTGTGTTGTACGTGGGAAAGGGATTATGACAAACCTTGATTGACTGAATGGCGACACATATAAACCGTGCATGCAAGGCTGAAATGTGTGCCTTCAACGCCGACAAAGTATGATGTAGGGGCGACTCTCATTCTTGATATAATTTTGAATTAAAAAGTAACACAATTGTTGATTAACATAACCATATGATTGTATCCAACCGTGAATCGTGTTACTTTAAAATTTAGAATATTCTATGATTTAAGAATGGTTGGAAAATAAGCGCCCTTTTGTTTGATTAACCCTTTTCCACATATAGACGCTTTCTGACGCCTCTGCATCAGACGACTTTTGAAAACATTGTGACAAAAGGATAAAATGCTCAAAACGAGCAATTTCTGGTTTTGCCACAATGTTTTCAACTTCATTCAATAATAGCTCTTTCCTTTACACAGAATTTCCATTTTTTTTTTATTAAATGACTTAATGTTTTCAAAGTCGTCTGCTGTGAAGTTGTTTTATGTAGGAAAAGGTTAACACTTTACGAATCGCACTCGTTTTCCCTTAATGAGTAACAAGGGATGTATACTGATTGTCCTAACACATCGAGTGCTCGATGAGTGCTGGTAGAAAGAGCCCCTGTGATCGGTAAGTTGGGAAATCCTGAAGAAAAAAAAACCCAAGTACATGCACTAGGATAGGAAATATGCCTTGAATAAGATTAGTAAAGGATAAATACTTATTATATTTCATTGGTTATATCTATTTTTGTAATACTTGATCATGAACGGAGTTAAAAAGTAAACTAGAACATGACTCTTTTTTTTTTACAAATGAGCGGTGCTCAAGAAATTCCGGTTTGTCAAACCAGGAGTTATGAGTTCGAACCCAAGCTCGGTCAACATTCTTTCCGAGGTTTGACAAACGACAATGCGACAAGCTTCATACGTATTCCACCAATAGGCTAATGGTCTATGTGTAAAGGCAGACAGTTGCCTGCTGTGTGGAGTACTAGTGTATGAAAGTCAGAAAACACACATGTGAGCCGTCCCGCGAGAAAAACAACAGTATGGCCTCTGCGTAATGTATCGACCCAGATCAGCCTGCGCAGTCCGCGCAGACTGATCAAGGCCGACAACTTACGTCTCATGGGGATAGAGGTATAGAGTAATGATTCCTGAAACAGAAAATCCACAGAAGGCGAAAGGTGTCAGTCCGGGTTAGCCTGCGCGGCATGCTTAGACTGATCCGGGTCGATACTTTACGCAGAGTCCACAATGTTGGTTTTCTCGCAGGACGGCTCATATGTTGGTGAAATGATCGCCGTGATATGACTGAATATGTTTTGAAAACGGCATTAAAACCCGTTCAATCGATCATTCAATCAATCAATCGATCGATCAAGCGATCATTCAATCAATCAATCAGTCGATCAAGCGATCATTTAACCAATCAATCAATCAATCAAGGAAACCCAACCTTAACGTAAGTATTACATGTGTTGACAAAGACCTGAGTTGATGCGCTGGCTGATCTGAATCTGTACTGTTTGCAAATGTTTTGAGGTTTGTTTTGCAGAGCACCGCTCATATTGAGACACGTGTATTGTACTGTTTATAAGTACACATGAGAAGCCCGCCCTGTCGAGAGGTTACAGTGGTAAGTTTGGAACCGGAGACCCGGGTTCGATAGCCAGCCTAAGCCGGTCATGATGGAGCATACTTTGAGCAAAAGCATATTACTTAGCCTAGTACTGGTATGTTTACCCTCAAATAAGTGTTCTGTCTTCGTGATATTACTGAAATAATGATATGCAAACTACAACAACAAAACAGAAAGGGACGAAGGCCACCTCGCCTACTCATGACGTGTATTCGGGTTAGGTTAAATTTTAGAACAAGTTAGCACAAAGTACGTAAAAGGTGGGCGCATTTTTCAGTTTTTAATTATGACGGCAACTTATATAACCTCGATAGTCGAGCCGTTCCACGAGAAAGCCAACATAACGGCCTCTGCGTAATGTATCGATCCAGATAAGCCTGTGCAGTCTAATCTGGGCCGACACATTGCGTCTCAGGGGGATATAGGTATAGAGTAATGATTCCTGAAACAGAAAACATACAGGAGGCGAAAAGTGTCTGTCCGGATTAGCCTGTGCGGCATGCTTACACTGAACCGGGTCGATAATTCACGCAAAGTCCACAATGATGGTTATCTCGTGGGACGGCTCATTTGTCCTTGTTGCGAACAGTTAAGGCTCATGCGAGCCTGTACATACGCAGTCTAATCGTACTCTCAACTGTCCTTGTGTTTAGTGTATGCCTGATCATATATAACTTTCGACCCAACTAAGAGTGACGCCATGCAAGGCGATCGAGAGTGAAAGGATAGGCGTGGATTCGTCTGCACTTTCACTGTGTGTACATACATTGACACAGCGAGTCCAATTTCATTGAAACCGTTTAATTCGTTTGATAGTTTCACAGTCGTCTACATAACCCTTTCCCTCATATAAACGCTTTCGGACGCCTCTGCAGCAGACGGCTTTTTGAAAACATAGTGACAAAAGAAGAAATTGCACAAAACGTGCAATTTCTCCTTTTGCCACAATGTTTTCCACTTTTCGTCATAGGTTATCCATTTAATTATGTTTTGACAAAATACGTTCGAAGTCGTCTGCTGCAGAATTGTCGTATGAGGGAAAGGGTTAAGACGTCTTAGGAAAATGACAACATCTAGACATTTTTCGGGATATACTCTTTTCAAATGTCGTGGTTGTCTGCTTTCAATATGTCGTCTGCACGTTCACTGTGTGTACATACATAAACTCAGGGAGTTTCATTTCATTGAAACCGTTTAATGCATTTGATAGTTTCACAGTCGTCTGCTTCAGAAGCCTTATGAAAATGACAACGTCAGAAAACACACCTGTGTTGGTATGATCGCCGTGATATGACTGAACATGTTTTGAAAACGGCATTAAACCCCAACAAATCGATCAATCGATCAATCAGTCAATCAGTCAATCAATCAATCAATCAATCAATCAATCAATCAATCAATCAATCAATCAATCAATCAATCAATCAATCAATCAATCAATCAATCAAGGAAACACAACCTTAACGTAATTATTACACGTGTTGAAAAAGACCTGAGTTGATGCGCTGGCTGATCCGAATCTGTACTGTTTGCAAATGTTTTGAGGTTTGTTTTGCAGAACACCGCTCATATTGAGACACGTGTATTGTACTGTTTATAAGTAGACCTGGTGAACCCGCCCTGTCGAGAGGTTACAGTGAGAATGTGGAACCGGGCATCGCGGGTTCGATACCCAGTTCATGCCGGTCATGGTGGAGCAAAAGTATATTACCTAGCCTAGTTTTGGTATGTTAACCCACTGAAATAATGGTATACAAACTACAACAACAAAACAGAAAGGGACGACACCTTGACTCTTCATGGCGTGTATTCGGGTTAGGTTAAATTCTAGAACAAATTAGCACAAAGCCGCATTTTTCACCTCGTATAACCTCGCCATTTGAGCCGTTCCACGAGAAAACCAACATAATGGCCTCTGCGTGATATATCGATCCAGATCAGTCTGCGCAGTCCGCGGAGGCTAATCTGGGTCGACATATTCCGTCTGAATGGAAGACTGTGTTCGATTAGTTTGATGATTAATTCGCGCCAAACGATGTGAGGTATTATGTCGTCTGCGTACAGTGAAGACTCGGGCGAGCCTCTGGATCCACACAGTCTCTCCAGAGCTACATGCTACTGGAGACTCAGCCAATACTCGCGCCGATTGTGTGGGAAAATCCAAAAGTGAGAACCCGCTCATTACGGGACTCGAACCCGGTACCTTTGGTACGTGAGGCCGACGCTCTACCTCTGCACCACTGGCGTCTAGATTTATGTTTTGACAAAGAACTACAACAGAAGTCGCAATAGTTTTTCTACTTTTACCCCACTATACCTTTTTATGATACGAGCCGAATTAAAAGAAAACCAACAGTGTGGACTCTGCGTAAAGTATCGATCCGGATCAGCCTAAACATGCCCCGCAGGCTAACCCGGACAGGCGCTGTTCGCCTCCTGTGGATTTTCTGTTACAGGAATCATAACTCTATACTTCTACCCCCCTGATACGGAATGTGTCGGCCCAGATTAGCTTGCACGGATTGCGCAGGCTGATCTGGATCGATAAATTACGCAGAGTGTATTATGTTGGTTTTCTCGTGGAACGGTTCATATCTCGTTACGGAGTTACTCGTGCAGAACCCCCAAATCGATAGTCACGATTTCAATAGTGTATAAAGTTGACGAGTTCTCAACCTCTCATCTAGATCAATCAGCCTTTGATAATTTTCTTTTAAACACTATACCCACTTTACGCAATTTTATATAACACATGTTTGTCCAGTTTAAACGAGTTTAAACTACATTTGCGAATAACAAAGGTCAACATCTGGTTACACGTTCGTGCAGTCTTATCTTGATCTACATTGTTCGCAACTTATTTATTTATATATAAATATAAGAACTAATAAAAAAAAAAATGTATGGACTTTACCTGTTGAATTCATACGCAATGGATTAAGTTTCTCTTTATATTTCATTTTTTAAAACTTTCCCACATACACCAATTCTGCAGTATATCGTAGACAAAAATATTGGAACTTTTTATAAATGAAAAAGCAATTGTCGAATAATAAACATTTTGGCGAATGGAGAAATTGCACATTGTGAGCAATATTTTCTTTTTTCACAATGTTTTCAAAGATTGTCCGCTGAAGATGTGTCAGAATAAATTGTCTGAATATGTGAAAGGTCTAAATCACCTCATGCGCTTTGTTAGTTTTTTTTTGCAGTGGTATGTGAACCAAAAAGTTCTTTCTTGATCTGTTGAGTTCATACAGAAAACTGGAACGGCTTGACGTGCATGTACATACATTATGAGTAATTAATTCATATAAGAACGTTCAATTTATGTTTTCTTTACAGTTTTCCTTATTTCTTAACATTCTGTTTTAACTCTTATCCCACAGAATTCCTTCATCCTTGATCTATTGAGCCGTCCCGCGAGAAAACCAACATTATGGCCTCTGCGTAATGTATCGACCAAGATCAGCCTGCGCAGTTCGCGCAGACTGATCCAGGCTGACACATTCCGTCTCAGGGAGATAGAGGTATAGAATAATGATTCATGAAACAGAAAATCCACAGGAGGCGAAAAGTGTTTATCCGGGTAAGCCTGCGCGGCATGCTTAGGCTGATCCGTGTCGAGTTCACAATGTTGGTTTTCTCGCGGGACGGCTCGTTTATGTATAAGTACGGTGTTTTACGCCGTATTCAACCCCTTTTTCTGTTATATCACGCCGTTTCCTAGGTAAGTTACAGGTGATCCTGTCACCAGCGAGTCAGTTGTAATGTTAATCCCCGCAATCCTGAGCGCAATGGAGGGCAATCACTACCATGTTTGAGTCTTTGATATAACCCATCTTAATAGTTTAGCCTCTCCCTCATACATACGCTTTCTGACGCCTCTCAAGCAGACGACTTTTGAAAAAATTGTGACAAAAGAAGAAATTGTTCATGATGAACAATTTCTCCTTTTGCAACAATGTTTTCCACTTTTAGTCATTGGTTATCCATTCAATTATAGAGAGATTCATTTGTTGACAAAATATGTTCTAAGGCGTATGCTGCAGATGTCTTGTATGTGGGAAAGGGTTAAAGATATTTATTGGGTGGTCTTTGCTAAACAAAGCAAATTTAGGTGCTATTGCTTTGAATGAGCAATTGCACCTACATTTCCATTGTTTACCAAGAAATTATTTAACGCTTATAAAGACTTCGTGGCGAGGTGATTAACCTTGGTAAAAAAAATACTGATTTTAGTAGCAACCGTTTCACGCCAAGCCCTCGATATAGACGCTTTCTGATGCCTCTGCAGCAAACGCTTTTTGAAAACACTGTGGCTCAAGGACAAATTGCTCATTATACTATACTATAGCATATATATATATTGTTCATATGTTTGCCTAGATGTTTTCGAAGTCGCCTGCTGCATATTTGCTGTATGCGCGAAAGGATTAACAAGAAATATCTTTAAATAAGATAAACGGCGAAAATAATCAAAACAATCAGTAATATTCCATGAATTATAAAATGTGCGCAAAAATTTATGTGTTTACCAAAGGCTAATCGGACATCTCCATCCAGCTTCAATTTCTATAAATAGATTATCAAGGCCCAGAATATGCCAATGACTGGAGATTACGCGAGGCTCCCAAGAGGTGTATAAGTTTCAATTAACGATAAATAACTGAAAACTTATCATGTTTCTAAAATAATTAATATTTTGCTCTTAAATATTATATTTCATACGTTTTCACTGATTTTTTTCACTAAAATTTATTTCTTAAGGAAACGATTTAAAGTAAGCTTGCAGAACATTTCATTTTAAAACTTCAACTTATTAGTGCCTAGGATCGCCAACTACGACCCAATAAAAACGTTTCTTTTCCTTATTTTTTAAATACAACAGTTGATTGGTCTACAATCTAGATCATTTGTTTAACATATAGGTCAAAACTGAGGTTAAACAGCTATCGCCGAAACAAAGGTAAAGCGGATATAGGGTTAAGAAATCATTTCTTATTACGATACACGATATGATCCCATATGAAAGGAGAAATAATTGATATACACACGAAGGGTTTTAAATGGGTTTATTTAAATGTGTACATGCCCCAGATTTTAAACTGTAATGATGTGGTAAAAGGTTGACATTCGGCAACTGTTGTCAATGTGCTGGTCGAATCCATTCAATCTAAAGTAGGTAGAGACGGTAGAGACGGTACCTTCTTTGACATACATCAAATTTGCAGCAGTCCACTTTGAAAACGTCTTGCCAATACACATGGACAAATTCAATAAAAGAGATCATTGAATAGATTTGCAAACTTTGTGGCAAATTGCGAAATGAATCGTTATGAGCAATATCGTCTTTTGTCACGATGTTTTTAAAAGTCGTCTGCTGCGTAGGCGTCAAAATTCGTATATATGTGGACAGGGATAAGATAAGATAACATAAGATAAGCAAATTTCTTATTAATGTGCCCTGTGTTAATCTACATACACGTATAACATATTTTGTTCAAAGTTATCCATTCCGATCCGCTGTCTCTATAAGTAACCGTAATATTAACACATAAAGTCTCATCAAATGAGTTATATCCAATTATACAATAATACACTGCATGAAATGAACTTCAAAAATAGTGTGCGCTAATCAGATATCGCCTATAATATGGAATTTCTAATATTTTTACACAGACTTTCAAACAAATGTTCAAGATATAAACGTTTTTTATCTTTCCAATTTCTGAATGTTTCTGTTAGCCTGTTATAAACGAAGATTGATTTTAAACCCGTGAACCTATGGGACATATTGATTGACACCGATTTCAACAATGTTAGTCATATCATGGCGGCCAGTCAACTGCCAATATGTTTCCAGGCTTTCTTACACCTGTTCTACACACAACTGTCTTTCCAAGTAATAAGCTGCTGTTCCACATAGACTGTAAGCCCATTGCTGGAAGACGAATGGCACTTGTCGCATTATCTTGTGTCAAACACCGGAAAGCACGTTGGCCGAACTGGTTCGAACTCACAACCACTGGATTGACAGCCCGCGTCACTACCGACTGAGCTACCGGGGCTCGGTCCAATGGGAAGGAACGAATTATGTTCGGCAGAGGCTAATAACCTATTTTCAACTGCGGTAATCGTGGCACAGGCATCCGAGCTTCCACTTGAGAAAAATGGGGACGAAAACACACATTAGCTCGTTAAGATATTACAAATTAGTCTCTCTATAGTGTCCATATACTATAGTAATAATGACCGTAATATTTTAGTATGAGAACAAATTAGAGAATTTCTCCTAGGACCGTGTTACTATAAATAGCCTCTCTATATGGTTCACATAGTATTAATAATAATCATTATTCTTATAGTAAATTATATACAGAGGCTATTTATAGTAGCAAGGGCTATAATAAAGACCATATAGAGACTGTTTGTAGAAGTTAAACGAGGTATTTTGGGTTTTATATGTTTTCAAATGTTTACAAATTAAAACTAGGACGCACTTTCATGTTATTTACAACAAGCCGACCGATGTTTGGGACAGAAGAGGTAGAGCACCGGTCTCGTAACCAAATGGTTCCACGTTTAATCCCAGGATGACAACTTCCCATACCATCGGCGAGAGATATTAATCTGCGGACAGAAAAGGTTGAGCAGCATCGGTCTCGTAACCAAAGGGTCCCGCGATCAATCCCCGAGTTGACATCTTCCCATACCCTCGACGCCAGCTTTTCTCAGATTGTCTTAATACATCGAGAACTCGAGTGTATGCTACTTTAACCCTTTCCCTCATATAGACGCTTTCTGACGCCTCTGCAGCATACGGCTTTTTGAAAACATAGTGACAAAAGAAGAAAAACGTGCAATTTCTCCTTTTGCCACAATGTTTTCCACTTTTTGTCATAGGTTATCAATTCAATTATAGAGATTTTCTATATTTTGACAAAATACACTCAAAGTCGTCTGCTGCAGAATTGCCGTATGAGGGAGAGGGTTAAATCATGTCGATTCGACTAGCACTCGGTATTAGGATAATCTTTTTGAACTCTCATACATTTTTCGTCCAACAGGAAATTTTGTAAAATTTAATGACTAAGTGGCAAACAATGCAGATATCAGGAAAGACAGCTCGTTACGAGCTGCCTCGCCTGCATCTGCATTGTTTGCAAAAGCCTTTTATTGCCTTTGGCAGCGAAACAAATATACGCCATGCAGTCAATTATATAGCATATTATTAGTTCAACAGGGCAGGTATTAGAAATTAAGTTTGGACGCTGTTTAAAATACCCATGGGGGAAATGTGTCTCAGAGTATTATTTATGAAAGACCTGTTTGTGCCTCAGCAAGGTTATATTTATCACCTAGAAAGAAAAGTAATATTCTATAGTCATGAACTTTTGAGTGTTGAAATAATATTGACTCATAACAAAGTATACACCTATAGTATATAATAATAACCCTTCGACTGCTGAAATCGATCTAGTGAAGTCTTTGCCACCGACAAAGGAGCCAGGCCAGCCGACTGACAGTGGTCTTAACTGTTGGCTGCTCACCTTTATATATATATTACCGTTAGATGCCGAGAATTAGCTACGGACTCACTAGTTGATTGATTGCTAAATGTGTTTAAACGCCGTTCTCAACATTTTGTCATTCATTTCACTGGGGCCAGTTTAGCTAAGCATGGGTTTCCTGGCTTAACCCTTTCCCTCATACAACAATTTTGCAGCAGATGAGTTTCAACATATGTTGTCAAAAAATATAAAAATCTCTATAATTGAATGGACAACCTATGACTAAAAGTAGAAAACATTGTGGAAAAAGGAGAAATTGCTCGTTTTGTGCAATTTCTTCTTTTGTCACTATGTTTTAAAAAAAAAAGGCTGCTGCAGAGCCGTCAGAAAGCGTCTATATGAGGGAAAGGGTTAACACCAATTTTCCACTCAACAGTTTTTCGAAACCACTGGCTGTTTTTTCCACATAGAAAAAGCTGTAGATAAGGTGAATGTTTAAAAATTCCAAAACCCGTATTTGACACTCAAACCCAATGTTGTGGGTACTCTACGTGAGACAATTCTGATGCGTACCCACGACATGGGGTTTGGTTGAGTCATAAGAGAAATATATGTGGAATAATATCGGTTTACTGCTCTTTATCTAGTCTTCTGCCTGTTTGCTGCTAATATGAAACCCGCGGACGACGAAAATAAGTACATTATTGCTCTCTATTTACGGACATACACAACTTCGTCAGTGTTCTTTAGGGAATATGCTAGCCAAATTAACCAATCAAATTACATATTCTGACTAGCACCAGCCGAGCACTCAGTATATTACGCCCAAAGACACCCTCCCGGGTGTGTCATCTAACGGAAAGATAGAAGTGTGGCCCAAAACGATTCACGCCCACATGACTTTAAGTAATGCCGAAATGGAGACACGGGCGAGACCCCATTCTCCGGACACGCCGCTTTCAACAGTTGTTCATTTATATCACGGCGATTCTCGGGTACTTTAGCCGAGTACCGGTAGCCCAGTCTGTCAATCCAGGGATTATGAGTTCGAACCCCAGCTCGTCCAACATTCTTTCCGACGCTTGGCAAAAGTCACTATGACAAGCGTCATTTGTGTTTTACCAATGGGCTAACAGTCTATGTGGTAAAGCAGCCGGTTGCGTTGTAAAGACAGTTGTGTGGAGTACTGGTGTGAGAAAGCCAGGAAACACATGAGTATGTGAACTGACCGCCGTGATATGATATTAAAACCGCGTTAAACCCCAATCAATCAACCTGAGTACTTTACCAGTACTATATAGGTGTTATGTATCCAGTCATCGATACATCGGTCGTAAAATTACCCCCGTATTCTGAGGAGACAAGAAGGGAAGTTATTGCTGCCATTTTCGGCTGGTATCTAGTCTGCCCCGAGCTCGAACCGTGCGTGGTCTCCCGCTCCCAAGGCGTGGATGCTCTAACCGTCACACAACGGCTATGGTTTCTGGAGAAAAATTGCTGGTGCCCGTCTCTGATTAATATATAAGAATATGAGCCAATCCACCAGAAAACCAAAAGTGTGGACTGCGTAAAGTATCGATCCGGATCAGCCTAAATATACCGTGTCCCGGACATACACTTTTCACCCCCTGTGGATTTTCTGTTTCAGGAATCATTACTCTATACCTCTATCTCCCTGAGACGGAATGTGTCGGTCCGGATAAGCCTGCGCGGACTGCGCAGGCTGATCAGGGTCGATACATTACTCAGAGTCCATAATGTTTATTTTCTCGTGGAAAATATCATATGTAGATAATGTGAGTTGGTTTGAACATTATCGGGTTTTAACCCCCTTTCCACATACAACAAATCTGCAGCGGACGACTTTGAAAACATATTGGTAAAACTATGAAAAATACCTATAAAGGAAAACATAATAACTAAGAAAATGTGGCTAAAGGAGAAATTGCAATTCCTCCATTTGTCACAAAATTTTCAAACGTCGTCTGCTTGGGTGTCTGGTCTGCATTTAGGAAAAGGTTAATGCTTGAGTGCAGCATGGACAAAAAAAATAGAATGTGTCACTACGTTACGAAGAGTCAATAAGACCCACGAAATCGTCAGGCAGGACTCAGTTATAATACTTTCCCTCATACGACAATTCTGCAGCAGACGACTTTGAACATATTTTGTCAAAAAATCAACCTATGACTGAACGTGGAAAACATTGTGGCAAAAGGAGAAATTGCTTGTTTTAAGCAATTTCTTCTTGTGTCACTATGCTTTTTCAAAAGAGGCGTCGGAAAGCGTCTATATGAGGGAAAGGGTTAACAATTTCCCCCATGCAGATGCCTTTTGACGGTTATCGTAGCAGATGTTGGAAAACGTTGCGACAAGATGTAAACTTATTCATAATGAGATATTTCATACTTTATCCCAAATTTTTTTTTTTTAAAGTCGTCTGCTGCAAATGTGTTGTATGTAGTCTAATGTGGTAGAGGGTTAATACCACATAAGCTGAGCCCCGGTAGCTGTCAATCTATGGGTTTTGAGTTCAAACCCCAGCTATGCCAACATTCTTTCCGACGTTTGACAAAAGTCACTGTAACAAGCGTCATTAGTCTTCCACCAATGGGCGAACAGTCTATGTGAATAAGCAGCCAGTTGCTTGGAAATACTTTTGTGTGAAGAACTGGTGGGTTATAGCCATGAGACACATGAGCAGGTGATCTGGCCGCCTTGATTTAACCTGAAAATTGTTTAAAACGGCGTTAAACCCCAATCAATCAATCAATCAATAATATCACAAAAATATGTGATACTAGTAATCGTTATCTTGCCGCGCATTGAGCTGTTTTAAATTCTTAAAAGAAAGTTAACCCTTTCCCTCATACGACAATTCTGCAGCAGACGACTTTGAACATGTTTTGTCATAATTAAATGGATAACCTATGACAAAAAGTGGATAACATTGTGGCAAAAGGAGAAATTGCACGTGTTGTGCAATTTCTTCTTTTGTCACTTTGTTTTCAAAACGCCGTCTGCTACAAAGGGGTCAGAAAGCGTCTATATGAGGTAAAGGGTTAAGTTTAAAGTTTAAACTTATTAATCCACTTAATCAAAAGTAGATTAAGTAAAAACCTATCTATCTTACATCGTTTGCGTCTCAAGTTTTAGCTTAAAACATTCATCAAGCTCGATGCCTGTTGCATGGAAACTAAAGTACCAGTCATCGAGCCGTTTGTGTGAAAAGCAGAAGCAGAGCCCGGTAACAACGGGATTCGATCCGGGGACCTTTGATAGGCGAAATAAATGAAAAATCATTTTTGAACAAATCTGCATAGGAACCATGGACAAATGAAGGTATAATTTGACAAAGAATAGAAACTAATTCAGATATATATGAGCCGTTCCACGAGAAAACCAACTCTGCGTAATGTATCGACCCAGATCAGCATGCGCAGTCCGCGCAGGCTAATCCGGACCGACACATTCCATCTCAGGGGATAGAGGTAAACAGTAATGATTCCTGAAACTGAAAATCCAAAGGAGCCGGAAAGTGTCTGCCCAGATTGGCCTGTGCGGCTTGCTTAGGCTTTTCCGGGTCGATTCTTTATGCAGAGTCCACAATGTTGGTTTTCTCGTAATTCGGCTCTTATATTTTATTCTCATGGCATACTTTTTCCAATAACGTTACCATACACTATAAAACATTTCAAATAATAAGTGGACAAACGTTTCTCTATCGGAACATTGAGTAAATAAAGTAACCTGAATAGTTTTTCGTAACTTTCATGTATAAACGTTGAAAGGGTCTGTCAATATTTTGAGGATTTTCTTTTATTAAAATTGTTTAAGATTATAACATCTACAGGTCTCCTGGTACGTCCAGATTAATCGTAGCGCCGTGACAGAAATGGTTTAAATATCCTATAGTAATATGGCAATGTGAAATCCTAAAGGTTACGGGAGGATAACAGAATTTCAAAGGTGACAGGATTTTTTTTAAACATCAATCGTCACAAGATATAGCTGAATTAATCTCTTTGACCTTCAACAGAATTTGTCTTGAGAAACAGACTTGATCTATTTCAACCGAAATTGTCTCGAAATCTAGCTGACTTATCTTCGCCAACAGAAATGTTCTCGAAATACAACTGACTTATCCCTTTCAACAGAAATTGTCTCGAAATACAGCTGACTTATCTCTTTCAACAGAAATTGTCTCGAAATACAGCTGACATTATCTTTTCAACAGAAATTGTCTCGATATACAGCTGACATTATCTTTTTCAACGGATCATGTCTCAAAATGCAGCTGACTTAAATCTCTTTTAACAGACATTGTCTAAAAATGCAGCTGACTTAATCTCTTTCAACAGACATAGTCTCAAAATTAATTAATCTTTTTCAACAGATCTTGTCTCGAAATACAGCTGACTTTATCTCTTTCGACAGGTTTGTTTCGAAATTCAGCTGATTTCATCTCCTTCAACATAAATTATCTCGAACTACAGGCGAGCATTGTATCCGTACAGTATCACCAGAGCCTTCACTGTTCGCTTTCACGTAATGTATTCATAGATTCATAATTTTACAAAACAATAAGAACCGTAACCCCACTTCACGTGACTCTGTTTGCGGAGAGTCAATTAGACCTAAACTCGCAGGGAAAAGGCTGATATAGAAATGCGTTTTATTTTTAGTTTATTTTCATTTACGCTTCCGATCAAACAAGACGTATTCAGATACGCTGAAGTTGTAACTGCAACTTTCCGCATCTTATAATCTCATTATCAAGTATTTTCAAAGCAGACGGTATCATTTTGTTACAAAGGATAACACAATGAAAGAACAAGAAGAAATATTTCCGTTTTGAGCAATTTGTTTCTTTTCAAACAATACCTTCAAACGTCGTTCGTCGTAAAAACGGCACAAGCCTTGTGTATCAATGACAGATGTGAGCTCCATTTTTTCCACGCCACGGATTCGGGAATTACAAAAGTGCCTCCACCCCAAGGAGACCGTCGTTTTCAAGGCATTTACTCTTTCACTGCCGAATTCGACAACATCGACTCTTACGTGTTGAACATTGGACCACTCCATTTTTCGTCAAATAGGAAAATTAGTGAAATTTAAAGTCTAATTGGCAACTTATTCAGATTTCAGGAGAAACAGCTTGTTTCTCACCTGAATCTGCATTGGTTGCAAAAGCCTTTAATTGCCTTTCCTAGCGAAAGGGTTATCACCCATTATACAAATATTCATGTATACATAATGGACTGTATTTTTCAAAAGGACCCTCTTAACGCACAGTTCATTTAAATATCCGAAATAAGAGCTTGCTTAGCAAACAGTTCACTTATTCATCATGTTTACTGGACCGAATTGTTAGAAGTGCCAACATTTCAACAATATTTGCTCTCCGAAGTCCCAAAACTTACTTGACTTTCTCCATTTATCTGCAGCAGGCGACATTTAACTCATTTGCAGCAGGTCACAAACAATGTTCTCTGTCTCAACCATATGTTATTTTTTAGTTATCTGGTCGGGAATAATAAATCGCATCTGTTTTTATTTTCATTTCGCAAATGAGCCGTCCCACGGGAAAACCAACATTGTGGACTCTGCGTAAAGTATCGACCCGGATCAGCCTTAGCATGCCGCGTAGGATAACCTGGACAGGCACTTTTCGCCTCCTGTGGATTTTCTGTTTCAGGAATCATTACTTTATACCTCTATCTCCCTGAGACGGAATGTGTTGGCCCGGATTAGTCTGCGCGGACTGCGCAGGCTGATCTAGGTCGATACATTACGCAGATGCCATAATGTTGGTTTTTCTTACGGGACGGCTCAAATGTAGGGACGTATTTCACTATCATGGTGACGTTATTCCGTTTGAGAATCTACGATCTTTAATATACTTACATACATATATATTTTTTATTTGCATCGGTAATGTATACTTTTTAGCCATTTACAACAGAAATATGACAAAGGCAGAAAAGTGAATACATCACATCAAGAAAGACAAACAATTTAATGAGTAACTATTAACCAAAAGAGCTAAATATATATATATACAAAAGCAAAAGACATGAGTGGAACAAAAACTTCAAAGAAGTGCTTCATGAGAGGTTTAACCCTTTCCCATCTACAGACGTAGTCCGCCGCATCTGCTGCAGACGACTTTTGAAAAAGTTGTGGGCAAAATCAGAAATAGCTCATAACGAGCAATTACTCCTTTTGCCACAATGTTTTCGCATCTTTTCATTGCATTTATAGTGATCTTATATATTTTTGTCTGATTGTTGTCAAAGTCATCTGCTGCAGATTTTTTTCTGTGTGAGAAAGGGTTAAAGATTTTTATCGGATTAGACAACATTCGAGAAAGGAAAAGGAGCAATATAGGGATAAGTTTAGTTAAGTATAGAAAATAATAAGTAGCAACAATGACATAACAAAAAATACACAGAGATAATTATCAGAATGTTCAATGACTGTTTTCTTATGGTCATTGCTTCGTGTATATAGTTTTGTTTATATTCATGTTGTGGTACATGTAGTTGCACAATACATCATACCAAACAGAGTATTCGGTATTAATATAGGGGAGTCATGGAGAGGTACGATGAAATGAAACAATTTTACCGGGGTATACGAGGATCTCTTTGAAAGTTCAGTTAAAATTACGGTTATTATAATTATACAGGGTATATTGATCGAGATCGTGTTATGTTTGCCATGGCTTTGTAAACGTTAACAAACTAGTACGAAAAGGATTTAACCCTTTCCCTCATACGACAATTTTGCAGCAGACGACTTTGAACACATTTTGTCAACAAAATAGAATATCTCTATAATTGAATGGATAACCTCTGACTAAAAGTGGAAAACATTGTGGCAAAAGGAGAAATTGCACGTTTTGTGCAATTTCTTCTTTTGTCACTATGTTTTCAAAAAGCCGTCTGCTGCAGAGGCGTCAGAAAGCGTCTATATGAGGGAAAGGGTTAAATAGATTTTGAATAATTGGGTTCATTCAAAAGCCGCGTAATACAAATATATATCATCATGTAGGTCAAACTAGCTATATAGGCCGTTCTCCTCCATGGTAAAAGGTACACAAGTTTGCTTTTATGAACAGTGTAGACTCAGATCCGCACCGCATAAAATCCATTCCATGAACAAAAGAGCCGGTCCATGGGACAATGTACAAGTTTGCTTTTATGAACAGTGTAGACTCAGATCCGCACCGCATAAAATCCATTCCATGAACAAAAGAGCCGGTCCATGGGACAATGTACAAGTTTGCTTTTATGAACAGTGTAGACTCAGATCCGCACCGCATAAAATCCATTCCATGAACAAAAGAGCCGGTCCATGGGACAATGTACAAGTTTGCTTTTATGAACAGTGTAGCCTCAGATCCGCACCGCATAAAATCCATTCCATGAACAAAAGAGCCGGTCCATAGGACAATGTACAAGTTTGCTTTTATGAACAGTGTAGATTCAGATCCGCACCGCATAAAATCCATTCCATGAACAAAAGAGCCGGTCCATGGGACAATGTACAAGTTTGCTTTTATGAACAGTGTAGACTCAGATCCGCACCGCATAAAATCCATTCTATGAACAAAAGAGCCGGTCCATGGGACAATGTACAAGTTTGCTTTTATGAACAGTGTAGACTCAGATCCGCACCGCATAAAATCCATTCCATGAACAAAAGAGCCGGTCCATGGGACAATGTACAAGTTTGCTTTTATGAACAGTGTAGACTCAGATCCGCACCGCATAAAATCCATTCCATGAACAAAAGAGCCGGTCCATGGGACAATGTACAAGTTTGCTTTTATGAACAGTGTAGATCCAGATCCGCACAACCAGTTTAAGATCTACACGTTTTACATATTACAAACTAAAGCTTGTTAGAAGCTTATGTCAACTTGTCTAGATTCTGATAAGACGGAGCAGATGTACAGACTGGTCTGAACCCACACTTGTTACTAATGTTCAGAAATGCCAACTTGTACATCGAGGGCTTGGCGTGAAACAGTTGCAACTTAAAATCTATTTTGAAAACCCTGGTTTAGGGACAATTTTGACACTTTTGTAAACAATGCAAATTTAGGTGCCATTGCTCAGAACGAGCAATGGCACCTAAATTTTCTTTGTTTACCAAGAAAAGTTATTTAACGCTTATAAAGACTTTATGGCGAGGTAATTCATCTTGGTAAAAAAATACCAATTTTAGTTACAACCGTTTCACGCCAAGCCCTCGACATACTCTCATGGACGGGCTCATTTGACACTTAGTAGTTTAATTTTGCCGTTCTCAACATTATTTCATGTCGGCGACCGAAGACTTAGTCTGGTTCCCTGTGTTATCAAACCGGTGTACATGACTATGGAAAGTGCATTCTTGGGAACGTGCATTGCCCAGGGACAACCCCATGACCGCCGCAAAAGAGACATCGAACCCAGGACGTCCGGTTTCAAATCCCCCAAGCTAACCACTCGACCACGGTGGATTCCTGACCATTAGTAAGTGCCCCTCACAGATTTCTAGATACGGAGTGTATATCTTACCTGACATTTAAAAGATATGTTACATTTCTTAAATAAATCCTCTCACTGGTACGATTATTTTGATATTGATTTGTCGGGTTTAAAGCCGTTTTCAACATTTGTTCAGTCATATCACGGCGGCCAGTTCACCTCCCTATGTATTCATGTCTTACTCACACCAGTATTCCACACACCAGTCTTTCCAACTAGCTTCTTTTTTTACACAGACTGTTTGCCCGTTGGTTGAAGACAATTTATGCTTGTCGCATTGATGTCGGAGTGTTTGGTTGAGCTTGGGATCGCTCTCAAAATCCATGATTGACAGCCTGCGTCCTTACTGACTGAGCTACCGGTGCTCTTTTGAGTAGCCAAAACCTAATGTGTTTTTTTTAGCTACATTGGAACAAAAACCTGAAATCCACACACAGTTTATTCGGACCTCTCAGTGCGCGTATGGTAAGCAGATATCAGTATGCAGTACTATCTTCCAACGGTTCTTTTAAAAGCTTATTTGTTTCACTGGGGATTTACGCCGTTTTCAACATAATTTCAGTTTTATCACTGTGGAAGTTAACTTATTCATGATCCCTGGGTAATTCAATCGGTTTTAGGCTGGTAAATTTGCTTGATAACACAAGGAAACGTCCACGGACATTACCGATCTTTCACGACTTAGAAAAGCCTACCAGTAGGGCTGGTAATTTAACCAGGAAACGCCGAGATAATACGGGTAAACAAATCGACGGCGAAGCCGGCGATGTTTCCCGTCAATAGGTAATGTGTATGAACTTTAAAAAAAAATTGCTATACCGTCTTTCCAAAAATTGTGTCCAGAGTGGATTTTTCGATGCAGTCACGATTCTGCAACGTTTTGATTGGATGAAAAGAAAATATCGAAACAAAAAAAACTTCAAGAGGAAATAATTAAATATGATAATACGTACTCGATAAAGGAACGAGCACAATTAATTTTATGTATGATAATTTCCGTTTAATAACACTTGTCGTCTATTTCTAAACGAGTTCAAATAATAACTCATAAGGGTTTTTTTACTTTCCGGAAGTTACAAATCCAAATTCCTGTAATAATATGACGTCATTCTATTAGCGTAACGCAAATACGACAGAAAGTATAGGAAACGTTAGTTTGACTTGTCACAAATAAAGTTCCGTAATTATGGAATCGTTTTATTTGAAGTACTTTATGAAGGGCAAGTTGATTATTTGTTGTACCTGTCATCAAAATTTCATGGATTAACCTGATGATGGTTTTTATTTTCTTTGCTTAGGACGGTAGGACTCGTAATTGACGTAAATAACTGATCGTGCTGCAAGCAAGGGGCTAACTGCAGTTCGCGGGGAATTATTTACCGATCACAAAAGTTAATAAATGTTTATCCGAAATAGGTAGCACCTATACTCATATTATGAAAAAAATAAATCCATAAATGGCTTTTTGCGTTCATAGGTTACAGGTGTGAGATATTTTTGTTTTGTTTGTTTTGTTCAATAAGCCATGAAGCTTTCTGAAATGAAACTGGCCAAATCCATGGGGGCCGCCATTTTGGGTATGTATAAAATGAGACGAAAACCACGAATTGAAAATTCTTGTAGTCTTTTTATTCCTTTTTTTTGAAATCGATATGTAAGAAACATGTTTTCCCGTTCGTCAACAAAACGACAGCATTAACCTTCTACGCCCGAACCTAAATTTTGACTGTATCGTAGCCAAAGAAGGACGTGACGTCATTTCCGTAACACTTCATCTTGGCGTAACGTCAATGGAGCGACGTCGTTTTCCGCAAAATGAAAGAACCCAAATTCCTATACATGAGCTATAGACGCACTCATTCAAAGTATAATTATTT
This sequence comes from Serripes groenlandicus, assembly GCA_031761405.1. Lineage (NCBI taxonomy): Eukaryota > Metazoa > Mollusca > Bivalvia > Cardiida > Cardiidae > Serripes > Serripes groenlandicus. The sequence continues at coordinate 166,542,588 of JASEVX010000001.1, read as the reverse complement.
ATCAAACTTTTTGGCAAAAGGATAACTTTCTCATAAGAAGCAATTGTTCTTTTGGCGACAATTTTTTCCTAAATCGTCTGCTGCAAAGGCGTCAGAAACCGTCTCTAATAGGGAAAGAGTTTAGCAGAAATGTGACCCCTTACATAATTTGTTCCTGTCATATTGAAAAAGGCAGTCGCCAGGTGGCATCAGAAAGGGGCTGATCTATTTGCTTCTTTACCATAATGCAGGTGATCGATTAAGGATCATCTTGGCCCTCATCTTTTAACCTCGTTCATTATAAATCAATTCCATGATTTTCTGAAAGTCTTTACTTTATTATTTTCTGTTCGTAATAATAGACGACAGCAATACGAATAATTCCAAATATGTTTTGATAATGAAAGAAACATGACATTAACATTATTATCATCTAGTCTATTACTTATAAATCATTTATTATGGCCAAAGTATGCTCTTTAAAAAAAAATTATAATTATCTTGCGTTTTTTCGTAAATAGGTAGCACCTATAGATATATTATCATAGATAATAAATAGCTGTAAGCGCATGACACTTAGAAGAATTAACCTACGGATCAACTTGTCACGACGCAAGAGCTATTTGGTAGCTTTCTTATGTCTCATCTCAATTATTATGCTATGAATTATTTAGGTACTATAATTATCACCGGGAGAATGAATGGTCGTGACATTATAAAGCCAATTATCACACATGTATGAACTATAGCTAAAACAAGCTAACAACATAACTGAAACTGGCATGGTAAAAACTGTAGATAGGCGAATGCTGTACTTACCATCGGTAGCTCAGGTAGTAGCGACGCGGGATGTCAATACAGGGGTTATGAGTTCGAACCCTAGCTAACTCGGTCAATATTCTTTTCGGCGTTTGAAAAAAATGTAAATGCGACAGGCGTCATTCGCAATGTACAAATAAGCTCACATTATATGTTGAAAAGCAGTCGTTACTTGGAAAGAATTTTATGTAGTTAACTTGTGTAAGAAATTCTAAATTATTTTCTACAACTGGACCGTTTCATACATATTTTAAGTACACAAAATCCGCTTTAAAGGTAACTATCTAAACTTTGTCGAAATTCACCTATCAACCTTAGTTTAGAAATCTTGTGAAAATTAACACTACTTGGATCGAGCCATGTACAGTGGACTCCAAGTCGAAAGGGGTAGATCAATTAATTCGAGTAAACGTGATCGATTGATCACTCGAGATAGATCTATGCTACATTCATCTATGTATTTTCAGCTTTGTAATTCATGAATACATGTTCTTTATTTCATCCAAGAATTAGTTCAATTAAACGATATATGAGAGTTATATCGTGTTCGAGATATCGCGAGTCCACTGTATGTCTAAAATCGTATTGAAGTAATATATTGTTTACATTACTCAGAGACATATTAATACATATATATGTCTCTGCATTACTGCATCGGTTGAGCTCCGGTAGCGACGCGGAATGTCAATCCAGGGGTTTCGAATCCCAGCGAATGCAGTACGTTCCAATATGTAGACGCACTTTGACGCCTCTGCAGCAGACGACTTTTGAAACATTGTGGCAATTTCTCTTTTTGCCATGTTTTTCACTCCTTTAAATAATTAAAACTTTCCTAATAGAGATTTTCCATTATCTCTCTAAGTTTCAAACGTCGTATGCTTCTGATATGTTTGTATGTGGGAAAGGGTGAATATAGAATCTTGAGATAATATGTAAGTTCTACATGCTCTTTTCCACATCAATGTTCAAACTTCATATTATACATGCATATGCGAACGACTATCAAATGATATGTATACAGCGATAATCTAATAGAATAACATATTTCAAATAAACATGGTGTATTTTTTCATCAATCACTGATTCACTAAACAAAATTAATATCGATACAACATTGTATCATTATTTCTCTATATGTATGCATGTACATTTATTTTCATTATGTGTACTTTCAAACGTTGAAACTGAATTGAATTGAATATCACATTCTGGTCAGTGTTGGGACTCTTTCAATGAAGGTGTTCTAATGTCCAATTATCTTAATGGTGGAAAGTGCAGTATCCGATCAAAATGTACGTACGTACATACGCATCTGTAATATACTAGAACCCTTGATATCATGTTCGAAAAATCGGGTTTGACCTTTAACCCTTTGTCGTGTTTACTCTAAAGACTTGTCTCAATCAGTATAATGGACAGAAAAAAAGAAAATGGAATTCATCCTCTTTTTCATTCCTATTACATAAGAATCATAACATTGGGATTTGACCATTGTTTAGACAAGGTTCGTCCCAATGGGTATAACGAAACAGATAAGAAGGAACTTGAATTCATCCTCTTTTTTATATCAGCATTACATAAGAATAATAAACAAGAGCACCGTGTACGGCACAGACGCTCGACTGATAGGGAGAAAAAAAAAGAGCTAAACAAAAAAAACCTTAACCTTAGACCACGCCGCCACCGCCGCCGCCACCGACGACGATGCCAGGGCCATGACAATAGCTCTAGTTTTTTCAAAAGTCGAGCTAAAAAATGATGTCTTTCTTACATATCATATCTATTTGTTTCAATTCTTAGAGAATGTGACAACAGTTAGACAGTATGTAGAATCAACATACATATTTGAAAGTAAATCGCTGTTAATGTACACATTTATTCTTTATAGAAAATCACCAATCAACCTTTGTTTAAAAATCTTGTGAAAATTTGTATGATTAACACTACTTGGATGGAGCCATATACGGTGGACTCGCAATAACTTGAAGTCGAAAGTGATCAATAAATTACTTCGAGTTATCTACTTGTTCGAGTGATCTCCTCGAACGAAGTAGGCCCTATACTAAATTCATCTATGTATTTCCAGCTCCTTAATTCATTCATACTTAATTTTATCCAGGAATTATTTCGAGTTAACTGATATATGCGAGTTATCCCATGTTCGAGATATCGCGAGTATACTGTATGTCCAAAACCGTATTGAAATAATAGATTGTTAACATTACTCAGAGACATATTAATACATATATATATGTCTATGCATTACTGTACCGGTTGAACTCCAATAGCGACGCGGGATATCAAACCAGAAGTTGTGAGTTCGAATCCCAGCTTTGTCAAAATTGTTTCCGACGTTTGACAAAAGTCAATGCGATAGGCTTCATTCTACTTCCACAAATAGACTTACCGTCTTTGTTTGAAAGCAACCAGTTACTTTTGAAGACTGTTGTATTGAGTAATGGTTTAAGGAAGTCAGAAAACACATTGGTAGGTAAACTGGCTGCCCTTATATGAATGAATATAACACGGCGTTAATTAATTAACCCTTTCCCTCATATAGACGCTTTCTGAAACCTCTACAGCAGACGGCTTTTTTAAAACATACTGACATAAGAAAAAAAATGCTCAAAATGAGCAATTTGTCCTTTTGCAACAGTGTTTTCCACTTTAAGTCATAGGTTATCCATCCAATTAAAGAGATTTTCTATTTTTTGACAAAATATGTTCGAAGTCGTCTGCTGCAGAATTGTCGTATGAGGGAAAGGGTTAAACTCGAATCTTTCAACATTACTGTACCAATACCAGATAACATGTACGTGTATACAGGTAATATCAGCTGTGTGTTTGTCACCCCATAATCCTATATCTACATATAAATATAACTCGACCAATTCACGTTATCCGGACAATCGGACAGATGTACCGTGAAAACTCGCGTTTACTCGAACATGTGGTGAAAAATCGAATAAATCGTTTAACTCGAACCGATTCCTGGAGGGAAGAAATTTAAGACATATTACAAGGGAGACAACAAGTACAAGTATCTACAGATAATATTGCATCAGTTATCCCGCTTGTTAATAGTTTGCCTACTTCTGCAGCAGACGACTTGGAACATATTTTGTCAAAAAATGGAAAATCTCTTTAATTGAATGGATAACCTATGACTAAAAGAGGAAAACATTGTGGCAAAAGGAGAAATTGCTCGTTCTGAGCAATTTCTTCTTTTGTCACTATGTTTTCAAAAAGCCGTCTGCTGCAGAGGCGTCAGAAAGCATCTATATGAGGGAAAGGGTTAAAGATCTCTCTGGAGCAATAGCAATAAATACCCTTACTGACTTCCTTCACGGAAACGTCAATGTCGGCATTTCTTTACTACTGAAGGATTTGCCTTGGCCAGTTGGGATATTATATACCTACCAGTAGGGCTGGTAATTTAACCAGGAAACGCCGAGATAATATCATAGATAATAAATAGCTGTAAGCGCATGACACTGAGAAAACACGCATACGATATATCAACATACGGAGAAACTTTTCACAACGAAAGTTCGATAAGAGAGTGTTCTCATTTATCACATAAATACCCTTATTTTCAAGTTGAGAACAAATCACGGAACAACGGAATCCAACATGTGTGATAACAAAAACACGTCATACACGCGACTACTGATGACGTCATTTTGACCTTTATCTTTATTATGTTTATTGTTAAGTTGTTAAATTTTACACATTGAAAAATGCAATAATACGTTATTTTGAATAAATAACGAGTCTTAATTGTTTAAAACATTGTTGTTTGTTTTCTTCTTATTCAAAAATGATGAGGACTACTTTTGTATGCGGTGAATCACAAGTTCTCATGAAGAATAGGTTATTCGGTCTTTGTTTTGATGTTGTCAATATTTTTCATTAAAACACACTGTTTAGGTGATAAAAAGAATCCATCACTCGTTTTTTTTTGGAGAAGATTTCTTAAATTCGTCTCGAAAAAGAGAGTTATTAACCTCGCCAAGAGGCTCGGTTAATAACCGTCTTTTTCTAGACTCATTTAAGAAATCTTGATCTCCAAAGAAAACTCATGATGGATCCTATATGTATCTGAATTACATAGGTACTATAATTATCATCGTGAGAATAAATTGCCATGCCATTATAAAGCCAATTATTACACATGTATGAAATACAGCTAAAACAAACATACAACATAACTGAATGTGGCCTGGCAAAAACTGTAGATAGGCGAATGCAGTATATTTCCAATATGTAGACGCACTTTGACGCCTCTGCAGCAGACGACTTTTGAAACATGATGGCCACAATGTTTTTCACTCTTTTCAATAATTAAAATTGTTCTTATAGGAGATTTTCCATTATCTCTCTATGTTTCCAAAGTCGTATGCTTCTGATATTTTTGTATGTGGGAAAGGGTGAATATAGAATCTTGAGATGATATGTAATTTCCTCATGCTTTTTTCCACATCAATGTTCAAACTTCATATTATACATGCATACTAATCCACTACACATTTTTAATATCGATACATCACTGTATCAAATGTTCACTATATGTATACATGTTCATTTATTTTCATTATGTGTAATTTAAAACGTTAAAAATGAATTGAATTGAGTATCACATTCCGGTCAGTGTTGGGACTCCTTCCATGAAGGTGTTCGTGAATCCGGCGATTTTATCCTATCATTAGGTCATATGTATGAACTTTGCAAAAACTTTGCTATACCGTCTATCCAAAAATTGTGTCCAGCGTGGTTTTTTTCGATGCAGTCACGATACTCGTGAGTTTTAATTGGATGAAAAGAAAATATCGAAACAAAAAAAGCTTCTAGAGGAAATAATTAAATATGATACTATGTACTCGATAAAGGAACGAGCACAAGTAATTATAGGTGTGTGATAATTTGTTTGTAATAACACACGTCGTCTATTTTTTAACTGAGTTCAAATAAAAACTGATAAGTTACTGACTTACCGGAAGTTACACATCCATTTCTGTAATATGACGTCATTCTATTATCGTAACTCCAATGATGAATAAATACCCAAAAGGAAAACGACAGTAATGATAGGAAAGGATAGTGTGACTCATCACAAATATAGCTCCGTAAATTATAGAATAATTTCACTGGAAGTACTTTATGAAGGGCAAGTCGATTAGTTTTTGTACATGTCATCATTATATGATGGATTTAAAATCTTTGACTGCATATTTTAAAGAATATATGCTTAGCCAGATGAAGATATTTAGTTTATTTTCTCAGGACTTAAAGGACAACGCTCGGCTGAAAACAACCCGCTTTGATATGAAAGATATCGATCTCAACTAAATTTATTTTAGATGCATTTCATTAACAAACACCTTATAATCAAGAAATTGCAATTTTAACACGACTAAAAGTGCTTTTCGGTTCCGGTAATGGGCGCGGCCATTGTTTGCTTATCAGTCGATCGCGAGACATTCTGATAAGAATCGTGACGTCATAACCCCTCATCGGTTCATTTATCACACAATAAAGTATACACATAGCCGGTGGTCGAAATTAAAAATTAAACATCGTAACTATAAAAAGAATTTACAATAGTTTGTGAAATACTTTAACGTAAAATTACTTGCTCAAATAAGAGTTCTTGATGCATATATTTGTTTCTGTAGTGTACTAAATCGACTAAATCATGACCCCTTCGTGAAGGATATTGTGGGTGGGGTAGTGTTACGAAAACCATACAGTTTTGTTACTGGAATTTGTACAAGCGAATGAACAATGCCTCAGTGCCAGGCAGGTAATAGCTAGGAGCGCCAATGATATATGTAGATTATTGATGGATGCCTAGAAGCTCGAATTATGAGGCAGATTTACTAAGCAGATATCACGATAGTGATGATTGTTTTGTTGTTGATTACTGATTACAATAGTAACTGCATTATCAACGGACGGCCTGTTAAATTTGGGCTATTAGCAATAAAAGTAATTGCTAATTGTTAATATAACAGTTATTTATTTCAGGTTTATGTTTAGAGGGCACTGTGATTAGCATAAATTAAAATATAATTCTTTATAATCTACAGCATATGACTTTGAAATTATAAAATCCAAAATACAGAAACTCTCAATAAAGGATATTTTTATCAATAAATATTATTCCATTATATGGACAGTTTCAGTTAAGAAACACTTACTGGAATAGAGAATCACTATTATTTATAAATCATTTGTTTTCTTCAAAATTATAAAAATTGTCAAATCAAAATCATCATCATCAAGTAACTTACAAGCTGATAAGATTACATCAAAGTGTCATAAAACACACTAGTGTGCCTGTACATCACAGCCAGATGGTCACACAGCAGGGGACCAACCATAAAGTACTGTCAATCAATGATAGTATTCTTTTGTTATGCAAGGGTCAGTCCAAGCACACCACCCTCTGCACAGCATGGGTCATACATTTTTGTAGTTTTTTTGGTAATTAAAAGAAATGCCATTTATAAGCAAGAACATTTATTAAAAATTAAAATTAAAAATAAATCAGTTGATAATAACAATAAATGTTATATTTTACTTTCTCCTGATTTTCATTCTTTTTTACAGTCATATAAATATCAAAATCATAAAATATTATTATTACTACTACAAGCATATCTATAATACGTTTATATTATGCATGCAGTAGTTATAAATTTATACAACATTATATGATTCACACACAGATATGGACTGAAAAAAGGAATGATATAATAATGTATCGGCCACACATATAAAGTTTACACCTACGTGTTCGACAGTTGATCTGGTGCTCGTGCATTGCTTCTCCTAAAGGCCATAATCTGAATTAAGGCAACCTCTAGAACGTATCTGTTCAAGACAACAGGCTGAATGTTAGGCATCTCTGTTATGCAAAGATGATCATCAATACTCCCGATGGTTAAATTGCTCTCCTTGCAACATACATTTTCGTCTGGTAACGGCATTACGATGCAATTATAGCATGAACAAAACTCCTCCTTAGAAGTCGGGACTTGTGCGATCTCCACTTCTTGATACACATTATTCCTTTCCATTTCCAAAAGTTCGATGTCTGAATACTCTGGTTCAAAATTATATGCGATAATCTCGTCTACTTCGTACTCCATAATTATAAGAGGGTGACGGTCAAAACGTCGAGTTAAGAAACAAGAACAAAATGGGAGTCAAAACGTCGAAAATGAGAATATATATATAGTCAAAAGGAAAATATATTGTCTTTATACTATGCCGTAAAATAAACAGTTTGTAGTTAATTGTGATAGATCTATTCAATAAGAGTTGTGTAAATAAATAAAAAGAATAAAGCGATGGCATAATGAATTTGTTTGTTGCAGTTTTAAAAAATAAATTGCTGTGGCAATTATGAATATTATATGTGTAATAAGTGCATGGTTTTTTATATTGTCGTACCGATTATTAAAAATGTGTAATGTTTGTTGCAGCTTTGAAAATATTAAGAATGCGTCATTACTTTAATCGGCTTTATAACTAAAATTAAAAGTTAATAATTCATTGATGTGTTCTTGTTTATTCCTTTTATTTAATTTCTCCTTTATAATTGCATTGACAGAAAAGTTTCGAAAATGTACGTTTCGTATATGACTAAAGATATTTTATTTAATTTTAGTATTGTCTTATCACATTGTGCGGTAAAACTTTATAAAACAACATATATAAGAATTATTCTATACAATTTTCCTTTTCGACGTTTTGACTCCCGTTTTTTCTTGTTTATCAATTTGACTGTTTAAAAGATAAGATGGCGATCTGAAAATTTTCTAATCTGTACCTATAGTGAAAAACGAATGAGGGGTTATGACGTCACAGTAAGCTATAAATAGACCAATATGGCGGCGCCCATAGCTGATCGACACGACGTGAAAACACAAACTTTAAAAGCATATATCTTGGTAGTTACAGCATATAAAACAAAATTAATTACATCAAAATGATGCATTACTGTAGGGCTATTAAGGGATATAGTTTAGACTCAGCCAAGCGTATTCCTTTAAGGACTCGTAAATAACTTATAATCAAATCACTGATAGTGCTAGGCAAGGGGCTAACTGCAGATCAAGTAGAATGACTAACCGATTACATAAGTTAATAAATGTTTACCTGCAATAGGTACCGCCTATACTCATATTATATTGTTTGCATAACTGAGAGACATATTAATAAATATATATGTCTCTGCATTACTATACCGGTTGAGATCCGGTAGCGGGATGTCAATCCAGGGTTTTCTAAGTTCGAATTCCAGCTTGGCCTACATTATGTCCGACGTTTGACAAAAGTCAATGCGACAGGCGCCATTCGTCTTCAACCAATGGACTAACGGTCTTTGTTTGAAAGCAAGCAGTTACTTTTAAAGAATGTTGTGTCGAGTAATGATGTAAGGAAGTCAGCAATCATATCTGTAGGTGAACTGGCCGCCGTAATATGGGTAAATAAATCGACGGCGATTTTTCCCCGCCAATAAGTAATATGTATGAACTTTGCAAATTGCTATACCGTCTATCCAAAAATTGTGTCCAGAGTGGATTTTTCGATGCAGTCACGATTCTGCTACGTTTTGATTGGATGAAAAGAAAATATTGAAAAAACTTCTAGAGGAAATAATTAAAATATGATAATACGTACTCGATAAAGGAACAAGCACAAGTATTTTTTTTTTCTGTGATAATTTGCGTGTAATAACACTCGTCGTCTATTTTTAAAATGAGTTCAAATAACAACTGATAAGGTTTACTGACTTACCGGAAGTTTCAAATCCAAATTTCTGTAATATGACGTCATTCTATTATCGTAACTCCAATGATGAATAAATACCCAAAAGGAAAATGATAGAAATGATAGTGTGACTCATCACAAATTTAGTTCCGTAAATTATAGAATAATTTCATTGGAAGTACTTTACGAAGGGCAAGTCGATTATTTTTTTTGTACCTGTCATCATTATTTCATGGATTTAAAATATTGGACATATTTTAAAGTTGAATATATGCTTAATCAGATGATGATCTTAGTACGGTAGGACTCGTAAATAATCAAATCACTGCATGATAGTGCTGCGAGCAAGGGGCTAACTGAAGATCATGTAGAATGGTTAACCGATTACAAAAGTTAATAAATGTTTATCCGAAATAGGTACCGCCTATACTCAGATTATATGGAATACAGTAACTTCGTGCCCCAGTAATTTCGTTTCCTGTATATTTCGGTAATTTCGTACCCGGGAAGCTTGTCATTTGAAGCCGCGAAGACGTCCTGCCAAATGTTGCCCCCATTCAAGAAAACAGCTAAAATATCAAATCCTCGACTGTCCAGTTTTATTGACAATAAGACATTTTTCAATATATTGCAGTAAATGTAGCAAACAAACACAATTACAGCCAATTTCATTTTTTGTTTTTTGTTTTACATTGAACAGTTTAGCAGGGAAAGCAGCTATGTCTATGACCGAGTCTTTGTCAACATATGGAAGTAAGGCTAGAATAAGTGGTCTGTTTTTCAACAGAAAAGGCTATAGTATATAAACTTAAAGGCAGTTCAAAATTAATGTCAGTAATAAGTCACCCAGGGACCTCATATAAGTGTTCTGTCCGCTGCTATAACTGAAATGTATCTGTTTTCTGTGTAATATATTGTGAATTCCAGTTTTCTGTGTGAAATTGTCTAATCTATACATTAAACATGGTAACAACTGGTATACATTGTATCAGGAATCTAGAACTGTACTCTACATGCCTGATGTATCAAATAAATTCGTATACTTTATTTAAATTATTTATTCAAATCTCAGCAGAAACATGTTTTGAAAGAAGCAACTAAACTTAACAATTTATACATGAAAACATTATGTTTTGGGGAATCATCACCCGTTTTAACAAGAGTTCTGAGTTCAAATCTCAGCAGGAACATGTTTTAAAAGAAGCAACTAAACTTAACAATGTATACAGGAAAACATTATTTTTGGGGGAATCATCAGAGTTGTCTGAATGAAACGCTTGTCCCATTATTATCGAGGCTTCTGGTGAAAACATTTTATGAAAACAGTTATTTACTCCCTGTACCCTTTTCAAAAGCTTTTATAATTGAGCAATAACAATCAGAAAAAGGAACTTGAAGTTAATCAATAATGATGACTCTGAGAAGCTGATCATTTTCAAGGTCTGATCATATCCTTCACTATCCATATTGACAAACGACATATTTCATATACATGTATGTATAATCAAGTGTTGACACTTGTACTTATTAACAAATAAACTTATGCTGTTTCATGTTTTACAAATTAAAAACCAGCAAAGGAGATAGGGGTTCAAAGTGAAGATATTGTTGGATAGGAAGATATTGTTCATTTTGGAGCAATTACAACATTCCGACAATGTATTCAGATTAGTCACAGACATCACGTCATTTACATCAGGCAATGGGCTAAATTTAACCCTTTCCAACATACATCAAACATACATCAAACCTGCAGCAGATGACATTGACACTGTTGAGGTAAACAAAAAAGGGAAAGTAAAAGTTTAATTAATGAATATAATTGGAAACATTGTGGCAAAAGGAGAAATTGCTGATCATGAGCAAGTGGTCCTTTTCTCCAAAGTGTTTGTATATGCATAAACAATTTTAACTTAAAATGCCTTTAACCTTCCTATGTCTTTCCTTGAGTTATTTAAAGCAGCATATCAGGTAAATAGTTTAACGAATAATGTGGGGAATTATTATTCCTCCTACAAAATTTAACTCATTTCCCTTATATAGACACACAATATTGAATATCTTATACATGGGATTTTTGAAAATATTTGTCAAAAAGTACAGTTTTCTCAGTCTTTATTCATAGTGTTTTCATCTTTGTTATACATTGAGCCAGATCATGCAAAGGTAGCCAGTTGCCTTGGAAGATCGTTGTGTGGAGTATATTTTTTTTCTAGAAAGCCAGGGAAAAAAACCGTTAGGTGAACTGAAATTCCATTGAAAATAATGTTAAGCTTAAGTCAATAAATCAACCATGGTAAGAGTCAGTTTCCAATTATATTTATTACTAGTTTTACAAATAACTGGCTTTTGTAAAACTAAATCAGAACATTATTCAATGCCTTCTAGTGTTGTCTTCCAATCAACAACCCTGGAAATCTCACAGTCTGTTACCCTCCAGTCCTGACCTTATAAAAGAAATAAAACAGATATGTACTAATTAAACTTAAATACATGATAAGTTTAGTTTTGTTCAATATGATTTTCAGATTTCTTTCTTGTTTGGGGACTGGCTTATTTAAGTATTCTTACTTTCACACGACCTAGGCTTTGCCTATTAACCCTTTCCCTCATACGACAATTCTGCAGCAGACGACTTTGAACGTATTTTGTCAAAACATAGAAAATCTCCATTATTGAATGGATAACATATGACAAAAAGTGGAAAACATTGTGGCAAAAGGAGAAATTGCACGTTTTGTGCAATTTCTTCTTTTGTCACTATGTTTTCAAAAAGCCGTCTGCTGCAGAGGCGTCAGAAAGCGTCTACATGAGGGAAAGGGTTAACATATTAAATGTTTACCCGAAATAGGTATCGCCTATACTCATATTATGAATGAATATATTGAACACGGCGTAAAATCCCAATCATTCAAACATTACTGTACCAATACCAGATAACATGTATACAGGTAATATCAGCTGTGTGTCATACCACAATCCTATATCTATATATAATTATTATATAACCTATAAATAGACGCCTTTTCATTGGCTAAAAAGTAATTTTTTAGAATAAATATCTAGCGATATTGACCGTTTTTTTCTGATATTGACCCGTTTTATTCTGATATTGACCCGTTTTATAAATAGTAACAGGGGAAGACCGGGGAATCCCACGAGCCGCCTATTAATATCCTTCGCCTTTATCCGTACGCTACGGAATTTTCCGAGGTGCGTTCCGAATGACCGCGGAAACTTCCGAGTGGTCATTCCGGTGACGTAATTTTTTTTTAATGACGTCATGCACGTGCATTACCAACATTTTAGACGCGCGTTTTAGACTGTTATCATGTCAAAAACGTACTGTTATCATGAGACAGAAATTTATACAACATACAACAGAAATGTTCCTTGAGTGGTCCTCTGTTTTCTTTTAAGTTGATCAATATCAAAACAATATGATAAATTAAGGGTTATATAATAAAACAGTTATGGACTTTTCAGCTGTTATACATGATGTTGATATGCACCAAAAAAATCATTATTGACCTCGGCTATCGCCTCGGTCAATAATGAATTTTTTGGTGCATATCACATCATGTATAACAGCTGAAAAGTCCATAATTGTATATTATTATATAACCTATAAATAGACGCCTTTTCATTGGCTAAAAAGTAATTTTTTAGAAAAAATATCTAGCGATATTGACCGTTTTTTTCTGATATTGACCCGTTTTATTCTGATATTGACCCGTTTTATAAATAGTAACAGGGGAAGACCGGGGAATCCCACGAGCCGCCTATTAATATCCTTCGCCTTTATCCGTACGCTACGGAATTTTCCGAGGTGCGTTCCGAATGACCACGGAAACTTCCGAGTGGTCATTCCTGTGACGTAATTTTTTTTTAAATGACGTCATGCACGTGCATTACCAACATTTTAGACGCGCGTTTTAGACTGTTATCATGTCAAAAACGTACTGTTATCATGAGGCAGAAATTTATACAACATACAACAGAAATGTTCCTTGAGTGGTCCTCTGTTTTCTTTTCAGTTGATTAATATCAAAACAATATGATAAATTAAGGGTTATATAATAAAACAGTTATGGACTTTTCAGCTGTTATACATGATGTTGATATGCACCAAAAAAATCATTATTGACCTCGGCTATCGCCTCGGTCAATAATGAATGTTTTGGTGCATATCACATCATGTATAACAGCTGAAAAGTCCATAATTGTATAATATTACTCGACGAATTTCACCTGGTCCCGACAATTGCACAGATGAACAGTGAAATATCGCGATTACTTGAACATGTGAAAATTCAAATAAATCGATTCCTGGAACAGATCTGTATGACGGATTGTGCGAGGCAGGAAAGGAACCATTTGTGATTAGTTTCTATGTTACAAGGGAGGCAACAAGTACGAGTATCTACAGACAATATTGCATCAATTATCCCGCTTGTTAGTTTGCCTACTTTTCTTTTCGGTTAAATATCTCTCTGGAGCAAATGTTTAATTCCTGTTTGAACAACTCATTTTATTTAACGCAGTAGTTAAAACATCAGTCTATTAGTCCAACATAAAAATCGATGACTAATAATCACGCTTGCAAAAATCATACGATTCAGTGATCAGAAAATATAAAAGTTATTTCCCTTGTGTGACGTCATAACATGGCCACTAATTGTCGGAGGAGGAACTGAAAATCTAAGATTTACCATATTATTTCTTGTTTTAAGAACTATTTATCCGTATTTTCATTGTTGAAGGTATATCTTTTTATATTTAGCATACCTATCGATACATATTCAAATGGGATTAATTACCAATGTGGCTACCGGATATCTGCCTGAAATCCCCTCCTGTCAAAATAAACCTGACTTTTGAACACCTTCAATAATTTGACAAACTAGTAGAATACAGGTGTACACTATAATAAAAGGCAGGACAGAAAGTTATTTCAAGTTATTCTGTCGTGAATGATGATTTATTCGGGATTTAGAAATAGATGTTAATTTAAATTTGGCTGCTTTGCACAACCTAGCAGGTTATTAATTTGGGATTAAACATTCCATAGACTTGAACAGGAACAAACCTTCTACTAATGAATTAAATTAATAAGCCATTCTTATAATTTGGGTCTTGATGACACTCCACGTTGACATCATTTGAAAGTATATTGACGTAAAGCTATTGGGTCTACACTTTCATTATTTTGTCAAATTATGGAATACGGTCTTTATGACATATGTAAACAGCGGTGTCACTAAACAGAGTCTGGTACAGTCTGGTGGTCAAATATCCCATTATATCAATGTTTTGTTTTGTTTTTGTATTGAAATAAATAAAAACAGGTGTTAATGTATCATATAAATAAAAAATAATAATGTATTTTCCTATTAAATTAGTTTATTTTCGTATGAATATAGAAATATGATATGCGTGATAGTAGACTGGTAGAGTCTGGTTATTACTGAGCAATAAATGCAACGTTTTATTCTAGTTTTAAGTTATAAAAAGTTAACATAATATGTTTTCGTATATATATGACCAAAAGGTATTATTATTTCAGCAAATAATTAAGGAAACGTAACTAAATAGTATTTGGTTTGAAGATTTGCTTAAACAAAATGGCGGCCATGTTTGTCATTGCTGTATTTCTATACGAAAATGAAGTAAAATAGGCAAATAAATCATCATTTTTTATTCATATATGATACAATAACACCTTGTTTTATTCATTTCAATACAAGAAAATAAACAAAGCATTGATATAATAGGATATATGACCTCCAGACTCTACTGGACTCGACCAGACTCTGTTTAGTGATACCCTGTAAACAGACAGTGTAGACTCTATATAGACTTTGTGGACACACAGTCTGGCAAGTGTCTTCACTGTATGCAAATGCATTAAGACCCCAAATTGCTTAACTCATCCTCTTTAAGTTTCCATCTATAGGTAAACAGTTCTATATTAAAATAATACATTTTTTGTGACATTACACAATATGCATCAGTTGAGCAAAGATACTTCAGCTGTTAACAATGAGGGCTCAGCTATTGATTCTTTCAGATGATTGACCAGAAGTCATCATGACAAGCATCATTTTACTTCCACCAAAGGACTAAAAATAGTTAATGATCATGATCGAAGCTAGCCCGTTTGCTTGGGAAGAATGTGTGAATTATTGGTGTGAGAAAGCCAATAACCACATGGGTGAATTGAATGACAACCACAATAAAAAATTATTGAACATGTGGTTCAATTCTAATCAATCAACACAGTTTATCAATCCAGCGGTTGTGAGTTGAATCACAGCTCGGCCAACAGTTGGTGTGACAAAGAGTCATTCATCTTGATTCTTCCACCTATGGGCTAACAATGTATGTGGAAAAACAGTTAGTTACTTGAAAAGTCTGCTGTGTGGAGTACTCTGATGTGGTAAAGCCAAGCAATACATTATTAGGTGAATTGGCTGCTGTGATATGACTGAAAAGTTGTTGAAATTGACGTTTAACCTCAATAAGTCACCAATCAATCAAATCATTAAACATTAGAAAATCTGATTTATTTTACAAGTAGGCTTATTTCAGCTGAAATCCCTTTGCTACATATATATAGATGTAATCTTACAAGGCACAGGCATTTATAGATATTTTTTGTTTTGTTTATTTACTCATATAGGGACATACCTTATAGCTGAAAGATGGCGAGTTACGGAAGAGGAACATCCGATGGATTTGCATCCTATCAAGATTCTTCAGGTATTTTTTTCTTTCACCCTTTACTTGATACAGACTACATTTGATGCTTTAACAGCAGACAATTTTTGAAAACATTGTGGGAAGGAAAAATTGCTCATCTTGAGCAATTTTTCATTCCCCACAATGTTTCCATCTCTTTAACAAACCTTTTCCTATATATATGTTTTCCAAGCAGATGACTCTTAGTACTAAAATAACATATTGGTCAAAATTTGACAACACATATGAAACATGTGTATAATTTTATGGCTGCGACAAATCATCAAGGAAAAAGGAAAATCACTTTATATGAACAAAGATCTGATGTTTGAATAATTTTAGTGCAGTCAAACTTTAGGCTCAAGGTTTGACACTGGTCACAAACATTTGGCCTAGGTTCCTGAAGGACCTCTTCTAGAATTAGTTGTCCCTACTTGGAATCATGCAGAATCCTGTTTCCGTCATGGACTTGCCATTTGTGCATGCTAAAGATCTAAAGTAGCTTCTTTTAGTAGCATACTTTCAAGCAGTTTATCCTTAGTAGACAATCAGATATTATCTGCCTGAACACTTCAACATTTTTTGTTTCCGAGGTGAAACTTATTGTCGAAAACATGACAATCATCAGTTATAATTTTGAGATATCGCAGTAAGTTACATATAATTAGAGCACTAATATCGACCTGAAAACATTGTGGCAAAAGGAGAAATTGCTTGTTTTGAGCAATTTCTTCTTTGTCACTATGTTTTCAAAAAGCCGTCTGCTGCAAAGGCATCAGAAAGCGTCTATATGAGGGAAAGGTTTAAGTATTTTTGTCCTTGAGTCAGTGGGAATTTATTAGACTTGAATCCTGAAACTTCATTAAAAGCTAAATAAAATATAAGAACCTTTTTTTTCCCAGGCTGTAATGCAGATGCATTTTGATGCAGCTGCAGTAGAAGACATTTAAACACATTGTGGCAAAAGGAGAAATTGCTCATAATGAGCAATTTCTTCTTTTGCTACAATATTTATAACTCCACAACTAAATGATTTTACATATTTTGCCTAATAATGGTATATATTTAAAAAGAATTATGCTGCAGATTTTTCCTGCAAGTTAAATTTTGGTATATATGTATAAGTTTATGTTTTCTTTTTTTCCCAGCAAGTAATGATCCAGGAAAGCTGGCCCAAAGAATTGGAAACCATTTGCAGAAAATGTCACAAAATGGTAATAAATAGGGAATATTTAGTTGCAGTAGTTGTATTGTAGTTATAATATGTTGCTTTTCCCACGCTCGAGTAGTAGAGTAAAATATCATCTAACGCTACTGCAATATAATAAATCAGTAGCTATTATTTCTTGCAAGACAGGAAAGGACACACTTGACAACTTTAAATATTTCAATAATGAAATCACTTTTTTTTCGCACATGAAACTTAAGTTATGAATGGTTCATGAATGTCCACCCACTATCTCTATTTTATTTCAATGACATCACATTACAATATTTGGTACAATCTTTGACCTAGTCAAAGGACTAAAAACTAAATTTTAATCTGTCACATTGTATTTGCGCAACACATCTTGCATGTTTTTGTCCTGGAAAATATGGTATAATAATGCAATATTTTCAATACTGTTGTTTTGATTAGATACTTTACAGGGAAAGGTCATAATGAAATTTAGACAGGTTGGAATTTTTCTTAATTGTTAATGAATTATCATAGTCGTTAGCGATGCAAGCTGTCAATCCAGGGGTTTGAGTTTGAATCTCAGCTTGGCCAATATTCTTTCCGACTTTTGACAAAAGTTGCTGTGACATGCGTCATTTGTCTTTCTTCAATGGGCTAACAGTCTATGTGGAAAAGAAGCCAGTTGCTGTGAAAATATGTTGTGTGGATAAATTGTGTGATAAAGCTATGAAACACATGAGTACGTGAAATGGCCCTCATGATATGTCTGAAATTCTTTTTGAAAACGGCGTTAATCCCCCCCAATCAAACATACATGGCAAGAGGAAAAAGAAAATTAAACACACAAAAACTAGGAGGAATAAATTTGCATGTCTATCCTGTCTGCAATCAGGTTTACACTAAGGGATGTTTGTCTGTCTGTCACTTTATTTTGGGTGACGCAAGTCATATTTTATTTCAAATTCTATAAATTAATTGTATGTTGCCAATTGTAAGTGAGACTCGACTTAATATGAAAGTAAGCTTGAAATGGAAACTTTTTAAAACTTTTTAAGTGAGTAGAATTATTTAGCTGTGTACATGAATAATTGATTTTTGAAACCAAAACTTTAAAAGATGTAAAAAGAACAAAATTGACATATGAGACCATCAATGCTAAAAGGTACATGTTGGCATTTGTGGACAGAATAGATTCATATCAGCCTGTGCATACACACAGTCTGATCAAGATCTACGCTGTTCATATCTAACTAACACAAGCTTGTTAGAAGCTACTGTCAACTTATATACATTGACAGAAATGGATTTCCCTCCTTGGCACTCAGGGTTGTGGGGTTAGCATTATGACTGACTCACTGGTGTCAGGTTAAATGGACCAGACAGAACTGGCTACAAAACTATAAAGGTTTAATCTGTGCTCAGAATTTTTGCTCAAGTATCTGAATGCTCAGAAGCAAATTGGTTCTCCAAATTGACCAATTAGAAGCCTTATTTGGAGCATGGAGTTCATTTCTGAGCACTGAGAATGTTTTCAGAGTTTTATAGTTTGAACCCTGGTAACTAACCCAGAAAACACTGATATAACTTTAAAAAATGTTGAAAGCCACGTTAAATACCATTCAAACTTTAACTTGCTTACATTCTGATAAGATGTTCAGGCTGAGCTGAACCTATACTTTTCTGAAATGCCAACTGGTACAGAGGACTAGATAAGAGGGAGTGAACAGGGCTATTTCCCACACTATTTCTCTTATTACTCAACAAAATCCTATGGTGTGAGTACTCAAAAGAATCGTCTCACTGAGACGATTCTTTTGAGTACCCACAACATAGGGTTTGAATGTCAAACAAGGATTTTAGAACATGAAATATGCCCCTTATCTAGAGCTCTGCTGGTAACTTTTTTGCATGAACCGACTCATAAGATGTAAACATGTCTGTTACAGTGACACAATTAGAGAGACTGGTAAAACAGATTGGCACACCACAAGATTCTGTACAAATGAGAGAAAGAGTGTAAGTATTGTTCATCAATCGGCAAGCAAAATATTCTGTATGATTGAGACAAAGAATTTATATCATCATATGAGTCGTTCCACGAGAAAACCCGCATTGCTGAATCTGCCTAAAGTATCAACCCGGATCAGCCTAAGCATGCCGCGCAGTCTGACCCGGGAAATATTTTTTCGTCTGTTTCAGAAATCATTACTCTTTACCTCTATCCCTCTGAGACGGAATGTGTCAGCCCAGATAAGCCTGCCCGGATTGCGCAGGCTGATCTGGATCGAAACATATATACTGGCAGGTTTATACTTTCCATATATGCAGATGTCTTTTGACTCTTAGTCAGATTTCTCTTGGAATCTTTGCAAAATGATAAATTTTTCTGTTTCCAACAATTTGCTTTTCAAATTTAAATCTTAAATAATCATTGTCTGATATTTCCAAATGTTACTATTTTTCTCTCACAAGTTGTTTCAAGGTTACAAGTTCTACTGGTCCATTTATCCTGACCCCACAATGAGGAAAAGCCATTACAACCATTATACCACAAGTCTTTGGTATGGTTAGGTCAGGGATCGAACCTGTGAGATCCCGCACCTGAGATTGTCTTCACAGGATACCCATACAATTTTGTCCTTTTTGACGATGTGAAATGTCTCCTTTTTCATTAAAGTAGTCTTCCCTCTTTGGCGATCAAGATTGTTGGATAAAATAACTGACCCGCTGGTATCGGGGAAAATGCACCAGTACTAATGATAATTAATTAAGAAATTGTCATGATATAACTAAATAATTGTTGCCGCGTCAAACACCATGCAAACAAACAAACAACTCCTATTTGAGTGAGACAGCTCATTTCATCTATTTTCTTTTACATTTTTCAGTCATCAGGTTACTCATGACACAAACCAGCTGGCTAAAGACGCCAATCAAGACATGCAGTCATTCGTTAAACTACCTCTACCTTCGGACCCATCCCAACGGGTTTGTTTATTGCCGTATAAAGTGTGTTTATTTCCTTTCCCACATACAACTTACCTGCAGTGGACAACTCTCTATAGATGAAAGAACATTTATTGAATAAAGTTTAAAACATTGTGGTAAAAGGAGAAATTGCTCAGAGGCTTCAGAAAGATTCTGTATGTGGGAATAGGTTAACTGATCTATAAATTAATCTGTCAGAAAGTATACATAGATAGTTCGAGTAGAAAGGGAAAATCTATTGAAGAGGTAATTGGGTGCAAAATCAAATTTGATTCTGCTTTAAGTTGTAAGACTTTGTCCAAAACATGCAGCCGAGCCCCGGTAGCTCAGTCGGCAGCGACGGGGGCTGTCAATCCAGGGGTTGTGAGTTCGAATCCCGGCTCGGCCAACTTTCTTTCCGAGGATTGACAAAAGTCAATGCGACATGCGTCATTCCTCTTCCACCAATGGGCTAAGTCTATGTGGAAAAGCAGCCAGTTGCTTGGGAAGATTGTTGTGTGGAGTACTGGTGTGAGAAAACCAGGAAATGCATGAGTAGGTGAACTGGCCGCCGTGATATAACTGAGAAATTGTTTAAAACGGCGTTAAACCCCAATCAATCGATCAAAACATGCAAACATTTTTTGTAAGTTTTCATTCTTTTGATAGCTTGATGACTTGATTATTTTTCTGTTTTATATATTTTTTCTCTTTTCCTAAACAAACAGCGCATGGTGAAGACCCAGAAAGAGCGCCTCACAGAAGAGTTCAGTAATGTATTGAAGAATTTTCAAACTATACAGAGAACAGCAGCAGAAAAAGAGAGAACCAGTCTGTCTCGGACTAGAGCGGCTTCAGGATCAAGTTTTGTAAGTATAATTATGTTTATGTAATAGACAAATGTTTTGGGGTATGAAAGTACATCAACTAAACCCTTTCCCTTGTACAGATGCATTTTGACACCTCTGCAGCAGGGAATTTTTCAAACATTGTGCCGAAGGAAGAAATTTCTGCCTTTGCCAAAATGTTTTCATCACTTTGCCTAGATGTTTTCAAAGTAGTCTGCTGCTGATTTATTGTATGTGGGAAAGGGTTATGTTGTCTCATGTACTCTCATAGTCATCTTAAATATCTATGAAGAAGAGGTGAAGAAGCCCTAATTATATTGAAAATCATGGTAGGAATAAGGACCATCATTGCTCATGGAGTTAAACTTTTTGTCATAATTATTCGAAGACAATTTTGTTGAAGAGGAAGTGAATACTGTCTTAATGATTGATAGGTTTATGTGTAAAAGTTAAGATACAAAGGGCATCACACAAAAAGTTGTAACTACGTCTTGTTTCAATATGTAGTTAACCCTTTCCCTCATACATATTTTGTCAAAAAATAGAAAATCTCTATAATTGAATAACAAAAAGGAGTTTTGAGCAATTTCTTCTTTTGTCACTGTTTTCAAAAAGCCGTCTGCTGCAGAGGATTCAGAAAGCGTCTATTTGAGGGAAGGGTTAAGAACTGTTTTGTATGAAGTCATAAAAATACACATAGTTGTAAAGACATTGTATTCATATTTTGTGGTCCATCTAGTGTTTGTAATGTGATCCTACACAGATAAAAATACACATAGTTGTAAAGACATTGTATTCATATGTTGTGGTCCATCCAGTGTTTGTAATGTGTTCCTACAGAGAAATGGATATGTGTTTCCATTGCTAGTTGGTTTATTTAAGATTATTAGGAACTAAAAAATAGTTCCAATCTAGCACCCAAGAGATGCTGGTAGTCATGGAGAGTACTAAAGCTGATGTACTGTTGTTGGGAAAACTTTTATTCATAGCACTAGGAAATATCCAGGGTAGAAACATTGACTTATAAAATATAAAAGTTAAATTCAGTAGCCATATATGTACATAACAAACAACAAAATAATTCATAATATTATTCGAATACAGTGGAACCTGTGTCTAAAGACCATGCACAGGAAGACAACACTGGTCTTTTTTCACAGGTGGTCTTTGTTTGCGAGGTCAGTTATGTGTAATTGTGAAACTAAAAGTGTGTTTCCTATAGAGAGGGAATTGCTATGACAAGGTGTTCTTTAGTCAGGTTTGACTTTTCAATGCAAAACTCTTAAGATATGTTTATCTTTAGAACCAAGATGACTTTACTGTTAAGATAAAGGTATTTTATATTGG
Organism: Serripes groenlandicus; assembly: GCA_031761405.1. NCBI lineage: Eukaryota > Metazoa > Mollusca > Bivalvia > Cardiida > Cardiidae > Serripes > Serripes groenlandicus. Next base: position 166,519,926 of record JASEVX010000001.1, on the reverse strand, counting down.
TGTGCAAGAATTTCTCTTTAAATTAACATTATTTGTTGTGGACTTACATATACATGTAGATTAACCTTATTTACAACTCCAGTTAACTTTCTTCTGTGAGTGTATTCAGTGTAAAACCTTACTGGTATAAAGTCAATACATGTACTCATAGATATAATTGGTACTCTCTTTCTTAGTATTTATCCTCTCAGATTAAACTAAATTGTAACACGAAATTGTGTATGGTATTAGGTCAATATTCACAGATAAAAGTTGGTACCCACTTTCTTAGTATTTATCCTCTCAGATTAAACTAAATTGTAAAACAAAATGGTAATATATGGTAATATATGGTAATATATGGTATTAGGTCAATACTCACAGATAAGAGTTGGTACCCACTTTCTTAGTATTTTTCCTCTTAGGTTAAACTAAATTGTAAAACAAAATGGTGTATGGAATTAGGTCAATTCTCACAGATAGAGTTGATACCCTCTTTCTTCGTATTTTTACTGTCAGGTTTAACTACATTGTAACACGAAATGGTGTATGTAACAACAAGTCATACATAAATTGCCTTGTGCTACTCCTAGATGCGTTATGACAAATCTTAGCTTTTGAAAACTTTATGTGTTCTTAATGGCATCATAAGGCTTTCTGTTGTGGAACAATTTGTTAGATATCAAAAATATTCACATATAAAATTATGCAGTAGATGACTATGAAAACATCTATGTAAAATGACAGAATGACAGCATAAATAGTAGCTTTCATATTAAATGAGAAATTTCTCCTTTTGCCATATTGTTTTCAAAAGTCATCTACTGCAAATGCATCTGCAAGTGGGAAAGGGTTAAGTAGTGATCTTTTATGCACAGAATAGAGGCCCTTTGATTGACTTTGAGGTAAGTTGTATTTTTTGCTGGGTATGAAATACAGAACATAATCTCCTTGGTTTAACCCTTTCCCTCATGTAGACTCTTTCTGACGCCTCTGCAGCAGACAGCTTTTTGAAACATGACAACAAAAGAAGAAATTGCTCAAAACGAGCAATTTCTCCTTTGTTCACCATGTTTTCAACCCTATTCAATTATTGTTTTTTCATTTAAATTGATTTTCTGTGCTTTTGCCTAGACATTTTCAAAGTTGTCTGCTGCAGATATGTTGTATGAGGGAAAGGGTTAAGTCATTTTCTTACAAATGAAAGGGAATGCCTCTTCTTTTTGTTTTTGGTAAACGCCTCGTTGGTGAAGTGGTTTCAGCGTCTATTTTTAGAGTTGCAGAAGTGGCTTCCTTTGTGCTCATGGTTCAGAGAATAGCATTACGACTGATGGTTTAATTTCTGAAATACTGTTGAAAAAGGCGTAAAATACCATTTGGAATAAAATCCGCACAAAATCCTCTCAAATTGCATGGTTTCATTACAATCACAATCAGAACTCTTATTTTCTAGTGTTTTTTAAAAAATAAATTCTTATCTTTAACCTCATACAATTTTATGCTAATATTTTTCACCAGTTTTTAGGGTATAGAAGAAAACCTGATGCTTTCGTCAATGAGTTTTTTGTAATCTTTACAATCATTTGAATCTTTAGAAGATTTATTAGAGAAAACATGTACTGCCTCAGTGGTGTAATAGTAGAATGTTAGTAATGACTTTCCCTGATTGGCACAAAGAGTTGTGGGATAAGCATTAACACTGACTAACTGGTGTAAGGATAAATGGACCAGTAGTACTGATAACTTACCATGGAAATGTCTTTATATAACTATAAAATACCCATTTGACTTTGGGAATAATAATTTGATTTGGTGTGTGATTGAAATTGATTACTCCAAGTACAAAATGATAATTTCAGGAGTCGTAAATCCACAGTTAGAAATTACAACATCTGAGATCTTCAGTGGAAATATATATATACATGTATCAATCTATAACTAAGGCACATAATGTTTCTATTTCTTTCATATTTACCCTCCTTCCATCTTGTAAATGAAGTGTGACGCATCTGCAGCAGATGACTTTTGAAAATATCATGCTGCTGCAGATTTGCTGCATGTGGGAAAGGGTTAACAACCCATTAATGGTCATTATGATCAATGGACTTATAATTGTATGGTATTTTAATTTCTGCACAGTGATGCTTAAGCTTGCTAAAAACTTATGTAAGTTTTATGACAGAGTAATGCAATGAATTTGTAAGGTTAACCCTTTCTGCCATACAGAGGCCTCTGCAGCAGATGACTTTTGAAAACATCTTGACAAAGGAAAAATTGCTTGAAATCATGTATTCAAAGTTACCTGCTACAGGGTTAAAATTAACAGTAATTTCCCAATAAACTACTAGAAGTCATCTTTCAAAAATCTGTACAATAAATTCCATTTTAAACGGAAGTTAAAAGTTTTACTGTTATTATGTCCTCTAGTCTGTTTTCTCAGTAATTTCCTTGTTTTATATATGAAAGATTTCATGTTATTTCAAGATAATTTGGCAGAAATGTTCCTTAGTATGTTCCTACATAAATTGTTCAAAAGATAATGCTTAGAGGACGGCTACAAGTCAAGGTGGCATGAAAAAAAAGTGGTGAACTGACAAAACAATACATTTTCTCCCCTTCAACTGCTTGTCAGATTTCAAGATCAGTTGTTACTTTTCAAACTGCTGATGCATTTATCATGGCTGTGGTGATATTCCATCTGATGTCATGGTCATGATCCTATCTACACTTTCATATTTGAAAGTATGTTGACTGAGCTTGAACTTGAACACTCAATCTTTGGATTGACAACCCTCTCCATTCTCAACTGAGCTATGGTGGCAAATAGTAAAGAGATTATTACACAACAGCTTATCTTTCTTTTGAACAGGGAATTAAAACAGTTGAGATGGGATTCACTTTCAGAAACTTTCAGAGGCTTTTCCTTAATTCATATTATTAGCTCGACTTTTGAAAAAAACGAGAGCTATTGTCATGACCCTGGCGTGGTCGTCCGGTTAAGGTTTCTTGTTTAGCTCATTTTTTTTTTTTTTTTTTTCTCCCTATCAGTCGAGCGTCTGTGCCGTACACGGTGCTCTTGTTTTACATAATACACTCTCATCTTTTCTTTACCTGTTATCTAATATCTGACAAGTATGTAGCAGACTTCTTTCAAAAAACTGATGATTTAAAGTGAATTTATTGAATTGATTTGGAAACATTGTTGCCAACTGAAGAATAGCTCATCCAGAGCAATCTTTTGTTTTGCCACACTTATAAAAAGTCATATGCTGAAGATGCATCAAAATGCACCTGTTGTTGGGAAAGGGTTAAAAGATGTTAGATGCTGAACTCTTAAATATGATATTATTACAATTTCTATTATGTTGACACCTGAAAGAAATAGATCTATTATGTCACAGTGACTTGGAAATCTTTTAAATGTTCATATCATAATGATTAATCCTAATATTCATTAACCCTTTCCCACTTGCAGACACATTTCGACGCATTTGCTGCAGACGACTTATGAAAACATTGTGGCAAAAGGAGAAAATGCTCATGATGAGCAATTTCCCCTTTTGCCACAATGTTTTCAGCTCTTTTTAAAGATTAGACTTTAATTTGTCAAAGATATTTCACAATTTTGCCTGTATGTTTTCAAAGTCATCTACTGCAGAAATGTTGTACGTGAGAAAGAGTTAAATGTCTTTTGTTTTAAATTTGTGCTTCCTTGTCCACAATACCCTTAACCCTTTCCCTCATATAGACGCTTTCTGACGCCTCTGCAGCAGACGGCTTTTTGAAAACATAGTGGCAAAAGAAGAAATTGCACAAAACGTGCAATTTCTCCTTTTGCCACAATGTTTTCCCCTTTTTGTTATCCATTCAATTATTGAGATTTTCTATGTTTTCACAAAATACGTTCAAAGTCGTCAGAAAACTGCAGAATTGTCGTATCAGGGAAAGGGTTAATTTCTCTTTTGATATTTCATTTTGTAAATGTCTGAAAGTAGTTTATGATGTTAGAAATGAAGATACATTGGGTTGATCTTTGCTGTGGAAACCCAAAGCAAAATATTGATAATCATTCAATTAAAAACTGATGGACCACATTAAAGCAAAAACTGCTTGAAGGTTTAACTCTCCCTCACATGAAAACGCTTTCTAATGCCTCTGAAGCAGACGACTTTTGATAACATTGTCGTAAAAGGAGAAATTGCTCCTAATGAGCAATTATTTTTGCCACACTGTTTCCAACTCTTTTCAATTATACTGCTTTCATATTTTTGCATAGATATTTTTAAGGAATCCACCGTGGTTGCTTGGTTAGCATCGGGGATTTGAAACCAGGCTTCCAAGGTTCGATCCCGAGTCGCGGCGCTCTTCTCATGGTTGAATGCCCTTAATCAAGGCCTAGTACTGGTTTGTTTATCCATGAATAAGTGAACTGTCGCCGTGATAAACTGAAAAATTTACTTTTGCGGAATTGTTAAGTTATATCAACATTCCAATAGGCTGACAGATCTGGTCCTTCATTTGTATCAATATCTGTATTTTGCCAAGGAGAAGCTGAGCATTAACCCTTTTCCACATGCAACAAATTTGGAAAATCTTGGAAAACATCTAGGCAAGAATATGGAAAATCTTTAACCCTTTCCCTCATACGACAATTCTGCAGCAGACGACTTTGAACATATTTTGTCAAAAAATAGAAAATCTCTATAATTGAATGGATAACCTATGACGAAAAGTGGAAAACATTGTGGCAAAAGGAGAGATTGCTCGTTTTGAGCAATTTCTTCTTTTGTCATTATGTTTTCAAAAAGCTATCTGCTGCAGAGGGGTCAGAAAGCGTCTATATGAGGGAAAGGGTTAAATGAAAGTTTATTTATTTAATAACATAATGTGGGCAATGGAAACAATTTCTCAATAAATGCTGTTGCTGTAGCTGCTTCAAAAATATCTAAGTTTGGGAAATGGTTAAATTTAAGATCTGTAATGTTTGAATTTGTCTCATTTTCTTCTAACCATATTAATTACATTCGCAGAGTCCATATACAGATGAAGAACAACCAAGTGAACAATTCTCTGCACCTGGGTAGGTATTCCAAAATAAAGTTTACCCTTTAACCCCCTTTCCCTCATATAGATGCTTTCTGATGCCTCTGCAGCAGATGACTTTTTGAAAACATAGTGACATAAGAAGAAATTGCTCAAAATGAGAAATTATTCCTTTTGCCACAATGTTTTCCATTATTATACGACCGTTTCTTAAAAACGGTTCGTATTATGGGATGGTCATGTCCCTCTCTCCCTCCGTCGGTCCTCCATACGTATTATGGTATGATCATGTCCCTCCCTCCCTCCGTCCGTCGATCCCTCCGTACGTATTATGGTATGGTCATGTCCCTCCCTCCCTTCGTCCACACTTTTTTCTTACATACTTTGAGCTATTGAGCTGAAATAAGGCTTTGTATAAGGCTTTGTAGTGATGTGTCACATATCAAGTTCATATTTCCTGGGATTTCGTCAAGTTTTGAATGAGTTATGCCCCTTTTTGGACTTAGAATATTTGTTTTACGCACTTTTTTGGCCGGATTGCTCAAGCAATTCCGGTCTATAGATTGGCGATGTCCGTCTGTCCGTCTGTCTATCTGTCTGTCCGTCAACATTTTGGTTAAAGTTTCAGGTTAGGCAAAATGGTTAAAGTTTCTGGTTAAGCAAAATCTCAGACATGGAAAGAGCTACAAACTTGAAAATTGGTCTGTGTGTAGCCACTAACATGTTCTTTTGACTTCCATGATAACTCTTCACCTTCACCTTGCTATTGCCCGTCTGTCTGTCTGTCTGTCCGTCAACATTTTGGTTAAAGTTTCTGGTTGAAGCAAAATCTCGGACATGGAAAGAGCTACAAACTTGAAAATTGGTCTGTGTGTAGCCACTAACATGTTCTTTTGATTTCCATGATAACTCTTCACCTTGCTATTGCCCGTCTGTCTGTCTGTCTGTCCGTCAACATTTTGGTTAAAGTTTTTGGTTGAAGCAAAATCTCGCACATGGAAAGAGCTACAAACTTGAAAATTGGTCTGTGTGTAGCCACTAACATGTTCTTTTGATTTCCATGATAACTCTTGACCTTCATGTTGCTATTGCCCGTCTGTCTGTCTGTCTGTCTGTCTTCTGTCTGTCTGTCTGTCTGTCCGTCAACATTTTGGTTAAAGTTACATCACAGCAACTTGCGTTTTAATTTGCTTTCTACAGTTTTATAGTTATATCACGGCAACTTGCGTTTTAATTTGCTTTCAACAGTTTTATAGTTATATCACGGCAACTCGCATTTTAATTGGCTTTCAACAGTTTTATAGTTATATCAACTTGTGTTTTAATTTGCTTTCAACAGTTTTATAGTTTTATCATGGCAATTTGCATTTTTATTTGCTTTCAACAGTTTTATAGTTATATCATGGCAACTTTCGTTTTAATATGATTTCAACAGTATTATAGTTATATCACGACAACTTGCGTATTAATTTGCTTTCAACAGTTTTATAGTTATATCACTGCAAATTGCGTTTTAATTTGCTTTCAACAGTTATATAGTTATATCACAGCAAATTGCATTTTACTCCCCTTTCAACAGTTTAACAGTTATATCACGGCAACTTGCGTTTTAATTTGCTTTCAACAGTTTTATAGTTATATCAACTTGTGTTTTAATTTACTTTCAAAAGTTTTAAAGTTTTATCATGGCAACTTGCGTTTTTATTTGCTTTCAAAAGTTTTATAGTTATATCATGGCAACTTTCGTTTTAATTTGATTTCAACAGTTTTATAGTTATATCACGACAACTTGCGTATTAATTTGCTTTCAACAGTTTTATAGTGATATCACTGCAAATTGCGTTTTAATTTGCTTTCAACAGTTATATAGTTATATCACAGCAAATTGCATTTTACTCCGCTTTCAACAGTTTTATAGTTATATCACATCAACTTGCGTTTTAATTTGCTTTCAATATTTTAATAGTTATATCACAGCAAATTGTGTTTTAATTTGCTTTCTACAGTTTTATAGTTATATCATGGCAACTTTCGTTTTAATTTGATTTCAACAGTTTTATAGTTATATCACGACAACTTGCGTATTAATTTGCTTTCAACAGTTTTATAGTTATATCACTGCAAATTGCGTTTTAATTTGCTTTCAACAGTTATATAGTTATATCACAGCAAATTGCATTTTACTCCCCTTTCAACAGTTTAACAGTTATATCACGACAACTTGCGTTTTAATTTGCTTTCAACAGTTTTATAGTTATATCAACTTGTGTTTTAATTTACTTTCAAAAGTTTTAAAGTTTTATCATGGCAACTTGCGTTTTTATTTGCTTTCAAAAGTTTTATAGTTATATCATGGCAACTTTCGTTTTAATTTGATTTCAACAGTTTTATAGTTATATCACGACAACTTGCGTATTAATTTGCTTTCAACAGTTTTATAGTGATATCACTGCAAATTGCGTTTTAATTTGCTTTCAACAGTTATATAGTTATATCACAGCAAATTGCGTTTTACTCCGCTTTCAACAGTTTTATAGTTATATCACATCAACTTGCGTTTTAATTTGCTTTCAATATTTTAATAGTTATATCACAGCAAATTGTGTTTTAATTTGCTTTCAACAGTTTTTGGCTGGATTGCTCTAGCAATTACGGTCTATAGATTGGTGATGTCTGTCTGTCCGTCCGTCTGTCTGTCTGTCCGTCAACATTTTGGTTAAGTTTCAGGTTGAGGCAAAATCGGTTAAAGTTTCAGGTTGAGGCAATCTCAGCACTGGAAAGGGTTACAAACTTGAAACTTTGCCTGAAGGTAACCAGTAACAAGTTCTATTGATTTCTATGGTTACTTTGACCTTGACCTTGGTTTGTCGATTTTCAAGGTCAAATTGCCGAAAATCCGGCCTTACCGTCTTCAGCGGTTTCTTGTTTCTACATGCTTTGATGTATTGAGCTGAAATTATGTATATAGCTTTGTTATCATGTGTCACAGATCAAGTTTACATTGCCTCGGATTTCGTCAATTTTTGAATGAGTTATGCCCCTTTTTGGACTTAGAATATTTGTTTTCCGCACTTTTTTTCTACATGCTTTAATGTATTGAGCTGAAATTATGTATATGGCTTTGTAATCATGTGTCACAGATCAAGTTCACATTTCCTCGGATTTCGTCAATTTTTAAAAGAGTTATGCCCCATTTTGGACTCAGAATATTTGTCAATTTCTGCATGAGTTATGCATTTTTCATAGTTTCCCATTATTCTTTAACAACTTATTCCTGAACAACTTTATTAACTTTTTACAAACAAACAATATATCAAAACAAAGAGGAAACTTACAAAGAAGTTCCTGACGGGCGTATTATGTACCGTTTGCGGTACTCTTGTAACATAGGTTATCCAATTCAATTATAGAGATATTCTATTTTTTGACAAAATATGTTCTAAGTCGCCTCCTGCAGATTTGTGGTATGAGGGGAAGGGTTAATCCTTTCCTAAATACAGTAGATCTTCAGCAGTGACCTTTGAAAACATCTTAGCAAAAATATGATAAATCTCTTTAAATGAAGGTACTTGTATAATTACTGAAAAAATTGAAAAAATTGTGACTAAAGGAGAAATTGCATGTTATGAGAAATTTCTCCTTTTGTCACAATGCTTTCAAAAGTCCTCAGCTTCAGATGTGTCAAAATGTGGGAAAGTGAGGTCAAAAGTTCAAAACTAAATCACAATGTCAAATTAAGGGAATATCTTGTTAACACTCTGGAGGCCATATTTTTTAACTTGAGCATGTTGAAACATTGTCAGATTAATTGTCTTGATTATATCTTGGCAAAGTTCGAAAGAAGGTCATGTCAAGTCATAAAAAAGGTCACTAGGCCAAATTGAAGGAAAATCTTGTTCACACTCCAGCGAACGCATTTTTTGCTCCAGCAACTTGAAACTTTGTCAGAATGTTTGTCTTCATGATATATAGGCCATGTTTTAAATTGGGTCATGGGAAGTCAAAAACAATCCCAAATTGAAGGAAAACCTTGTTCAGACTTAATTTTAAGCATGTTGAAACTTTGTCAGAAAGGGTGTTTTAATTATATCTAGGCTAAGTTCAAATAAAGGTCATGTCTGGTCAAAAACTAGGTCACTAGGCAAAATTTGAGATAAACCTTGTTAACAGTCTAGAGAATGTATTTTTTGCAGCATTTTAAAACTTTGTCAGAATTTTTGTCTTGATTATATCTAGGCCCAGATTGTATATTGTTCATGTCGGGCCAAAAACTAGCTCACTAGGCCAAATTGAACGAAAGTCTTGTTAACACTCTGGAAGCAGTATTTCTAATTTGACCATATTGAAACTTTGTCAGAATGGGTGTTTTGATGATTTCTAGGCCAGGTTTGAACATGGCTCTAGTCTGGTAAAAAACTAGGTCACTAGGCCCAATTGAAGGAATATCTTGTTAACACACTAGTAATAGCTCACCTGACCACAAAATGAGTTATTGGGATAATTTAATGGCGTCCAGCAGCTGCCAACATCTTCTCCACTGTAACCAGCTGGTCAACTCAACAGAAAGCATCCTCTCAATGTCTTCACTAAAATTCCTTCATTTTTAGCTCCATTGTATGTTGTGAGTGCATCAACTTTTTGCTTTAAACAACTTTTCCTCCCTAACCACCTGGCCAATTCGGATGAAACTTCATAGGAAGCATCCTCATAATTTCCTCTCCTAATTTCCTTCAAATGTTTTGGATCCATGCACAATTCTGGTTCCCATGGCAACCGAAAGAAAAACTTTAAAATACCACTCCTCCGAAACTGTTCGGCCGATTTTCAAATAATTTTGTAGAATTATAGACAAACATACATATAAAACAAGTTTATTGAGGTAGTCACATAAACCTTAAAGTTTATCACAGCTCATCATCAGTAGTTATTAATTTTATCTTACAAACTATAACATGTTCTGTTCTGTTACATTGTGTAGGTTTTCCCAAACAGCGCAGGTTTTACAGATGGAGAACGATGTTGATCTTGGAATGATACAGGAGAGGGAGTCTGCCATAAAACAGTTAGAGGTATGATCTATGTAGTTAACTCTTTCCCATATACAGAGCCGAGCCCAGGGGTTGTGAGTTCGAACCCCAGCTCGGCCAACATTTTTTCAGAGGTTTGACAAAAGTCTCTGTGACAAGTGTCATTCATCTTCCACCTATAGGCTAACAGTCTATGTAGAAAAAGCAGCTAGTTGCTTGCAAAGTTTGTTGTGTGGATTTCATGTTTTATAAAGCCAGGACACACATGTGTAGGTGAACTGGCTGTCGTGATATGACTTGACAATATGTTGAAAACAGTGTTAAACACCAATCAAACCCTTGTACAGAAGCTTGCTGATTCCTCAGCAGCAGATGACATTTATAAACATTACGAAAACATTTTTTCAGTATTTATACCATTGTTTGTAGAGATTTTCCATGTATTTGCCTAGATGTTTTCAAAGTCTTTTTGATCATTATAATTGCTCATAATGGGCAGTTTCTCCTTTTACCAATATGCTTTCAACACTATTCATTAATGAAAGTAATGGTTTCCCTTGGTGCTCAGGGTTACATGGTTAGCATTATGACTGATGCATCAGTGTCAGGATAAATTATATGGATACAACTGAAAATTACCTTGGAAACGCTGTGGTATGAATTAAATAGTGTTGGAAGTGGTATAAAACACCAGTCAAGTAATATCTTTTCAATTGATAGAGATTTTCCAAATTTTTGCCTGATAATTTCAAAGTCATCTGCTTTAGATTGGTTGTGTGTGGGAAGGAGTATATGTCTATAATTATTGAATAAAAAAAAATAAAATTAGAGAACATTGTGGCAAAAGGATCATCTATGAGCAATTTTTCCTTATTCCACAATGTTACAGAAGTATTTTTTTGAAAATATGTCAAAATGCCTATGCAGGTATTAGGTACAAAGTGTTAATGTAAAAAAACAATGTTCAATGGTTTATCATATATGAGCGGCGAATCAGGATAAACAACCATAGGTCCTTAACCCTTTCCCTCATATAGACGCTTTCTGACGCCTCTGCAGCAGACGGCTTTTTGAAAACATAGTGACAAAAGAAGAAATTGCACAAAACATGCAATTTCTCTTTTGCCACAATGTTTTCCACTTTTTGTCATAGGTCATCCATTCAATTATGGAGATTTTCTATGTTTTGACAAAATACCTTTAAAGTAGTCTGCTGCAGAATTGTCGTATGAGGGAAAGGGTTAAATGGAAAGTGTAGTTTAGATAACCAGTAATGGTAATGGCCTAAGCATCAGTGTCTGATCGAACTCTGCAATGCTTACCAATTAGTCATAGAAGTATTGAAGATTTCATTGAAAGAGTACATTTGGATCATTTGGCATGGATGCACTGATAGATCACTTATCACAAATACTCTACTGTTGAACTTGAAACATGCATCAGTTAAAAAGTATAAATATTATCTAACTCTCACAAACTGTTGTTAAATATTATTCATTCCTATATATTTTTTCATTTTGGAAACGGAACCTCTTTTTTGATATGATAGACAATAACAACAATATATAGGCAAAATTATTGAAAAGATTGTGGTAAAAAAGGAAGTAATTTCTACTTTTGTAACAATGTTTCAAAAAGTAGTCGGCTGCAGATGCATCAAATTGTGTGTGCAAGTTGGAAAGGGTTAATTAAGTAAGTCCAAGTGTTGGGAAACAAAACCTCAAATATTTTGAACTATTGAACAGTTACCTGATATGGAATTTTAACAATCCCCTTTATAAAAAAATAACTTCTGAGGAAAAAGGAATATCAGGCAAATTTAAAGTATATTTTGCCGGAAGAGGAGAAATTGCTTATTTTGAGCAATTTCTCCTTTTTCCACAATGTTTTCAAATGTTATCTGCGTCATAGGCATCAAATATTGTCTGTATCCGGGAGATGTTTTAAATATTGTTTTATAATTCTGTCTCCTGTAGAGTGACATCATGGACGTCAACCAGATCTTCAAGGACCTTGGCATGCTGGTTCATGAACAAGGAGAAGTACTAGGTAAGAGTTTATTAACCCTTTCTCACATACAGATGCTGGCTGATTCCTCTACATTAGACAGCTATTGAAAACATTGTGACAAAAGGAGACATTGCTCATTCTAGAATTGTTCTTTCATAATTTTCGAGAGATCCGATATTTTTGATGAAATTCATTCAAAGATGTCTGCTGCAGATTTGTTGTATGTTGGAAAAGGTTTATCCTTTCAAACAATTCACTGCAAAAAATCTACAAAGAAAAGACTCTTCTGCTCTAAAAGGACCTTGTCCGGGTTTAAGATAATTTTGAAGAAATAATCTTTCTGGGATTCACTAATAAAATCATATTGATTTGTTAAAAACCATGGCTGCAAAGCGGCATAAGAAAGGGGGGTAAAATGTCAACATTTTGCAATTCTCCTTCTCTGAAAGTGTTTGTCTGATTGACAGATTCCCACATAAGTTAACAGAAATGTTCATAAAGTAACTCTACAAATATTGGAAAAGGAGTTTAAAAAAACATGTTTATAATTTTGCAACTTAAGCTACAGTGTTTGTCATACTTGACATCAATTTATGATTGACCCCCCCCCCCCCCCCCCCCCCCCTAGTTGTTTTCAAAGCCATCTGCGCCGCAGTTTTGTTGTATGTGGGAAAGGGTTCAACAAATACACACAATTTTACAGATAGCATAGAGGCCAATGTGGAGAGTACCCAGATACATGTGGTGGAGGGCACCAAACAGCTAGGTCAAGCCAGTCAATACCAGGTAGGTTGTAGATTCTCTACTTCCCGAATGAATAGGGTTTTACATATTTTAACCCTTTAGCAATTGAAATAGATCTGCTGAAAACATTTTGAATACATTAAGGCAATACTATGAATGGTTAATTATTGAATAGGATGGAAAACATTGTGGCATAAGGAGAAATTGCTCATGATGAGCAACTTCTCCTTTAGCCACAATGTTTTCAAAAGTAGTCTGCTGCAGAGGATTCGGAAACTATTTGTATGAGGAAAAGCGTCAATATTTTAACCCTTTCCCAAGTACAAAAAATGTGCAGCAGACAACTATAAAGAACATTTATTTGGGAAAAAGGGATTTCTCTGTAAACAGAAGTGTTACAATTAAATAGAAATTAAAACATAGGGAGGGAAAGGCGAAACTGCTTATTGTTAATTTGCCACAGTGTTTTTGAAAGTCGTCTCGTCTGCAAGTGGGAAAGGGTTAAGTTTTTATCATTCTTTTTTTTTTTACCCATAAAAGTTTGTCTGAGAACATCAGCAATTTTTAGGGTACCACCTATCAAGTTTTAATTATTTTTGGACACCAAATAAAAATAGCTCGTCATTCCAGACATTTTTTCTTGAAACAGCCCTTAGTTGATTCTATAGATTCTGAAGAGACTGACCATGTGTGCAAGATGATCTGATCCTGCACTCTGTATCTTTTATCATGCACTAGCTCTTTTTTTTTTTATCTTGCATGGGTGTTTTAACACTTTCCGACATACAACAAATCTGCAGCAGATGACCTTGAAAACTCAGTGACGAAAAGCTGAAAAATGTCCATAAAAGATAGGTTAATTGTTACATTAAGTTGAAAACATTGTATCCAAAGGAGACATTGCTCATCATGAGCGATTTCATCTTTGGCGACAATGTTTTCAAAAGTAGTCTGATGCTATTGCCTCAAAATGCGTCTGCAGGTGGGAAAGGGTTAAATAAATATGATTAGTTAACTCTATGTTGTAGTATGTTCTTCTCTTTATTCTCTCCGATTGAATAGTTTAATATGAAAAACAAGTATTTCTTATAAACACTAGAATAATAATGATGTTATAATAGAAAAGACAATAGTTATAAAACTGTACATTTGTAAATGCAAGCAATGACTGCTGTTGTAAAATGTTACATAAAATATTCTAATTTTTTGAGCAATTAGTCATATTTGTGTCGCCTGCTTTGGCAGGATGTAACTAAGGGATTACTCCTCTTCTGGCTGTCAGTACCTTTGTCATCCCTTTCCCACATACAACAATTCTGCAGTAGAATACTTTGAAAACCTTTATTAAAAAAATGGACTCTCTCTTTAAAAGAAGGTATTATAACTGGAAAAAAAGTGAAAAACATTGTGGCAAATGGAGAAATGATTTCTAAAGTTGTCTGCTGCAGAGGTGACAGAAAGCGTCTGTATGTGGAAAAGGTTAATATAAACTGGGTGTTGGCAGACAACACATATGTTTCTTGAGTACCTGTTGTTGCACAATGTTTTCGTAAGTCACCTGCTACAAAGAGTAATTATGTCTCCCCCATTACATGGGGGTGACATATTGTTTTTGCCTGTTCCGTCCGTCATTCCGTCTGTCACACTTGTTTCCGCTCAATAACTGAAGAACGCTTGGGCGTAGGAACTTCATACTTGGTATGCAGGTTGGTCATGACCAGTAGCTGACCCCTATTGATTTTGATAACAGAAGGTCAAAGGTCAAGGTCATGGTGACCTTGTGAGGTAAAAAATGGTTTCCGCTCAATAACTGAAGAACGCTTTGGCTGAGGAACTCCATACTTGGTATGCTGGTTGGCCATGCCTAGTAGAAGACCCCTATTGATTTTTAGGTCAGTACGTCTAAGGTCAAGGTCACAGTGACCATGAGCTTGAAAGGTCACAGTGACAATGAGCTGATAAACAGTTTTTGCTTGGGCCCAGGAACTTCATACTTGATGTGCAGGTTGGTCACCACCAGCAAATGACCCCTATTAATTTTAAGGTCACTAGGTCAAAGGTCAAGGTCACAGTGGTCAAGGTCACAGTGGTCAAGGTCACATCTGTCACACTTGTTTCCGCTCAATAACTGAAGAACGCTTGGGCATAGGATCTTCATACTTGGTATGCAGGTTGGTCATGACCAGTAGATGACTCCTATTGATTTTGATGTCAGAAGGTCAAAGGTCAAGGTCATGGTGACCTTGTGAGGTAAATAATGGTTTCCGCTCAATAACTGAAGAACGCTTGGGCCGAGGAACTCCATACTTGGTATGCAGGTAGAAGACCCTATTAATTTTGAGGTCAAAGTCAAGGTCACAGTGAGCTGAAACATTGTTTTTGCTTAATAACTGTAGAATGCTTTGGCCATGGAAGTTAATACTTGGTGTGCAGGTTGGTCACCACCAGTAGATGACCCCTATTGATTTTGAGGTCACTAGCTTGAAGGTCAAGGTCATGGTAACCTTCAGCTGAAAAATGGTTTCCTCTAGTAGATGACCCCTATTGATTTTGAGGTCACTAGCTTGAAGGTCAAGGTCATGGTAACCTTCAGCTGAAAAATGGTTTCCTCTCAATAACTAAAAAATGCTTATGTTGAGGAACTTCATACCTGGTGTGCAGGTTGGTCCTAACCAGTAAATGACCTTTATTGAATTTGTTTGATTTTGAGGTCACAAGGTCAAATGTCGAAGGTCACGGTAACCTTCAGCTGAAAAATGTGTTTTACTCAATAACTCAAGAACGCTTATACCCAGGAACTTCATACTTAGTGTGCAGCTTGGTCCTAACCTATAGATGACCCCTATTGATTTTGATGTCAGTAGGTCAAAGGTCAAGGTCGCGGTGACCTTTGGCTGAAAAATGGTTTCCGCTCAATAACTGAAGATTGCTTGGGCCCAGGAACTTCATACTTGGTGTGCAGGTTGGTCACCAGCAGCAAATGACCCCTATTGATTTTGAGGTCACTAGGTCAAAGACCAAGTTCATGGTAACCCTCAGCTGAAAAATGGTTTCAGCTCAATAACTGAGGATTGTCACTGTTGCTTCATCTCCAGTCCAAAACTAAAAAAATCATCTCCATCATTTCTTTTCCTCCCCTACGACCACACAAATGGGGAGACAAGCGCTTTTTCAAAAAAGCAATCTCTAGTTTCTTCTTTACCCACAATGTTTTCACATTTTCTGAATTATTATGTCTCCCCTTCTCCGAAAGGGGGGGACATGCTGTATTTGTAGTTATTCTTAGTCTTATTATTCTACTTCTTCTTCTTCTTAACTTTTGTTTGTCCAGAGCAGAACTCGGAAACTACTTGAAGGAATTGATTGAAACTTGAAACATAGATAGATGGCAATGTGAAGTTGTGCACCTTGCAAGAATTATAACTCTGGGCCACTTTTTCGCAAAGTTATCTGCCCTTGTTCAATATTTTAATAGTGTAAACTTTGTCCAGAGCAGAACTCAGAAACTACTTGAAGGAATTTATTGAAACTTGGAACATAGAAAGATGGCAATGTGAAGTTGTGCACCTTGCAAAAATTATGAGTTATCTCCCCCTTGTTCAATATTTTAATAGTGTAAACTTTGTCCAGAGCAGAACTCAGAAACTACTTGAAGGAATTTATTGAAACTTGGAATATAGATAGATGGCAATGTGAAGTTGTGCATGTTGCAATACTTATGAGTTATCTCCCCCTTGTTCAATATTTTAATAGTGTAAACTTTGTCCAGAGCAGAACTCATAAACTACTTGAAGGAATTTATTGAAACTTGGAATATAGATAGATGGCAATGTGCAGTTGTGCACCTTGCAATACATTATGAGTTATCTCCCCTTGTTCAATATTTTAATAGTGTAAACTTTCTCCAGAGCAGAACTAAGAAAGTACTTAAAGGAATTTATTGAAACTTGGAATATGGATAGATGGCAATGTGAAGTTGTGCACCTTGCAAGAATTATAACTCTGGGCTACTTCGTTGCAAAGTTAGCTCCCCTTGTTCAATATTTTAATAGTCATTGACAAATTGCAATGGGGAGACATATGTTTTTTCATAAAAACAAACTTTCTAGTTATACCTTAATTTAAAGAGATTTTGCGTATCGTTGCCTCAATATTTTCAAATATTATCAACCAAACTTTAGAGGAAGGTTCCTTTTTATTTAAATCAATATTACAAATATCCTTTACTGATAAGCTATTTCATTTACATTTTCGGCTCCTTACAATTTCATTCCCACTCTTGATATAAAAAAGCAACACAATATTAACAGTTACACATTTGCTACTGTATCATCACTCAGATTATCGATTTAGTGCCATTTTTGCCCTCTTGTTTATGGTAACACATAAACTTAGCATCTATTCTGTTAAGGCCAGAATCTCATCACAATATAACTTTTAAGTTCTTACAAAACTGGACCACTCAATTCAAGAAAATTTTGTTTATTATCAATGGTAGATCATTTTACAAAAGAATGTAAATAAACAATTTCATCAGCAAATTAGACTGAAGAAATACAACTTTAACGTAGAAGTGTGATATTGTTTCACTTTGTATATGTAGGGTGATCCAGAAGTAATAGCACCTTTGTTATAATCTCGACACAAACCAAACTTGTAGAAATTTGAAAATAAACCTGATTTTATCAAAAGTCCACATTTCTCTTACAAACATAACACATATTTGAATAATTAGTTAAACGAAGCAATTTCTTTGAGATTATGAAAATTGTAAAAACCATGGGGGAAGACCACAGTAGTACATGTACATGTAATGCCATTATAATGTCTCCGTTTGAAGCGAAACAAGCGAAACAAGTTGGTTTGAAAACATGAATAAATCTTTTAACAATAATTTCCCAGTAACCATTGCTAAAGACATTTCATAACCACTGTTTACTAAAACGCCTAACATGTGATGTGTAACAAATGGCAATTCTTATGGTAAATAACAACTCTGGCACTGTTCCTTTCAAGTCAGAACTGGCTCTCTTGCAAGTTACATTAATTTCCCACTGTTTTCTCTCTTCCAACCATGAAATAAATTGTATTTGAACATCGCTAGTGACTGCTTGACTCCTGATGAACTCCATTTCTAAAGATTAGTATGGTTCTTGTCTTAGTTATGATATGATTTCACTATATAACAATTTTTCATTGTGAACATAATGTTCTTGCACGTCGCTAAGCAACTTAACTATTAAGATGGTAATCATGGAACAGCAACATTTAACTTATGTAATAAGAACAACAAATTGATGTCTTGCAAATTTTCCTTTTCTTCTGTCGGTGTTTATTTGAACTATTCACAGTTTAAACTGGTACTTTCTTGTAAAATAACAGTGTGACCCACCTATGCCTCAACTTGTTTCTACGATACCGATTGATAACTAAACTAATGACAATATTAAAAATATCAAGTAGCCATAGATTAGAGCAAATACATATGGATTGAATTCCATTAATGTGTATCAAATTATACAAAGAAAGTCCTATTAGTTTTGGATCACCTATCATATCTTGGTTTTGATGTTGTATTTTTTGTTGCAATGTTTTATTTTTATTTTTCACCTTTTATTTTCAGTCGAAAGCAAGACGGAAAAAATGTTGTTTAATCATTGTGTTGTTAGTTGTCTTAGGTATAGCTGGAATCATAATAGCTATTGTTGTTTCAAGCAATAACTGAAAGTACAGGTAAATTCAAGTCATTATTTTGGCTAGGTCACATGAAAATTACCATCTGGACTTTGCAACTATCAAAATTCCTGATCAGCTTGGGCATCTGCTCAGTCTGATTAGTATTTTCCCTGTTCACCATCTTGTTGTCCCCCGCTTTTAGCGAAAGCTGGGGACTATTATTTCTCATTCGTCAGTCAGTCCGTCCGTCAGTCCGTCAGTCACGCTGTCACAAAAACTTTAACCTTGGTCATAACTTCTGAACCGTAATAGGTACTGCTTTCATATTTCACATGTGTATTCCTTGTGACAACCCCTTTCCATCAATACCAATTTTTTTGACCTTGTGACCTTGACCCTGACGAGTTATGGCCCTTTACCCCTATGTATGACTAAATTCATTTCCGGGCTATTTCTCTGCAACCGCTTTTTGGAATTTTATGAAACTTCATAGGAAGGATCACCACCAAGTGTAGATGCGCATATCGTGTTTGCGTTCCGGTTGGATTATTTTGCACGGAGTTATGGCCCTTTACCCCACCATCAGGCTATGTATGACTAAATTCATTTCCGGGCTATTTCTTTGCAACCGCTTTTTGGAATTTTATGAAACTTCATAGGAAGGATCACCACCAAGTGTAGATGCGCATATCGTGTTTGCGTTCCGGTTGGATTATTTTGCACGGAGTTATGGCCCTTTACCCCACCATCAGGCTATGTATGACTAAATTCATTTCCGGGCTATTTCTCTGCAACCGCTTTTTGGAATTTTATGAAACTTCATAGGAAGGATCACCACCAAGTGTAGATGCGCATATCGTGTTTGCGTTCCGGTTGAATTATTTTTCACGGAGTTATGGCCCTTTACTCCACCATCAGGCTATGTATGACTAAATTCATTTCCGGGCTATTTCTCTGCAACCGCTTTTTGGAATTTTATGAAACTTCATAGGAAGGATCACCACCAAGTGTAGATGGGCATATCGTGTTTGCGTTCCGGTTGGATTATTTTGCACGGAGTTATGGCCCTTTACCCCACCATCAGGCTATGTATGACTAAATTCATTTCCGGGCTATTTCTCTGCAACCGCTTTTTGGAATTTTATGAAACTTCATAGGAAGGATCACCACCAAGTGTAGATGCGCATATCGTGTTTGCGTTTTGGTTGGATTATTTTTCACGGAGTTATGGCCCTTTACTCCACCATCAGGCTATGTATGACTAAATTCATTTCCGGGCTATTTCTCTGCAACCGCTTTTTGGAATTTTATGAAACTTTATAGGAAGGATCACCACCAAGTGTAGATGCGCATATCGTGTTTGCGTTCCGGTTGGATGATTTTTCACGGAGTTTTACCCCACCATCCGGCTATGTATGACTTAATTCATTTCCGGGCTATCTCTCTGCAACCGCTTTTTGGAATTTGATGAAACTTTATAGGAAGGATCACCACCAAGTGTAGATGCGCATATCGTGTTTGCGTTCCGGTTGGATTATTTTTCACGGAGTTATGGCCCTTTACTCCACCATCAGGCTATGTATGACTAAATTCATTTCCGGGCTATTTCTCTGCAACCGCTTTTTGGAATTTTATGAAACTTCATAGGAAGGATCACCACCAAGTGTAGATGCGCATATCGTGTTTGCGTTCCGGTTGGATGATTTTTCACGGAGTTATGGCCCTTACTTCTGAACCGTAATAGGTACTGCTTTCATATTTCACATGTGTATTCCTTGTGACAACCCCTTTCCATCAATACCAATTTTTGTGACCTTGACCCTGGCGGGGGACCATGATTCTCTGAATTTGCTTGTTGTGTTAGTATCTTGAAAGAATGATTACATGTATAACCATGATCTGACTATTCGAGTAGCCCATGAATTGGAAACATCTGAAGGTTAATTTTTGTATCCATGGCTCATTTCATTTTGTAAATCACCATTTGAAAATCCACATTATTTTATTTGATAAAAAGAAAGGTATTCACTCATAAAAAAATACCAGTTTAGTATCATTGTTTTGTGATCTTGAACAGGGTTTAAGCTTCAATGACCTTGGAAAGCACACACATTAGTCTATAAATGATAGTATGATGTTTGAATGGAGTTGAAATCATTGTGGAAAATGGAGAAATTGCTCATTATGAGTAATTTCTCCTTTTGCTACAATGATTTCAAAAGTTGTCTGTGTCAGAAAGTGTCTGTATGTGGAAAGGGTTTAACCCTTTCCCTCATATAGACGCTTTCTGACGCCTCTGCAGCAGACGGCTTTTTGAAAACAAAGTGACAAAAGAAGAAACTGCACAAAACGTGCAATTTCTCCTTTTGCCACAATGTTTTCCACTTTTTGTCATAGGTTATCCATTCAATTATGGAGATTTTCTATTTTATGACAAAATACGTTCAAAGTCGTCTGCTGCAGAATTGTTGTATGAGGGGAAGGGTTTAAGGACCTTTGCAGCTGACCAATTTTGAAAACATTTAGGATAAGTAAGAAGAATCTCTGTTTTTCTCACAATGTTTTTTAAATTCTGTATCAAAATCCTACATTTTAAAGTTTTTGTTATTGTCTAATTTTTGTTGTTGTTCCGATGTTTGTTACATTTTTATTTCAGAAAAAGTCAAGGAAAAAACGGTGCATACTTGTGATAGTCCTGTTGATCATCATCCTGGTCATTGCATTAATCATATGGCTGGCTCAACAATAACCCTCACCTACAGTCAAGAGTTGTATTGTTTTATCCAATCTATCAAATGATCGAATACAGTTAATACACAAATAATGAACCTCATCATCCAATCAAACATTAGAACTTCATAATTATAAAAAAGCACCAAAGTCATTGTATTTATCAACTGCCTATTCTTTTCCCACATACAGGTTTTTAGCTCTACTGGCCAATGGCCAGAAGGGCTTATGTCGTGGCGATTTGTCCGTCGTCCGTGCGTGCATGCGTGGGTCCGAGCGTGCGTGCGTCTGTGCGTCCGTAAACAATTTCTTGTTAACACGATACAGTCTTCACTTTTGATTGTATCTCAACTAACCTTATACAGTAGTTAGATATCCATGAGAGCTCGGTTCCTTTCGAAAACCAGCCAGATCCGCCCATGCATGACTGGATTATGGCCCTTGAAATGGTCAAAATTGCTATAAAAGAGCTTGTTAACACGATACAGTCTTCTTTTTTGATTGTATCTCAACCAAACTTATACAGTAGTTAGATATCCATGAGAGCTCGGTTCCTTTCGAAAACCAGCCAGATCCGCCCATGCATGACTGGATTATGGCCCTTGAAATTGTCAAAATTGCTATAAAAGAGCTTGTTAACACGATACAGTCTTCACTTTTGATTGTATCTCAACTAACCTTATACAGTAGTTAGATATCCATGAGAGCTCGGTTCCTTTTGAAAACCAGCCAGATCCGCCCATGCATGACTGGATTATGGCCCTTGAAATGGTCAAAATTGCTATAATAGAGCTTGTTAACACGATACAGTCTTCACTTTTGATTGTATCTCAACCAAACTGATACAGTAGTTAGATATCCATGAGAGCATGATGAGATCTGCCCATGCATGACTGGATTATGGCCCTTGAAATGGTCTTCACTTTTGATTGTATCTCAACTAACCAAGAGGTTAACCTTATACAGTAGTTAGATATCCATGAGAGCTCGGTTCCTTTCGTAAACCAGCCAGATCCGCCCATGCAAGACTGGATTATGGCCCTTGAAATTGTCTAAATTGCTATAATTGAGCATGTGAACACAATAGAGGCTCCATTTACTATCTGATCTTCACCAAACTTAGATAGTAGTTAAATATTGATGAGAGCTTGGTTCCTTTTGGAAATCAGCCAGATCCGCCCATGCAAGACTGGATTATGGTCCATGAAATTGTAAAAATTGCTATAATACAGCTTGTGAACACAAAAGAGCCTCCATTTACTATCCGATCTTCACCATACATAAATGCTCTGGATTGAAAATGACCAAAGAACCATACCAGTAGAGCCTCATGGGCCTCTTGTTTTCTGAAGCTTCTGCAGCAGATGAGCATTGAAAGCATGTGGCAAATGAAGAAATTACAGATTTGCTGTATGTGGGAAAGGATTTCTATTGTATAGCATTTGAAACATTATTGCAAAAGAAGAAAATGCTCATAATGAGCTTTTTCTCCTTTTTGCAAGTGTTTTCTAATGTCGACCGCTGCAGAGGCGTCAGAAAGTGTCTACAAAAGGGAAAGGTTTACATTTTGTTGAAAACACGTCTTTTGTGTGGTCCAACCTGATCTATTCCTTCACATTATTCCTACTGTTCCATCCTAAGCTATTCTACTATACAAAATGCAGTACATAAAAAATACAATTTTCTTGATGTTAATATTTGGACCAAAATAACTTGGAACCCTTTCCCACATTCAGAAGCGTTTTCTACAGCAGATGTTCCAAAAAAACATTTTGACAAAAGTGGAAAATGCTCATAATATTTCTCTGCAAAGCTGCAATGCTTTATCTCTCATTTATTAGCTCGACTTTTGAAAAAAAACGAGAGCTATTGTCATGACCCTGGCGTTGGCGACGGCGTGGTCGTCCGGTACAGTTTTTTGTTCAGCTCAGCTTTTTTTCTGTTTTATATTAGTCGAGCGTCTGTGCCGTACGCGGTGCTCTTGTTGGAATTTTCCATATTTGTGCCTCCATTCTTTCGAAGTCATTTGCTGCAGATATTTTAAATGTGGGGAAGGGTTGGTATTCTAGCTTTATAAAGCTTATAGTTTGTTCTCACAAAGTAGATAATTTTACATAATGAAGGACGCGTTATATGAGTCAAATCACATGAAAACTGACATTCGGATGTTTTGAAAATAACACTAAATTTAAATTTGTAAACTGATATATTTAGTTGAATGTTATCCAAAGGTTTCCAGGATGGCAAGCAAGGTAAATTCTGATCAGGCACACTGATCTGAATTTTCGACTTGTTACTAAACCCTGGAGGTTGGTTCTCGTGTTGTGCGATCCAATATATTCTTATATTTTACAGAATCCATTTTTACATCGCTTGTGTTCATTTTTGCCACCCTCCACAAATATGTACCATCTTCATCTTGTATTTTGCATTCATGATTTGTATGAATGCATACTTATATAGCCATAGTAAGAGAGGTTTTTGTCATGAAACCCTTTCTGACATACAACAAATCTGCAGCAGATGACTTTGAAATAATTTAGACAAAAATATGGTAAATTTCCTTTAATGAAAGTATATTTATTGAATAGAGTTGAAAACATTATGGCAAAAGGTGTCAGAGAAGTAAGCAGAAACATATAAAATTGTTGAAGTTGTCGTCTTGCCAGACTTGTTAGGGTGACACACAGGGTTCACTTCTGAGTTCTCTGTTGTCTGTCTGTCACTCTTTCACTTTCTGACATGTTGGCAGGCTCCAAACAGTATCATTTAAAAAGCTTGGATATAGTGAAACATGATATTATGTTATACTTATTATCAGCGCACACAGATATTTATCTAAAACATCTTTTATCATACAAAAATGTTATCAATCTTGCAAAACAAAAAAATAAAATGTCCTGATGTTACATGTAGAGGCAGTTGTCTATACGACTGTTTGTATCCATGATTAAGTTGAAACAGTTCTGGTTTTTAAATTTGATTTATTCTTTCTCATAATTTGAAAAGTTGAAATTAATGTTATTTAACCCTTTCCCACATACTACAAATCTGAAGCAGACAACCCAAATGTAAGTAATGCATTCCACCTGATGAATGAATGACGTCCCTAATAGTTCATGAAAATTGGAAAATATGAGCTGTGAGCCAGGAAAAGCCAACCTTAGCATTTTAAATTATTTATGGCAATTTTAGGTAAGAATCTTTAAGCGCATCAATGATATATGGTCCACATACTCAATGTTTGTCAAAACAGCGATATGATAAATATGGATCTATTTCCTTTCTCACATGCCGAAGCATCTGCAGAAGACACATTTTGAAAAAATAGAGAGCAATTTCTCCCTGTGTCACTGTTTTCAACTATATTCAATAATTATTCTAGTTGACAGAGTTTTTTCTTATTTTAGCTTAGATGTTTTCAAAGTCATCTGCTTCAAATTTGTCCTATGTGGGAAAGGTTAACACTTCATATAGAGGCTTTCTGATGCCTTTGCAGCAGACAGCTTTGCGAAAACATGGTGACAAAAGTAGAAATTGCTCAAAATGAGCAATTTCTCCTTTTGTCACTATGATTTCAAGTCTATTCAATTGTTGAACTTTCATTTAAAGGGAGTTTCCACATTTGTTAGGGTTTCTTTTCAAAGTCATCTGCTGCAAATTTATCCTATGTGGGAAAGGGATGTTGGTCACAAATGTCTGTGGTACATGTACATGTATGGCAAAGGCTTCTAGATAGTTTTATTGGGGGAAAGAAAGACGGAATACTTGCACAACATAGTTGATATTTATTTTAATAGTATATGTTTTATTTTCACGTTCATATTATGTAAAGCCGTTTCCATAGATAAGTACATGAACTTGAGTAATCCAGCTGAAAAGATCTGACCTGACCATGGTCCCACAAGGCTAAAAAACCTCGCTTTGTAGCCAAGTTAGTATAAGTATTCCCTTATAAAAACACATAGCTATTCATTGTTTTATCACAATGTTTTCAAAAATTGTCTGCTGTAGAGGCTTACGAATACGTCTGCATGTTGGAAAGGGTTGAAGCATCTTATAATGTTTTAACTACTGAGTATAAAATGTTTTGAAAGATCTTTATTCCTAGCGTTTTATGCAAAACCAATGAATCGAAATATTATCACAACATGTAGTTACAATGACTTGACATTGATTCATCGATTTGTCTTTATCAATGGAAGGATATGCCTATGAATGATATTTCAAAGTCCGGTGTGTTAAATTACATATGTTTTAGGCAGATGGCCATGTTTCCGAGAAAAGTAATTCTAAAGCTACTTACGTTGTATTTATCTATGGAAACAATGGTCAAAGCTTCATAGTGCAATGTTTGTGTTATTTACACTAGTGTTAATGTATGTTATTATATTCTGTTATAAGAAGGGATATGTACATATTATCGAAAATTGTAAATATGATATGATTATGATATTGTTAAGTTGTGTGTACAAAGATCATTATGTACAAATAATGTATGTTGTTTTGTTTATTAAACATATTAAAACAGGAGCTAATGGTTATCCAATGGCCCGCTAGATCTGTACTTAATGCATCAGGTACAGACGCTGTTTAAAAATTGTGGAAAAAGGTGATTGTTTTTCCGTATTGCATTGCTTTGTATGTAGATTTTCGTTTTAACATTTTAACATGTCTTTAAAAACCAAAATAGTAAGAAGTGCAGCATTGTTTATAGACCTTATCTAGTTTTTACAAGAAACAAATCCTAGGAGCGATGTTAGCGCAGGTGCACATAAATCTAGAAAAGCTCCAGCTTCGAACTCTTTCGGCGGCGAATTGTTTAAAGTAGACTCTTCCATATACAAAAACGTCTCCGTATATTATATAATAAGAGTTTTAGTATATTGTGATAACTAAAAGACAAACAATGCTAATTTCAGGTGAGATTGCTCGTTTCGAGCTGACTGACCTGAATCTGTATTATTTGCAAACATCTCAATGTTGCCATCGGCGCTGAACGAGTTACGTAGAAATAATCATAAGAGCAAAGTAAGCTCGGTGCATGTAAACCCATTACTACTATGTAGTGCCTGATTTCCTATGATATACTTTTGCGCACAAACTTAACTCATATCAACACACGAACGTGTTTTTAAGTTTCCTTACTTCGCTGGCTTCCTAAAAATCAACTTTAAGTATAAAAGGTCTAACATCAGAACCTGCTAGAACAAATGATTGGTGCTACAGGATAACCAACCTCGTGGCATTGGTATAGATCAAGATCACACTGTTAATCCGCGCAGTCTGAAATAGGCATGCACTGTTCGCTCATCAGTCATAGAAGCCTCTAACATGCACTTGTTATTTATCTTAGGTTGGTTTTCGTAAAGAACTGAAATATACAATATAAAATACTACATTTACCAATGTTATATATAAACCAGTGCATGCAAAAAGGTACAAGTTGGCATTTATGAACAGTGTAGGTTCTGATCAGCCTGTACATCTGCCCCGTCTTGTAAGATTCCACGCAACATATCTTTGTAGATCTTGATTAAACTGTGCAGTTGAATAGGTTGATTTGGATATACGCATTTCAGAAATAAACAAATTGTACCTTTTCTCAAGAAAAGGTTCATTATAAGATTGTATGATGTCACTACTTACTCATCTCTCTGGGTTTATTTGAAAGCATCTCCATGAATAGGAATTTTAAAAGCAGTAATAAATGTACACGTGCATAATGAGTTGGTCTTTATTGTGTTAGATCACCTGAAGTTAAGGCTCAAGGTGATTGATCTATTCTGATTACTCTCTGTCCGTCATCCGTTGTCGTCGGTGTAAACCTTTAGCTCAGATCCCAATATAAGTTGATAGAAATGTTCCTTGTGTGACCCTCTACAAAACTTCTAGTGATTGGTTGAAAAACATGGCAGCTGGGCGTATTCAGAGAAGGGGCAAAATTACATTTTTTTTATAATTAGATTTTTATGAAAGTGCTTGTCTGATTTCAAGGTAAATGTGTAGAAATGTTCCTTTAATAGTTGAAAGACATGGCATACAGGTGGAATCCGGAAAGGAGTAAAAGGAACTTCTAGCTTCAAACGACATCTCCTCTTTAACCAATGAAACAATTAATATCAACCAAACTTCAAAGAAATGTTCCTGTGGTGGTCCTCTTTGAAATTGTTCAAACATTTAATGCATTGTTATAAATGTCCTCTTATAAGCTCTATCATTTACAGTTCGTTCCCATTCTTGATCATATTTTCACCTTTATAAGCAATATAGAATTTGCTACTATACTTTAACTTAGGTGATTGATTTAGGGCCATCTTGGCCCTCTTGTTTCTAAACCATTGATGTTTATGCCCTGGACACAATATGGACTTGGTATAGTATATTACACCTCGCCGTCTTTCCGTCATTTTGGCATAGTTGAATTCTGCTTATCTTCTAAGAAATCATTGTTGATATTATTGTATTAAATAGGTTGTTTTATTAAGATAAGATAAATGTGAGATCCCCCCAGTTGTGTAGTGGTTAGATCGTCGCCTCGGGACCGGTGCGGATCACAACCAAGAATTTAAAAATGGTAGTATTGAATTCCCTCCTTGGTGTTCGGAATGGATTGTTGTCAGGATAAGGTTACCAGCAATAGGCTTTCCAGCAATACTGGTAATTTACTTGGGACACACCGTGATATGACTGAAATATTGTTGGAGGCCGCGTTAAACACCATACAAATAAACAAACAAGATAAAGGTCAAGTTCGAATATCGATTCTGTCAGTAAATTTTAAGCCGAGTAATTGCCCTTGGACTTAACAATTTTGAAGGGTGCAAAAACAATTACAGTGCATGAATATATTTATATTATGACATAATGCAGATCAAATTCGAATTTGATTCATGATGGAAATTCTTTTGTTGAAATAATGCCATTGGATTTAGACGATTTATAGATTTATAGATTGCTCAATTGACGGTTATGGCATTCTTGTATTGCGTACATATATGTGTTTCTGGGTATCACTAAACAGAGTCTGGTAGAGTCCGGTAGAGTCTGGTCGTCAAATATCCCATTATATCACTGTTTTGTTGTGTTTTTGTATTGAAATGAATAAAATAAAGTGCTATTGTATCATATAAATAAAAAAATAAATGGTATTTGCCTATTTTAGTTCATTTTCGAGTGAATATAGAAATATTATATGCGTGAACACGGACACTGGTAGAGTCTGGTCATTATTAAGCAATACATACAAAGTTGTATACGATTTTTAATTTATAAAAAGTTTAATTTGATTTATATGTGTCATATTATATATTTATTTATTATATTATTTCAGCTGATAATCGGGAAAATAGTGGAAGATTGAGGATTTTTAACGATAACATTGTGTTTCGTAAATCAAAATGGCTGACGTGAAATTTCTGTTTATAATGCGGCCCTATCGTACATCCTGTACGAGTAATACACTAAATTCTCTCTCTATTATGGGCCAACTAATTGATTAGGTGTGATCAACAGATTAGTGTTATAATTATTAAATAATTAAAGATTTTAAATGTATGAAAACTACTAGATTGGAATAATTTTATGTTTTATATGCCATAAACATTAATTAAACCAAATGATTAGAGAGCTATATACTTACTTAAAAGTAATTCATATGAAATTGGAGGATAAATTGAGTGACATTGACCAGAGTAAATTAATATTTTGTCCCTCCGAAGAGTTTTCGACTTGTAAAGCCATTGAAATATGTTTCCCATAAGCCACAAGAGTTCTTTGCGCGAAACATTTGAAAGATAATGCGGTAAATTTACTCAGTAAGTGTCTTCCTCAACCTGAGGTTAACCGCATTATTTGTAAACTCTTCGGTCCTAATGGTATCTTAAGTGCTGAAACTGCAACCTCATTCACAGAAATGGACCAAGAAATATCCAATACACATCCATATTTGACATATTTACAAGGGATACTTACCAATTTGGAGAAGCATATGTTTCTCCCCAAACTCAAACATTCTTGGCTACCACAACAATGGTTTAATAATGCAAATGAGTCGTACAACCATGTTATCAAAAGGACGACAAACTGTTTAGTCCAGAAATTGCCCGACATGATAGAAAAGTTCCGAGAACTTGAACAGTGTCGAACTCTTGATGTGAGAGGCGCAATGCACGACTCGGGTAAATATTGTTTGGCGACACAAGCGTCGGTGCTACACGTTTCTCATGCTGCATATGGACATAGTTAAGTCCTGACCAGAGATCAAGGCGATTTATGAAATTATTGAACTTTAAGTCGCATCACATTTCAAACATCACATCAACAGATAAGCAACTAACATTACCCTCCATTACGAGAATTGAACGAAAACTCGGCACTCGCAAACGCCTGAAAAATTGCAAAACATACACAATTGAAAATTTAAAAAAACACAGATTATATTGAAACACATTCATGTTAAAAGGACTGCATATTTTAGTTGCAAACCAACAACAATATATTTTTTATCAATCATTCGCTAATACCTGTATGTCAGTTGTACATTCAACATTTTCAACCATAATTCCTCTATATCCGTCTAAAATGTTAACGCTAGGACCAGGTTTAAATTTGAGTACTGGTTATGTCACCAGGAAGCAGACATAAAGAAGCGGAAAATATAAACCAAAATACAATAAATAAAAATCCCAAAAAATGGAGCTCTGTGTAGGGTCTTTTTTGTTAACCTAAAATGAGATCACGTCACCAATTAGAAACGAATTGAATCAAACACACATAAATCTTGAGGATAAAAAAGAAACCGGCATACATCTGTTCGAGATTCGGGTTGAGACAAATGTGTTAAGGGACAATTCCTGGTTTGTCCTTTGCGTATCACTCGAGTTTCGTGGGTAATGTTGCCTTGGCCCCGGGTTCACATGTTGCCAATGTCTGCATGCTAAACACCCTAAGCAAGCACGCTCAACAGTGGTGCGGACACGGCCGGTAGCTGGGTGCTGCTGCTCGGCCATGCTTTTGATCTTTATCAAATGAATGTACATAGAACCAAAATCATAGAATAAAAAATTAAAAAAATGGAGCTCTGTGTAGGGTCATTTACGGCCCGGGTCCTCGTCAGGCGCACGGGCTCTATTTTGGTAACCTAAAATGGAAAACATAGAAAAAAAATCCAAAAATGATATAATATAGATCCAAACATTAAATTTTGGACCATGAGAGAGTTCCTCTACGTGTTGTGGCCTGAATACAATATTTCGCAAAATGCATTTTATGAACTATATCAGGATATATATTTATTTTTCAAGTTAAAGTATTTTTGCATATTTTTAAAAAAAAAATGCAAATATGGTTTAGTTTGATTCTATTTTTTGCGGAATGTAGTCTTTAATTTCATATGAATTACATTGTACTTTTAAGTAAGTATATAGCTCTCTAAGTATTTGGTTTAATTAACGTTAATGACATATAACGACATAAAATTATTCGAATCTAGTAGTTTTCATACATTTGAAATCTTGGCATTGTTAAAATATAATTATAACTATAATCTGTTGATCACACCTAATCAATTAGTTGACGCATAATAGAGAGAGAATTTAGTGTATTACTCGTTCAGGATGTGCGATATTGCCGCATTATAAACAGAAATTTCACGTCAGCCATTTTGATTTACGAAACACATTGTTATCGTTAAAAATCCTCAATCTTCCACTATTTTCCCGATTATCAGCTGAAATAATATAATAAATATATAATATGACACATATAAATCAAATTAAACTTTTTATAACTTAAAAATCGTATAAAACTTTGTATTTATTGCTTAATAATGACCAGACTCTACCAGTGTCCGTGTTCACGCATATAATATTTCTATATTCACTCGAAAATGAGCTAAAATAGGCAAATACCATTTATATTTTTATTTATATTTATTTATTCATTTCAATACAAAAACACAACAAAACAGTGATATAATGGGATATTTGACGACCAGACTCTACCAGACTCTGTTTAGTGACACCGTGTGTTTCTTCATACATTTTTAATAACAGCTATAGTAATACAATGTGCACAGGTTCATTGCCGAGCTCTGGTAGCGACGCGGGCTGTAAATCCAGGGATTGGGAGTTCGGACCGCTGTTAGGTCAACATTCTTACCGACGTCAATGCGAACGAACTGTCATTCGTCTTACCCCAATAGGCTAACGGGTCTCACTATTTAGCGTCAAGAACCGTCAAGAAGCATCAAGAGGTTTATTATAACAAAAAGTCACCGTCAAGAAGAAACCAATGATTAAATATACTTAGTTTAATCTAATTATGTTTAGATTTTTAAAATCCATTCGATATTAGTGAAGAAATTCAACTTTATTCACAATATTTTCAATCGACAAGAAACAGTCGCCATTTTGTTTTTGACAAGGGAAGTAACACTCATAGATCAAGCGTCAAGAGATTTGACAAGCGACAAGAAGAGTGTTGGAATTTATTTCAAGAAATGTATTTAGATATAAAGAGTTGTATATGAATATATTTATTTGATATATATAAATTTCTCTTTTGACATAAACATGTTTTACTATATTAATGCCAAATAAATTGTATGTACTAAAAGAAATATGTTTTAAATGAAAACAATTCGACTCTTCTTGGTTCTCCATACCCGGTTATCCGAGTATGGATTAAGCCCACGAACCACGTCAAGGTGAGAGTCTCTCGTGAGTATTTAAACACTGATTATTAACTTACGAGTTTTTAAACACTGATTATTAACTTACGAGTTTTTAGGCTACGCCAGAGGTTAACAGTGTTTAAACATTTACATTTAACAGTGCTAGTATTAACTTACGGGCTATTAGACCGCGCCAGAGGTTACCATACTGTTATGATTAAACATAATTATTGTTGAAATTGTTATATCCTAGTATTAACTTACGGGCTGTTAGACCGCGCCAGAGGTTACCAGAATGTTAATATCAACTTACATATTGTTGAAAAGTTCAACTATCTAGTATTAACTTACGGGCTGTTAGACCGCGCCAGAGGTTACCAGAATGTTAATATCAACTTACATATTGTTGAAAAGTTCAACTATCTAGTATTAACTTACGGGCTGTTAGACCGCGCCAGAGGTTACCAGAATGTTAATATCAACTTACATATTGTTGAAAAGTTCAACTATCTAGCCCGTCTAGTATTAACTTACGGGCTGTTAGACCGCGCCAGAGGTTACAAGACTGAAATATTGATGTCATTTTTGTTGAAAATTCTGTAGCTGTAAAAAAATAATCGTTAAACAAGGAGAAGACAATTTGAAAACATCTTTTATAGCATTTGTTCCTATTCGGTCCGCTGTCTCTTTTGAGTTACTGTTTTTGAATTTTTGACTCTTTTATGTTGGCCTGGTTTTTTTGCTAATGCTGTTGTTTTGGGTATGACCAGCCTACCATCCGTTGACATCAAGTGATTATCAACTTTTCGTCTTCTCCGAAATTTGAAAAATTTATTATAAAGAGTTGTCTTTTCAATTTGATTTTTCTGTTTATAGCTTAGAAGGGATATCTTCAGACAACGGACAGCGGGTGCCAACTCAAAATCACCATGTCCATAAAGCGCTCCTCTGACCAATGCTTCCTGATGTAAAATTTCCTTTTCCAACATGTTTATAAGATCTGGCAATTTAGACTCGGGCATGCCTATTTTATTTTTCAATTGTCGTTTTAAGTTTTCCTCAAGGTGCCTTGTACATAGAGTAAACTTTGAATCTGGAAAACTTAATTTGATAGCTTTGACAAGTGCTTTTTCTTCGTCGGACCATATACATAAATCATTGGTACCCAATTGTGCTTCTTTCAATGGATTATCTAGGACGGCTGCCAAATGTGTGAAGAAACGTTGATAAGTGTGAAATGAGCCGTCCCAATGCAGAAATACAGGACCTAAAATAATCGGTGAAACATCTTTCCCTTTACGAAGTAAATCCAAATCTTGAAACACGGTAGTTGTAACAAAACATGCCCCCAAATTAAAAGTTCGATCAATGCCAATTATGGAAGTTTGCATAGACTTTGAAAGGTGATTTAACTGGTTATCAGTATAACAAATGATATTTGGGGGCTTTCCAAAAGACTGAACGACTTCTCTAACAAACGGGTGAGGGTGAGAAGTCATATTTATTACGGCTTGCATGTCATCAGCCGTATTCTGTCTGTACCCAGTACCAACGTCTTTAGTGAGTTTCGATTTTATGTTGTGGATCATTTTAGAATCACGCGGCTGATTATCGGTATCGAAATTGTCTTTGAAAATAGCTTTCACTGGTTTTCTAGATTTAACTTCTTCCAAAATGAGATTTTTCGTGGTTGGAGAAGTTCTTATATACTCTTGGTGAGTAGTTCGTGCATTCCCGTGTTTTGATATGTCGTCTAAAGGAAATTTACCTATATATTCTACTAATGCATACAAAGTAAATTCAATTGGATACCCCGGCATAGCCTCAAACCATGATATACGCTTTTTATATGTTTTTTCTCGTTTCAAAGTAGCGTAATACCGTTTCAATATGAAAACATCTGACTCTTCTGGTTGGGGCTCCAGAGGAACAAATTTCTTTTTTATTTCTTTGCAGTATATACCCTGTTTTTTTACAACCGAGACGAGATTTCCATTTTTACTGACAAAGAAAGTAGCTTTAGTGGACGTTGTTTTCGAGTCCCATGCGCCGCAGTTATCCCAAAATTCCATTTTCCCAAATTTCCTTTTCCTCTCAACGTTGTTTTCATTATTTATCGAAAAATATACATTTTCTTTTGTGCTTTTGGGAATTTCGGTCAATACCGGGGTTTCACTAGTTAACAATAAAATAATACGATCAACACTAAGAAATTTTCCGTTAGAACGGGTAAAGTGACTGTCTAAAACGTCAATTTGTTCAGAACGATCATCAGTTTCGATCTGAACAGATACACTTTCAGACTGACACGAGCCGACCAGTTCTGAATTATCTAAGTGATCAACTCGATCTTCAGATACGTTTTGATCAACAAATATTTCAGATTTCGACAACTCAAATATGTTGTCACAATCGTGATTTTCGATTTGTTCAGATATAATTTCAGTCATAATCTGATCAGATCTAATTTCGGATTGTGAACAATCTGGCGATGTTGTTGGGGTCTCTAATATAGTGGAATGAAAAATAGAAGGACAATTGCGATAGCTATCACTAACTATCCCTGGGCTGGCCAACTGAGGGAACTCCTCCTCACTATCCAGATCTATCACTGATATGTCAGATGACCCAATCAGAGGAACAAAATGGTTTGGCAGCCAAGTACTTTTCAAGTTAGTACTCAAAGAAGTACTTGTCCACAATATCAAAATTGGCTCTGATTGACTACGCTTTCCTAGAGGATGGAAAGTTTCGTTTAAAATTCCAATGGCCTTATCAAGGAATCCATTTTGCGGGGGATACACAGATTGTATGGAACATCCGATGACTGTTGCTGCAGCTACCATAGCCCAGGCAGATGAAAAATTAAAATTTACAGATGTCTCTCGGCATGCGTCTTCTATTGAAGGAGAAACCAACAACAACCGTTGGTGGTTTCTTTCATATAGAGACTTGTTTTCAAACATCTCTATACAAGTCTTGACCCGAATTTCACAAGAAAGATTCTCGTGACCAAACATTGCCATGGAAATTGCATTAAAAAGGCAATTGCCGTCACCGCTAACATCAACTGGTAACTTACCCAGGAAACGTCGTGATATAAACTGGAAAAACAGTTGAAAGCGACGTTAAACCTCAAACAATCAATGGTCGCTCATGCCTTATGATTGTTTTTCGCAGCGCACCACGTAAATAATATGTGTTGATATAACAACTAGAATCTACTCACTACTCCAATATTTAGATGGATTATATTTCTGATGCTGAATAACCCTTTCCAACATACAACAAATCTGTAGAAGACGGCTTTTATAACATCTATGCAAAAATATTGAAAATCACTAAAAATGGAAGTAAAATTATTGTATAAAATTGAAATAATTGTGGCAAAAGGAGATTGTCAAATTGTTTTCAAATATCGTCTACTGCGGAGGCGTCAGAAAGCGACTGTTTGTGGGAAAGGGTTAACGTGTACTATGTGCCTAAATGATTTGGTATCGAAATAAATATCCTGGTATGGGTCTCGTAAACACAAAATGTAACCGGTAAATCACAGTTATCTTGCTCGATTAACCAAGTTTATTCAAATTTCTCCAGAAGATCATGTGGTAAGTATAGCATACAGCAGTGAAACATACACAATAATACAACACAATATTGGTATATGTTGGTATATACATGTACTCATATGTATAGTTTCATTTTTAACAAAGTTTCAAAGTTTATACAAATTTCACCAGAAGGACTCCTGTGGTACATGTAAGTATAGCATACAGCAGTAAAACATACAAACTAATACAACACAACATTGGTTTATAGTATACCACAGTATATACATGTGCTCATATGTACAGTTTCATAGTTTCAAAGTTTATACAAATTTCACCAGAAGGTCATAGACCCATGTGGTAAGTATAGCATATGTAGCAGTGAAACATACAGAATAATACAACAAAACATGTGCTCATGCATATGTTCAGTTTAATTTGTATACAATTCATTGCATATACACGCTTGTTTATATGTATCTACATACATATACATGTACATGCTTGTATTCATCTGTATGCTGCCCATACGCAAGAAAGGACACGAGATGCAAATTGATTTAAATATAGTAGCAAATATTAAACATAACAACAATTATGATTAGAGACTTTATATGTCAAAAAGTATTCATAGTTACCATATTTTTCCAAGGATTATGGTATTTAATAAAGATATTAACACTCGTGAAACCAAATTATTAACCCTTTCCCATACACAGACGCTTTCTGACGCTTCTACAGCAGACAACTTTTGAAAACATTGTGACAAACGTTCTCAACTCTTTGTTATAATTTTATCTATGGATATTTCACGGTTTTGTCCATATGTTTTCAAAGTCGTCTGCTGCTGCTTTGTTGTATATGGGAAAGGAATAACTGAATTACCTACATGATGCAAGGTATAGTTTCAATGTGTATAAGCAACCACAAGGCAATAGTGTCCATCATGCAAATATATAGCCCCGGTCACTCACTCGGTAGTGACTTGGGCTGGAGTTCGAATTCACATCGGTAAGCATCCTGTCTAACGCTTGGTTAACGAGACAAGCGTCGTTCACCAAATGGGAGTATACGTTGTAAACAGCCAGTTGCTTGGAAAGACGTTAGTGAAGTACTGGTCGAGGGCTTGGCGTGAAACGGTTGTAACTTAAAACATATTTTGAAAACCCTGGTTTAGGGGCAATTTTGACCCCTTTGTAAACAATGCAAATTTAGGTGCCATTGCTCAGAACGAGCAATGGCACCTAAATTTACATTGTTTACCAAGAACAATGATTTAACGCTTATAAAAACTTTATGGCGAGGTGATTAACCTTGGTAAAAAAATACAAATTTTAGTTACAACCGTTTCACGCCAATCCCTCGTGGTGTGAGAAAGCCTGGAAACACATAGGTCGGTGAACTGGCCACCGTGATATGTCGGTTGAAAATGGCGTTAACCCCCCACCCCAATCAATCAATGAATCAATCAAACAAATATAAAGTAATCAAGAAGCATATATACATGGATATGCTATAGATATAAATGTATGTATATTTAAACAATTTGTAAGCAACGATTACTTCTCAATATTATAAGTGTTCTGTGAATGTGTTGAAGTATCGATCTTCTTTTGAATTAGAAAAACGTGCATTGAATACATGTTACGTATGTTGTACGCCGTAGATCGATCCTTAATGAATAGGTTGTTATTTGTTACCCATAGCCCGTTCGTTGTACGTGACTCGAAACATCAAATGTTTCAAAATACCTTCAAACTTTGAAAACGTCAAGGCTAGAATATGGAAAATGTCTGAAAATCCAATTATCATACTTAAATACTGATGAAAACGGGAAAATTGCTCTTTATGCGCATTTTCTCATTTTGTCACATTGTTTTCAAAAGTTGTCTGCTGTAGATACGTCAATATATGTTTCTATAAGTTGGAAAGTATTAAATCTCACTTGCGAGCAATGAAGACGAAGATCAACATGCACACCGTGTAGTCTAATCTAGGTCTACATCGTTCGCTACTCATGTATCTATAAGTAGCAAAAACCACTATATTTATTTGGTATAACGTTTACAAAAGACAAAGGTGAATATACGGTCACAGAGTTCAGTCGGTATTTATTGATTAATTGGTTGGTGTTTAACTCGGCTATTATCATTGTTCAGTTATATAACGGTGTTTCCATTTATCCTGAGACCAGCCAGTCAGTCAGTCGTATTAACCCAATAACCCTGAACGCCAAGAAAAACAGACATTACTATTATTTTTGAAGTCTTTGGTAAAACCCGGACGGGGATCAAACCCGGGACCTCCCGCACCCGAAGTGGACGCTCTACCACTACGCCATTGAGGCGGTTTCGAGTTTTGTAAACATTGTGACAAAAAGAAGAAATTGCTAATCCTGAGCAATTTTTACCTTTGCCACAATGTTTTCAACACTTTTTCATTATTAAACTTTCATTTATTTAGATGTCTTCACATTTTCGGCAAGATGTATTCAAAGTCGTCTGCTGCAGATTTGGTTGTATGTTGGAAAGAGTTAAATGAATGAATGAATGTATATTGTTTTATGGCGCATCGACAGCTAAGGTCATTAAGCGCGCAATTAATTTTAATTATTCATGATCCCTGGGTAAACAAACAAGTACTAGGCTAGAAAGTGTGCCTTGCCCAAGGGCACTCCAGAATGACCGTAGTGCCGCGACTGGGGATCGAACCCGGGACACCCGGTTTCGAAATCCCCGACGCTAACCACTCAACCACAGTGGATTCCCTGGAAAGAGTTAAAGCGTTGAGTCGCGAAAGCTCAGTCGGGTATGGAAGAGACATTTCAATCCAGGGGTCATTATAAATAGCGTCTTTCGTCTCAGACCAATGGGATGAACAGACCGTGTGGGATATAAGCCAATGACCTATTAACACTCATATAGACGCTTTCTGATGCCTCTGCAGCAGACGGCTTTTTGAAAACAAAGTGACAAAAGAAGAAATTGCTCAAAACGAGCAATTTCTCCTTTTGCCACAATGTTTTCCACTTTTTGTCATAGGTTATCCATTCAATTATAGATATTTTCTATTTTTTTACAAAATATGTTCAAAGTCGTCTGCTGCAGAATTGTCGCATGCAGACGGCTTTTTGAAAACATAGTGACAAAAGAAGAAATTGCACAGAACGTGCAATTTCTCCTTTTGTCACAATGTTTTCCACTTTTTGTCATAGGTTATCCATTCAATTATAGAGATTTTCCATTTTTTGACAAAATATGTTCAAAGTCGTCTGCTGCAGAATTGTCGCATGAGGGAAAGGGTTAAGAATGTGTAGAGTACTGTTACGAGAAAAAGCTAGAAAATTAACGTCAAGTGAACTGGCCGCTGATACAACTAAACTATTGTTGTAAAAGGCGTGATACTCCAATCAATCAATCAATCAATCAATCAATCAATCAATCAATCAATCAATCAATCAATCAATCAATCAGTCAGTCGAAGGAATTCAGCGGGATAAGGGTTTATCGAATGTGTTTACTATTTAGGTGGCCAATCATGTAGTATACGTCACACGACCCACACTAGTCGTATATCACGCCTAACTTTTCGAATGAGAAAGTGAATGTGCATTCAAGTTTAATTCGTTGGTCTATGAAAACAGATTTTAAACCCTTTGCCACAAACAACAAATCTGCATCAGACGACTTAAAATAACAACATCTAGTTGAACATGTCAAAACCCTCTCTAAATGAAAGTGCAAATACTGAATAGAGTTTGAAAACATTGTGGCCGAAGGAGAATTTGCTCATTATGAGAAATTTCTTTTTCTGCCAAAGTGGTTTTTTAAATTTTCGTTTGTAGTAGATGCGACAAAAGGCTTCTATGCAAATGAGAAAGGATTATATATTAGAGCATACAGGGGATTACAGCATAATCATTAATGTTAATGTAATGATGGACCAGTCATGCTGATAAACTAAATATGCGTTTATAATTTGTTCTGTCGACTTCATAAAGTTTTGAAATATCTCCCAATCTAATGATGATTTGGTTTATGGTGTGTTTGTACCGCTTTTATCACGTGTCAAGTTAGACCGCGGCGTTTCCCCTGTATGTTGTATGTCCCCCCCAGGCAGTACTACTGGTCCATGTATACCTGACAACAGGGAGTCAATTGGTGTGCTTAGCAAACAATCCTAAGCGTCAATGAGGGACAGCCATTACTACCATTTGAGCCGTCTCGCGAGAAAACCAACATTGTGGACCCTGCGTAAAGTATCGACCCGGATTAGCCTAAGCATGCCGCGCAGGCTAACCCGGAAAGACAATTTTCGCCTCCTGTGGATTTTCTGTTTCATGACTCATTTATCCATACCCCTATCCCACTGAGACGGAATGTGTCGGCCCGGATTAGCCTGCGCGGACTGCGCAGGCTGATCTGGGTCGATATATTACGCAGAAGCCATATTGTTGGTTTTCTCGTGGAACGGCTCATTTATAAAGTCTTTGACCGGTGATTGAACCCTGATCTTACGATGCCGAGGCGGACGCTCTAACCACTGCTGCACCACGGAGAATTGACCAGGGCATCAAGTGTAAAAGTAGCAATCGATCGAATTCCTATCTTAACCCTTTCCCACATACAACAAATATGCAGCAGACGACTTTGAAAACATACCCAAAACATTTTTGGAAACTCCCTTTAAATGAAAGTACAATAATTGAATAGAGTTGAAAACATGGTGATAATAGTAGAAATTGCTCGTTTTGAGCAATTTCTTCTTTTGTCACTATGTATTCAAAAATCCGTCTGCTGTAGAGGCGTCAGAAAGCGTCTATATGAGGGAAAGGGTTAAAAGAAGTAAAATGCAGTGCTTACGACACGAAGTAAGTAAATAGTCAATAAATCGTTGATAAGTCGTCAACACCGTTATCGGTACTTACCCTGTATCTCATGAGATATTTACCCCAGTCGTTTCCTTTGAAATAATCATAGGGAAAAGGGGTGACACATATCGAAAAGTTGGATTTAAATTTGTATAAAGAGCCGAAAGTATTGTGGGAAAATGACAATATAAGCATGTTTTAAGCAATTTCCCCTTTCCTCAAACTATTCTGCTGCAGAGGCGACAAATGCCCGATATTACAGAGGCAGAGTTAAAACGACCACCATGGTTGGTATAAATCATTCCTCGGCCTTTAGGAATGGTTGTACGACGATTTCGAAATTATATGAAATGGTTGCACTTACCATCCTTTTGACACCCCTGTCTTGACAACAAATCTGCAGCAGATAACTTCGAAAATATTTAGACAAAACTATGGAAATGCTCTTTAAAGCAACATTGTGGTTTGTTTGTTTGGAGTTTAACGCCGCTTTCAACAGCTTT
Organism: Serripes groenlandicus; assembly: GCA_031761405.1. Taxonomy (NCBI): domain Eukaryota; kingdom Metazoa; phylum Mollusca; class Bivalvia; order Cardiida; family Cardiidae; genus Serripes; species Serripes groenlandicus. Next base: position 166,479,121 of record JASEVX010000001.1, on the reverse strand, counting down.
GGTCATATCACGGCGGTCAGTGCACCTACCCATGTTTTCCTGGCTTTCACACACCAGTACTTACACAACATTCTTTCGAAGCCACTGACTACTTTCTCACATAGATCAGAGGTGAGAGGCAATGGAAAACATCGCCCGAAAGAATGTCGCCGCAGCCGGGTATCGAACCCGTGACCTCCAGATCACGAGTCAGATACGCTACCAATTGAGCTACCCGGCCGGGTGCAACATTGTGGACTCTGCGTAATGTGTCGACCCGTATCAGCCTAAGCATGCACCGCAGGCTTATCCGGGCTGACACATTCCGTCTTAGGGGGATAAAGGTACAGAGTAATGATTCCTGAAACAGAACATCCAAAGGAGACGAAACGTGTCTGTCCGGATTAGCCTTCGCGGAATGCTTAGGCTGATCCCGGTCGATACTTTACGCAAAGTTCACAATGTTGGTTTACTCTTAATTCGGCTCATATAATTGTTAAAAACGGCGTAGAACACCATACGACACTGTCTTCGATAATGATTATTTTTTTTTACATATTAATGATTTACATATGTGAAAATGATGTTTTTTATATTATTACATCGCGTGAATACCAACCCAACTTCTTAAATACATGAAACGGGCATACTATCTATACTCGAGCTGTGCTCTGCAAAAAACAACATAAATGTTATTATTACACGTGTGGAAAGATACATGCGTTCCAATCCACGATCAATGACACAAATGGATGTTGCTTAAAGAAGGCTTCTTGAAACCCTCTCCTTCTAATTGAAGAGCGATGCGCTGGCTGATATGAATATACACTGGTTGCAAATACCTTACAGGTGGTGTTCACAAGGTTCCGTTCATATATTCATTTATCTGCGAATACAAGTGTAAGGAGGAACGAACCAATTTAAGTAGTAAACGAAAACCTGAAGAGTTAATGAATTATTCACAGAGTTTAACGAACGCTTATTTGGTCTCATACACGTCACATGACCTAGGTTATATCACCCTGATAACTATATTTTATATGTTTTACCATTTACAGCTAGCATTGTAGATCTAGTCATCAATAACAAGTATTAAAGTGATTTTCGTTTGTCTATATATTATAATTGTTATTGCATTGATCGATCAATGAATACATTCGTTCCTTAAGATTCTGCATTCACAATAAGCATGATAATTGCGAACCGATGGGTCGTTGCAACCCATTTTGCATGAAAACTTTCGGAGTTTATTTCACATTTAACTTTCAAGGAACCAATGTACAAATGTTAATTCTTATTTCAGAAGCTGTTTGAGAAGGAATTTGGCGCGATACAGACACGAATATTAGGAACCCGTTTCGTAATACCAATTTTGAGACTCTATACGTTTTGTTATACCAAATTTGGAGACTCAATCCGTAATGTGGAGACCTGTTTTTGTAATAACCAGTGTTGGCGGTTTTACCGTTTTGTAAAAAAAGATATATAAAAAAATAAACAGAAACACTGTTCATACTGTTTATTGGCAACGTACTTACCGTAATACATTGTTTTTGCTTAAATATGACTTAACCCTTTCAGCGCCGAATTGTTTAAAGTAGACTCTTCCATGTTCAAACTCGGACGACTCTATTTTCATGTTATAGGATTTTTGGAATATTTTTATAACTCACAGCCAAACAATGCAGATTTCAGGTGAGACAGCTCGTTACGAGCTGACTCACCTGAAACTGCATTGTTTGCAAAAAGCTCAATATTGCCTTTGGCGCTGAAAGAGTTAAATAAACACCAATCTTATATTAGCTAGAATTTGGTGGATAACGAGGTTTTAATTAGCTTAACGTACTGCCGCTCCAGTAGGAAGTGGGATATGGTTGCACCTTAGAAAAGTGAGGTAACAAGCGTGCCTTTGCAACCGAACATTCTCACCAGAACTTTTTGTCCGCATTGCTTTAGCGAGACCATACGTTCCGACGGAAAACTAGAAATGTAGATGTTCAGTCCCGATCGTGTTATTGCAATACGCATTTAAGTGGTGGTATCTTAGGCAATCAACAGGAAGGACATCTTTTTATACTTTAAGCCTATACTTCTCACTGTATGTTTCCGCTTGTATGCAGTTGTAGGTGGTGTAGTGGTAGAACGGCCGCTTCAGTAGCGGGTGGTCGCGGGTTCGATCCAAAATACTTTATGAATTGTGGCAATAACCTTCCCACCTTGGCGTTCAGGATTGCTCAACGTTATCTTTACGACTAACTCGTTGATGTCAGGACAAATGGACGAGTAGTATAACATGGAAGCGCCGTGCTATAACTCAAATATTGTTTAAACGGGCGTAGAAAACACCATAACAAATACGCAAATACTTCTGACATTTTTATCGGACTAGCAGATTTTCCCCCATAATGTCTCCGAAGTCGTCTGCGGCAGATTCGTTATATGTTGGAAAAAGGTTAAGACATCGAAAGTCTAAAGCAGACGACCTTTGAAAACATTGCGACACAATGAAAAACTGGTCAATATGATAAGTAAGCAATTGGTCCGTTTGTCTCAGTGTTATCAACTGACGTCAATTATGATACTTTCATTCATAGAGATTGTCCATGTTTTAGCCTATGTGCTTTTAAAGTCGTCTGCTGCATTTGTATTTTACAATGCACACTATTCATATTCACCTAACACTAAGGTCGTAATTGTATTGCTTTGCTGATGTTAGCAGCGAATAAGTTGGATGTGTTCTTCGTTACCTATCACAGCGTTAGATGTCATGGGTTATCAGTGCAATTATCCTCTGCGCAAATAATATACGAACACTTTGTCATTGTCACCACAACGATTGAAAGCCGCCTGCTGATTAGACATCAAACGTCGTCTGCACAAGGGACACATACATTCCCACATACAGACGCTTTCTGACGCCTCTTCGTTAGACGACTTTTGAAATCATTTTGACAAAAGGAAAATTTGCTCATAATAAGCAACACCTCCTTCTGCCACGATGTGTTCAACTCTAGTCAATAATTATTCTTTCTTTTCTAGAGATTTTCAATACTTTTTGCCTAGATTTTAGGCAGATTTGTTGTGTGTGGGAAAGTTTTCAAGCATTATCTTTCTGTTTAAGTCTTTGATAAAATCAGCCGAACAGCATATTAGAATGTGGCATGAAACATATAGATCGTCTTTATTTAGGGATAACAACTTGATAGCTAATGAATTATGCACAACTAATCAAATTAACTAATTCTTAGATTCTCACAATAGAAAACGAGTCTAAATGCGGGACTGTTCGATTAATTGATTGTTATATCACGGCGTTTCCTGGGTAAGTTACCAGTACTACTGGTCCATTTATCCTGACACCAGCCTGTCAGTCGTAGTGCTAAATCCGCAAGTTTTGGCGCCCATTGCTACCATTTGAGAGTCTTGGGTAGGACTGTTCAAACTTCAAACTCAAGCATCAGGGAAAGTTTCAATAAACACGTTTTTTCCGCCACAAAGACTTCTGTTAAGCTTCTGCAGCAGACGACTTTAAAAAAACACATTATTCACAAGTGAGTCATTGCAATAAAAAGCAGTTGTACTTTCTACCTAAACAGTCCAATTTTTTACAAATAATCAATTCTTGCCCTGACATATTTTTAAAACAAATTACTTTAAAAATATCGTATCATGACAACATTTAACTCTTTCCCATATAAACCACATCTGCAGCGACGACTTTAAGCATATTGAAAATCTCTATATTTGAAAGTATAATTATTGAATGGAGTTATAAACATGGTGTAAAATGTAGAAACTGCTCATTATAAGCAATTTCTACTTTTCCACACTTTTTTCAAACGTCGTCTGCTGCAAAATTGTCGAAATATGGGAAAGGGTCACGAAAAGTACATCAGCCGGTTTTGCGTTTGTTGAAAATGTATATGGCTTATCAGCAAGTTGCAAATGTCCCACTGAAACTACAAAAGAGGTATACAACTCTAATCACCGATTCGCCAAGGATATTGATTCATATTAAACGCCGATGCACACAAGCAATGATCATATTTTATAAAAGAGAACATGTTTTCTTTTCTTCTTCTTTTTACCGAGAAAGGGACTTTTTTGCTTTTATCGATTTAACCCTTTCCCACATACAACAAAATTGTTGCAGACGACTTTGAAAACATATAGCAACAATTATAAATAAAATCCGTATGAATGGAAGTATAATTTTAGTAAAGAGATGATTTGTAGTCTGTTGTACTCTGTTGTAGTTGATTGGGGTTTAACTCTGTTTTCAACAATTTCTCAGTCATATCACGGCGACCAGGTCAATTACTCATATGTTTCCTGATTTTCTCAGTACCCCACACAACATACTCTCCAAGCAACTGGCTGCTTTTGTCTGTTGTAGATGCATCAACGTGTATCTGAAGGTGGGAAAGGGTTAAGATTTATGATACATTAACGTGTATCTGAAGGTGGGAAAGTGTTAAGATATATGATGCATTAACGTGTATCTGAAGGTGGGAAAGGGTTAAGATCTATGATGCATTAACGTGTATCTGAAGGTGGGAAAGTGTTAAGATCTATGATGCATCAACGTGTGTCTGAAGGTGGGAAAGTGTTAAGATATATGATGCATCAACGTGTATCTGAAGGTGGTAAAGTGTTAAGATCTATGATGCATCAACGTGTGTCTGAAGGTGGGAAAGTGTTAAGATATATGATGCATCAACGTGTATCTGAAGGTGGTAAAGTGTTAAGATCTATGATGCATCAACGTGTGTCTGAAGGTGGGAAAGTGTTAAGATATATGATGCATCAACGTGTATCTGAAAGTGGGAAAGTGTTAAGATCTATAATGCATCAACGTGTGTCTGAAGGTGGGAAAGTGTTAAGATATATGATGCATCAACGTGTATCTAAAGGTGGGAAAGTGTTAAGATCTATGATGCATCAACGTGTGTCTGAAGGTGGGAAAGTGTTAAGATATATGATGCATCAACGTGTATCTGAAGGTGGGAAAGTGTTAATATCTATGATGCATCAACGTGTGTCTGAAGGTGGGAAAGTGTTAAGATATATGATGCATCAACGTGTGTCTGAAGGTGGGAAAGTGTTAAGATCTATGATGCATCAACGTGTATCTGAAGGTGGAAAATTGTTAAGATCTATGATGCATCAACGTGTATCTGAAGGTGGGAAAGTGTCAATATATATGATGCATCAACGTATGTCTGAAGGTGGGAAAGTGTTAAGATCTATGATGCATCAACGTGTATCTGAAGGTGGGAAAGTGTTAAGATCTATGATGCAATAAGTGTCATCATTCGACTTCCTCCAACGGGATTGACTTTCTACTATGAATATACTTCTTCCATATGAAGGACATTTGTTCGGTTGATTGATTGATTTATTAATTAGAGTTTTTCTGTTATATAACGGCGGGTATTTCAGCAAGCGTGTATTCCTTCCTTTCTCATAATGGTGCTCCCCAGGCAATTTGTTACATTCCAACATAGATTATTTAGTCCATTGGTGGAAGACGAATGACGCTAGTCACAATGACGTGTATATCAATCGTCAGAAAGAATGAATGGCCGAGCCTAGGTTCGAACAAACGACACCTGGTTTGATAGCTCATGTCGTTACAGACTGAGTTGTCGCGGCTCGACATGAGTTTACGATTTGAATTTTGGAATAAGGATAAAAAAGTAAAATGAGACCAATATTCCTGAAAATAAATTAGTTCATTTATTGAATGAAACAACAATGTCTACTCTGATGCAGAATAATAAAATAGAAATACTGTAAAAAATATAAATATGTAAACTATCACAATACTCGTCTTGCAAACATGATAACACAAATAAAACGCCTCTTTCAAATAGATATAAAGTGGTCTGGCTATAACCCGAAGTCGCACGGGAACATAAATGACTTCGAAATATATTCAAGTGGTTCCTAAGAGGCCTATAATTAAAAGCAAGCCAATTCAATTAAACAACTATTTAAAAAAAAAAAAAAAAAAGCCAGTTCTGAATGCGCGTCTGATTAAGCAGAACTGCTGCTATGCTATTTTCAAAAGACATATCCGTTCTAGGAATTGGTTCGAGTTAAGGTGTGTATCCGAATATTCGAATTACCAACTGTCTGTACACGTATGCGGTTTCAAACATGACAATTGAAAGAAACACAGGACAACTATGTATGTTCAGAATACCCTGACCCATAGCACGGTTTATCTCAATAATACTGAAGGTCTATGTGTATTTAATACAATTAAGAAGTGTTTCACAAATTAAACAATATCATATACTAAATATCTTCACAATCTGTGCACAACTCCGTACTCAATTAGACTACTGCACTTGAAGCAGCGAGTACGATATCATTATGTAATACATTTTACCCGTCATTCAATGGTGTTTAACATGAGCCGTGTATGTTAACCCTTTCCCACATGTAGATGCTTTCTGACGCATCTGCTGCAAACGACTCTTGAAACATTGTGACAAAAGGAGAAATTGCTCAAAACGAGCAATTTCTCCTTTTGTCACAATGTTTTCCACTTCATTCAATAATAGTTCTTTCCTCTCTCTTTAATAGATGAACTCTCATTTATTGAGAAATTATTCACACTTTTGTCAAAATGCTTTCAAAGTCGTCTGCTGCAGAGTTGTTTTTTTTATCATGTGGGGGATGGATTTAACGGTGTCCAGTAATAATAAGACCAAACGCGGCTCAATTTTGTTCGAAACACATCATAGGAAAGTCAACTCTCTGGATCTTACGACGTAGACAAACTCAAACATATCCTGCTGCGCGGCAGGGTCTGATTGGTTTGCCATATACTACGAAACAAGCATCCAGAACTTGACTGTACCATGTAGTTGCATTAACAGTTTATGAAATTATATATGATGGTACAAGACTTAAATAAATAAATAATACATTATACAATGTTGAAGTGTATCGAAAAATCGTTATTGAAACGTTAATTTACTTAATACATAAGATCAGTTTTCATTTGCCGCGTCTTATCTGTAAATACCCTGACACATTATATAATTCAACGTTGTATCCAATGTACTTAACCTTACCCATATATAGACTTTTGAAAACGTTGAGGCAAAAGAAGGAAATCCTGTTTTGACACAATGTTTTCAACCCTATTAAATAGAAAAAAATACCTTCATTTATTAAAAATTTCGTTAATTTTCCTATATAATTTCAAAGACATCGGTGAAGATTTGCTGTATGTGGAAAATGGTTAACAAGTTAATAGTAGCTTTAAGTCTAAGGTTATTCATTGTATAATATATATTCAAACGTGTGTTCTGTAAAACTGCGGCAACGGGGATAATACAGCAGCTCATATGGGTGAAATAGAAACATGAACTAAATCATGTTTTCTGTCGAAAGGGTAAATATATGTCGAATGTAATAATTAGACCGAATACAAACGGGTTTGAACAAAGGGTTTTTATAAATCGTAGACGAGTTGTAATTTTGCCAATACATTAAAATGGCCGGGTTCCAAACTAATCAATCTAGTTTGGTTTTAGTAACTGCGATACTCTCTATATAAATATTGATTTGCTTTCCATAGAGCGAAATCGAATCCATAAACAAAACCCGTTCTTTATTTACCAATCCATGTGAAAATGATGTCCCATGATATTTGTGTGTGAGCGGAGAAGACTCTGATCTGTCTGTGAATACACGGATCTTCTTATTTTACATGGACTTATATTAACAGCGATATTTGTACCAGAATGTTAACCTCAGGCTAAGTATACAGATCTGCTCTATTCGATCACTGTGTATGTAGCATGCACTTCGTAAAGAAAGCCATATTGAGGGGTAATTTATATATGCCATTAACTCTTCCCCCCATGCAACAAATCTGCAGCAGACGACTATTGATAACATCTAGGCTAAGATATGAAATATACATATATAACAGCATAAGTATTGAATAATGTTGAAAACATTGCGGCAAAAGGAGAAATTGCTCATAATGAAGTACTGAAGTAAAACATACATATATGGATTTTTTCAGAGGGAAACACATTGTATGATTTAAGCTTTAAATTTAAAATTTCACATATAATATGCATAAATGAGCCGTCCCGCGAGATAACCAACACTATGGATGGACTAAGCGATGTATCGTGCCAGATCAGCATGCGCAATCCGCGCAGGCTAATCCAGGCCGACACATTCCGTCTCAGGGAGCTAGAGGTATAGAGTAATGATTCCTGAAACAGAAAATCAACAGGAGGCGAAAATTGTATGTCTGGATTAGCCTGCGCGGCATGCTTAGGCTGATCCGGGTCGATACTTTACGCAGAGTCCACAATGTTGGTTTTCTCGTGGAACGGCTCACATTTCCTTTCAAGTTCATGTTACAATCACGTCGTCTTAATATCATAATAATAATAGGACAAGTCTAGCGATAACCGACACTGACATAAATACGACCAAAGTACATAGATCTACTTGCACTGTCCATTATTCTTAGCATATATGTTTTCTGAAGGCTTCGATGGCGAACGGGGTAGGACCTGATCTGACTGCGTTAAGATGCAGGCTGATCTGGATCTTTCCTCTTCACAAAATTTCGAAGATCGGTTTTCTTGTTACGTGGCCCGTATTTTGGTTCCTTTGTATTTCGAGGTTTACCTTTATATTCAAATTGTGATAGACATAATCGTTGGCTGACCTTTACAAATCGATCAAATGTTTATCACTGGTTATCATAGCCAAATCAATGTTTCATTCATGTAATATACAATTTACAAAAACAGTCAATAGAATGGCATGATTGATTTAATATTGTTCTAATGTGTCAAATGGAGATTTGAGGAAAATAGATCATGATTGCGTGTCTATAACGATGGTTGAATAATTTAATTTTTTTTTATGATAAGGAAGTTTCAACCAAATGTTCTGTCTGCTAAAGATGTTATATTTTGGTATGGTGTGAAATACACGGTTTAGCTTATAAAACTGCCGAGCCATAACAATGCTGCATATATAATATGCTTTTATGAGATGACGAAAATGTGATACTTTAATGATCGCTTATTATTTGATAGTAATACTTCTATATAATGCCACACTCATTAATGAATTATATTAATCGTTCTTCCAAATGGCAGACCTAGAGACGTATGTGTTAATACAGATATGGTAAGAAAGAATTAAAAGTTTTGCAGCAATCCAAAAATGTTTAACCAAGTTTTCCTTCTTCATTTATAAAGTTGATTACAAAAATAAATATCAGATGAATTTACACTATGAATGAATTATGGAAATATAGTTCTTAATTGTCATAAGACACTATAAAAGCGTTTCTAACTGTTTCTATATCGCTCACTTCAATACGGGAAGGGTCGATTCTCAGGCAGACGCGTGCATGACAACTTGAACAACTATGTTTTCTTTTTTTCCGGAAACTTATTTCAACTCTTAACCAAATACTATAAACATTTGACCTTCCACTATGTTTGTCCTAAACTCACACTGTCGAAATTACCGAATAGCAAAAGCGATGTGTTTTACGAAAATTAAACATAATATATTTGCAAACAGTGTAGATCCAGATCTTAGTTACGGAAGGTTTCGAGAAACCCATTACAAGCTGAGACTGATCTGGATCTACACCTGTAATAGAACCACTTCGTTTGGGTTTTGTTCTCAAATGGATGACGATTTATTGTCTCTATACCCTTTACCACAATCAGCAAATTTGCAGCAGACGACTTTGAATACGTCGAGGCAAAAATATGGATAATCTACTTAACTGAAAGTTTAAGTTTTGAAAAGAGTTTAAATCATTATGGATACAAAAGAAAATGCTCACTAATTTTTAAAAAAGTGTTTGTTTCATATGCGTCGGAGTGCGTCTTTATGTGGGAAAACGTGACGCATTTCCTGAAATACCCGAATGACGGTTTGACGAATTATTGAGATTACTAAGAGGGCGACACAGTTGATCTTGACCTTCGCTGATCGATCATACGCTAAGTTCTGAAGCTCTTTTTTAGCGTGGCATGGCGTGAATCATATGACGTTTTCTCATCATCATACAAGCTATAATCTCATCATGAGCAATTTCTCCTTTTTTCCCACAACGTTTTCCGTTATATTCATTGATTATACTTTCAATAATAGTCACTTTCCATATATTTGTCTCTGTAATTTCTAGATCGTCTGCTGTATATGGTTTCCATGTTTTAAACAATACAAGGTGTAAAATGCTCATATGGGTACCATTGGTGTTTCTTCACGATCTAACAGTTCAGACGGCTCTCTAGTAAGTTCACCATTTTGAGCTTCAAGTTCGCGCTGTTCCTGTTTCCTCCTGCGCACCTCCTCGCGCTTCTTTTCGCGCGCTAATTGTTTTTCCTTAATTTCTCTAAGTCTACGTTCCTTATTATCGGTCACGGCTTCCATTTTCTGTATTGCTTGTTCCTCTTTTTTCTTCTGGTAATCTTGGAATACCTCCAAAGCGGCCGTATGATCAGCTTTGTCCAATTCCTTAATCTTTATCAAGCGAGACTGTTCTTTGTCCTGTAAAAAGGAGAACATTTATTCATGATTATATTCATGACCGGTACCAGAAGTTATTATGAATACAGTCCAACCTGTGCTTAAGTTCACCTTTGTTTAGCAATTCCCTGTCTATAGCAACCGCACTTTTAATTTCCCAATTACATTACTGACCCTGTAAAGACCACCTGTAAACAAAGACCAGATTGTTATCTTCATATGGGTGGTCTTTAAACACAGGTTGGACTGTATTTCTATTATTTGTTTATTATTAAAGCAAAATATTATTTTCGTATATTGGGTTAAACATGCATATACCGATCTCGTACTGTAACAAGCGCGTATATGATCGCCAATTGCGTTGGGTAAAGATTTGTTGTATTTGGGTTTAAAGCTGTTTGTAACATTATTTCAGTTATATTACGACGACAGAAGCACTTAGCCATGATGCCCGGGTAAACGAGTCAGTACTTTATAGAAAAGGAGATGTTCCTTGCCCAAGAGGACACTCCGGAATGATCGCACTCGGGCTCCTGGTTCCTTATCTCCCAAACAACTCCGACACGGTGAATTCCTCGTAAGTAACCCTTTCCCACATACAACAAATCTGCAGCAGAAGACTTTGAAAACATCTAGGCAAAAACATGGAAACTCCCAATAAATAAAAGTTCAATAATTGAATAGAGTTGAAAACATGGTGACAAAAGGAGATATTGCTCGTTTTGAGCAATTTCTCCTTTTGTCGACATTTTTTTCAAAAAGCCGTCTGCTGCAGAGGCGCCAGAAAGCGTCTTTATCAGGGAAAGGGTTAAATGAACTAGTAAACTAGAACTTTAACATATATTGTTTACCTTACCGTATGTCTAATGTACATACACCTACATGTGACATGAACTATATTTGCTATGATCTCTATTATCACTCCTAGTGACGGAGAACTGAACAAATACGCACGACTTTACATGTTGTTTGATCGAAAAATTGGTAGTAAAACATTTATAAGTTGTTTGACAATGAATTTAAGTGGTATATGGAAATATGTATTTACGTTGAACTTCACCTTAGCCGATTTCCAAAACCACTTACATTTGCTTAATACGAAAAAAAACCATGAATGGGTTTTTTCGCTTATAGTTAACGGGTGTGGTATCAACATGAAATACCCAAAATTCCTATACATGAGCTATTTATCAAACATTGTGGCAAAAGGATAACTTTCTCATAAGGAGCAATTGTTCTTTTAGCGACAATCTTTCCCTAAATCGTCTGTTGCAAAGGCCTCAGAAACCGTCTCTAATAGGGAAAGGGTTTAGCAGAAATGTGACCCCTTACATCATTTGTTCCAGTCATATTGACTGGTTGAAAAAGGCAGTTGCCAGGTGGCATCAGCAAAGAGCTGATCTTTTTGCTTCTTTACCATAATGCAGGTGATCGATTAAGGATCATCTTGGCCATCATGTTTTAACCTCGTTCATTATAAATGTATTCCTTGATGTTCTGAAAGTCTTTACCTTATTATTTTCTGTTCGTAATAAAAGACGACAGCAATACGAATTCCAAATATTTTTTGATAATGCACGAAACATGACATTAACATTATTATTGTCTAGTCAATTACTTATAGATCCTTTTTTATGGCCAAAGTATGCTCTTTAATTTTTGTTTATAATTAACTTGCGTTTTTTCGTAAATAGGTAGCACCTATAGATATATTAATGTATAGGTTTGGTTAAAGTTCCCCAAGACACGTTGGAGGAAATACAGGGAACTAGAATTTTGTATATTGAAAATGTCTTCGCTATATTCTTCAAAGCATTGTTGGCGTATACATATCTTCATTAATTTTAAGCATGTATTGAACAAATGCTACAACTTCAAAAAAATGCAATGTGTATGTACCTTGCATATACTCGTATAGGAAAATGGAATGAAATACTGTAAAAACTCAAACAAGACTTCGGACTTGTCATTTTTTAGTGTGACCAGGTTCTTGAGCTAATAGTCTGAGAACAGAGTGAAGTTTAATAGTTTTTGAGCCAGAATTATATGTGTATTAATAAGTTAAATAACCACTCTGGTGAGTATATGCTCTAAAAAGTAAAAGTGGCGTTGAAGTGGCATTCCGAGATTTTCATTTTTTTTCCAGTAATTCAAGATGTTTTCAATGATTCCCTCTGAACTGTCTTTAAGAACCTTAACTCTTTTCCCAAATACGACAATCCGCAGCAGCCGACTTTTTAAAACATCTTCGGGAAAATATGGATTGTCTCTATATGAAAGTATGATAATCGCTTAGAGTTGAAAACATTGTATCAATGTCCCCCTTTTTCAACATTGTGTTCAAAAGTCGTCTGCTGCAAATGCGTCTGCATATGGGAGACGGCTATCAGACGACTGGGGTTCGTGTTCTTAGATGAACTTTGATTCCCTGTGTGTAATTGATGTTTAGCTAGAGATAATGAACGGCAGGATTTGAAATTTTTTATAAATTTGTATCCAACTCCAATGTGAAAGATCATTTGTCAAGTAGTTTGTTTATTTTGTGATACGAAAAGGGTTATTTATAGGCTTAACCCTCTCCCACATACAACAAATCTGCAGCAGACGACTTTGAAAACATCTCAGCAAAAATGTTGAATATTTCTATAATTGAAATTTAATTATTGAATAAAATTGAAAACACTGTGTCAAAAGGAGAAATTGCTAATTATGAGCAATTTCTTCTTTTGTCACAATGTTTTCAAAAGTCGTCTGCTGCAGAGGCGTCAGAAACCGTCTGTATGTGGGAAAGGGTTAATGTCATTCAACAAAACACTTCATTTAAAACTATTCATTTTATTAAACAAAAAACTTTAAAACACTTTCTTTCGGTTTCAAAAGTGAAATATTATTGGTCTGCATTCGCATATTTGTTTAGAAAAAAAAAATCATTTTTAAAAATAATGTCCCGATAAGTTAAAGGAATTGCTGGAAGGAATGTGGCTGCTTCGAACATTGTATTTAAGTTATTTCAGTTATATCACGGGGTTACCTAGGTAATAAACTAGTACAACCGGAAATATTTATCCGGACAAGGGATCGTCAGTCTTAATGCTATCTCCGAAACTGAAATCGTCAGGTTGGAAAGCCATAAGTCTTAAATAGGACCCGAAAATAAAAAAAACTCTGAAAACATTCTCTGTGCTCAGAAATGGACACCATGTTCCAAATATGACTTCAGATTGGTCAATTTGAAGAACTAAAAAAAGGGTTCAGAAACTAACCTTCCGTCTCTGTTCTGCTCTTTGCAATTTTTCCTTAATTTCTTCCTCCGTGAGTGTCCGTCTCTTTTTTCTTCTCTTCTCTAATTTAGCCAATCGGATTGACGGAAGGGCCGGAAGTTTGTTTGATGACGTCATTTCCACAATTTCAAATGCGACTCCGCCACTTTTTTCGGCTGATGGCTTGGTTATCAATCCTTCTTCCCTGAGTGTTTGCATGACCATGGATTCCTCCATTCTCGCTTTGTCCTTTGCGCTATTTCTGGTGGGTAGAGCAACCCCCGTTATACCAAGGTCTGAAATAAACGAGCGGAGAGAGATCTTTACTTGTTTGAATTTTATTTAATGCCGTTTTCTACAGTATTTAGGTAACTGACCAGTACTACCGGTATTTTTTTATGCTGACACCGACGTATCAGTCATAACGATATCCACATAACCTGAGCTCCAAAGAGGAAAGCCGTTACTACAATATTTCAAAGTATTTGTTATGACTCTAATGGGGATCGGACTCTGGTCTCCCACTCCCAAGTCGGACGCTCCCACTCCAAAAGCGGGGATTGGGGGGGGGGGGGGGGGGGGGGGGGGGGGGGGGGGGTAGCTTTGTCTAGAATTTATTGGATAATGGGTTTTAAATTTGATTAAAATATTAAGCTAGCGGTTTTGTCATGTACAAGGTTAAACATGTTTAAAGGTGACACATGCGTAGGAAAACTGATATTTAACAATGGCCGCTTTACGCCTACATTAAACCGTCTTTGAGATTTCCCTTCGTTCACCCTGTCCCAAATGTAACAAATCTGCAGCAGACGACTTTGAACGTAGGTAAACATATAGAAAATGCTTTTCTATAGATGAAAATATATTTATTTTAACACTAAAGACATTGTTGTGTAAGGGAACTGGACCAACGTTCTAAATTATTCTAATTATCACAATGTTTTAAAAGATCGTCTGCTGCAGATGTATCAGAAAACGTCTGCATGTAGGAAAGGCTGAACTCATCAGGATAATGTCGAATATTCTGAGATTATTATAAAATAGACGTGAACATGTTTTATTCTTTATTCATGCATTGGGTCTAAGAAATAACTTATGTTTTATTTTCAACTCTAGAATTAACCCTTTCCCACATACAGCAAATCTGCAGCAGACGACTTTGAAAATGTCTACTAAAAAATGTGGAAAATCTCTATTAATTAAAGATTTAATTACTGAAAAAAGTTGAAAACATTATGGCAAAAGGGAAATTGCTCGTTTTGAGCAATTTCTCCTTTTGTCACGATGTTTTCAAAAGTCGTCTTCTGCAGATGCGTCAAAATGCGTCTACAGGTTGAAAAAGGGTTAAATAAAACATCTGAATCCTGGTTTGTATGGCGTAAATAGTCGGATAATACAATGAATGTATGATGTACTTGTTCTTGTTTGAATGGTCATGTATACATAATACTTGTCTTAATTTGTGTTTACAGCCTATATTTATGTTTATGGCATTCTTTGCACATGGATGAATAATAAATAAATAAATAAACAATAATACATTATATATAAGGTTGTATTTTGTTATGTGGTGTCTTGTGATGATTTAACATTGGTCATTAATACTGCTTGTTATTAGAATAAATAAATACGAATATTTTGAGAATACCGTAATAATGTTACAAGGTACATCTTTAACCCTTTCCCTCATATGACAATTCTGCAGCAGACGGCTTTGAACCAAAATCTCTATAATTAAATGGATAACCTATGCCTAAAAGTGGAAAACATTATGGCAAAAGAAGAAATTGCTCGTTTTGAGCAATTTCTTCTTTTGCCACTATGTTTTCAAAAATCCGTCTGCTGCAGAGGCGTCAGAAAGCGTCTATATGAGGGAAAGGGTTAATTAAATACACACATTCTTTTTTATGTTATTATTAAAATATAACTTGGTATAATGTTGCTCCTCTTTTAAAAAGTGGACTATTGAAGTCGGCATAATGAATACACACTACTAATACAGGTGTATGTAATACAATATAAGATTGTAACAGCTTTTTCATATATATAGGACTAATAAAACCCTTTCATTTTAGAAATATTAATTCGATTTTAACCCTTCACCAGAGCAGCATATCTGCAGAAGATGCCCTTGAAAAACAACAATGGCAAAATATGGATAATCTCTATTAGTGCAAGTTAAAATATTCAAATAGTGTTGAAAACATTGTTGCAAAAGTAACAAAAGAAGAAATTGTTAATAGTGAGCATTTTTTTCTCCTTTTTGTCAAAATATTTTCAAACACATTAATTTCCCACCTCGTGACAATGATCCGAATGATATATGTGTATCAATAAGTGAAAATGCGCATATATTTGGAAAATGGCTAAACATTCACATCCCGTGAGAAAACCCAACATAATGGCCTCTGCGTAATGTATCGACCCAGATCAGCCTGCGCAGTCCGC
Organism: Serripes groenlandicus; assembly: GCA_031761405.1. Classification (NCBI taxonomy): domain Eukaryota; kingdom Metazoa; phylum Mollusca; class Bivalvia; order Cardiida; family Cardiidae; genus Serripes; species Serripes groenlandicus. The sequence goes on along the minus strand of JASEVX010000001.1, from coordinate 166,462,889 downwards.
GCAGACTGATCCGGGCCGACACATTCCGTCTCAGGGGGGGGGGGGGGGGGGATAGAGGTATAGAGTAATGATTCCTATCACAGTGTCTATACGGGTAAGCTTGCACGACATGCTAAGGCTGATTCGGGTCGATACGTTACGCAGAGTCCACAATGTTGGTTTTCTCGCGGAACGGCTCGTATCTTGATTGTTTAGCTTTTTCCCCATTTTCCACAAAGATAATCAAACGTCGTCTGCTGCAGACACGTCAACTGTCGGTAGTTGAAGGGAAGAAGCAACGCACGTTATAACATGTATTAATTCATTCTCACATACAACACACCTGTATCAGTTGTCTTTAGATATTTATTCAAAAAATATGGAAACTATTTATAGATGAAAAAACAACAACTAATGAATAGAGTTGAAAACAGTGAAGCAAAATGAGAATAATGAGAAATCTCTATTTTGGCCACAATATTTTCAAAAGTCGTCTGCTGCAGTGGCCTCAACAACCAATGTATGTGAATAATGGTTAATTCTGAATTGAGAAAGCATTTCAGGTGTATTCGGTCGAAACGAAATCGTTTTAAATTTTAATTTTCTTCATTTAATTATAAAGTGACTTTGACTATTTAAATTGATCGACTTTCATTTGCAGATATCTGTGAATTAAGGCCGGATTAACCGTGCACTCAAATTTTCTACTTGACATATTTTTTTAATTTAATCTACGAGAACACCAGTAACCTTTTACCCTTTCCATCATATAGACTATTTCTGACGCCTATGCAGCAGACGGCTTTTTTGAAAACATGGCGACAAAAGAAGAAATTGCTCAAAACGAGCAATTTCTCCTTTTGTCACCATGTTTTCTATTTTTAGTCATAGGTTATTCATTCAATTATAGAGTTTGTCATATGTTCAAAGTCGTTTGCTGCAGAATTGTCGTATGCGGGAAAGGGTCAAATCTAACTGTTTTCATAAGTTGTATGCTATTGCCTATGTGTTATACGTGTGATCGGGCTAGAGGTTAAACAAGTGTATGATATGTCGCACTGGAGAGTTGGCTGACGCAATGGGCTATCGTTGTGTCCCCCTTATATCATCAAATGAAGATAAAATGGTGTGAAACAAGTATTGCTACACATCAAGCGTTTAAACAAAAGTTACATGAATGATTTGTTTTACGGCAACAGCTCTTGCAGGACTGTGCATATACGTGTGTATATATATATGTATATGTATATGTACAGTTTGCACCCTTGGAGAGTCACTGTCAGGCATTCCACGTTTCCCCCCTGATACAGCCTTTTTAATTCGAGCCATGTTGAACTTTTTGGGATCTAAATACATCCTCGTACAGTGTACATTGCACTCTATAAATATCAGACGTTTGATCTTACTGTATTTTTCTTCGTTTCATTGTATTATTACAGAGATCGGCCATGTTTTCAACCAATCTTAAACGATGACTTTTACAATCTTTGAATATAGTGTCACAAAGAACATTCCTGGGAAATCAATAGAATGTCAGATCAATTGAGAAGACACTTTGACTTCTGAAATGAGGTCAATGATTTATTTTGCCTTTACGCCGTTTTCAACAGATATTTATTTATATCCACCTTACCATGTGCTTCTCGACTTTCTCTCACCATTCCTGAACACAATGTTCTTCCCAGGCAACTTGCAAATGAAGATTAAACCAAGGTTCGAACTCACGACCCCGGGGTTCATATCCATCGTTAATATCGAATAAGATATCGGGTTTCGACTCAGAAGTGAGAGAAAAGGGGTTGCGACATTGTTAAGGGGGCCAATGAGCCCATTTAGTTTTGCAGTGAGTAAATCCGATAAAGTCCGATATAGCATTAGTTAAACATTCTACCGGGAGCTCTTCAAACACAGGGGATTATGACCGTATAAAAAGTGATCGTATCTCGTATCGGGGATTTTATCTCTAAATACATTATAAAGAATTGTGTATTGAACAATACACACAATAATCGTTATGACGAAAGCTTAGACTATGTGAGCTTTCACTTTAGATTTGATTGGTTGAATGATTGATTGTTTGGTGTTTTACGCCGCTTTCAGTTATTTTTCAGTTATACCACGGGTAAGATACCAGTACTACTGGTCCATTTATCCTGACACCAGTCAGTCAGTCGTAGTGCTAATCCCGAAACGCTGAATGTAACGAGCTGTCTCACCTGAAATCAGCATTGTTAACCTTTTAGTTATCAAAATATTCTAAACTGTTATTGCATGAGAAATGGACACGCCCGAGTTTGAAGAACATGGACGAGTCTACTTTAAACTGACGCCTAACCAGCAGATTACTTAAAATTCTCTTCTGAATAATTCTACTTTCTTTTAAAGAGCTTTTTTACATTTTTTCCCAGACATTTTTAAATCATCTGCGGGCAGATTTATTTCAAGTGCGAAAGAATTAAACGAAATGCGATAAAAAATCCATGTTGGCATAACAATGGATTACGACAGGTGTTATATGAATGACAACAAATACTAACCGACAACATTATTTACAATAACATACGGACCTAACTGTTCTCTGCGGTATAACCAACTCTCGTGGTTGGTTTGATTTTAATGAGAATGTGACAATATGAAATTACAATATGCATTTTCGCAATCACCAACTACTCTTTTATCCGTCAGTCTTATTAGATATTTTGTCTTTTACCTGGTGTGATATTTTGGATATACAATTTCTTTATTAAAAAACTTGAAAGCATTATTGGAAATGGAGAAATAATAAACTTTTTAACTTTTTCCACATTTTTCTTTTCAAAAGTTTAGGGTCGTTTATATGAGGGAAAAGGTTGAACCATTCGTTAAATACCAATCCAAAATAGCTCAAAATTAAAATAAATTTCATGAAAGTATAAGAAAAACGTCAACATTGAACTTGTTTTCCTCGCTTAATTGTATATATGTTACAAAGCCATTGTATCAGGTGGAAAAAACAGTTTTCAAGTATTGAGTTGGTGATTACGAATAATTGTGATCATACCATCTCTTGAGTTTGATTTCCTCTCACTTCTTTTAGCTGCTTGTAAATGATAATGACTGAACAATGGAAACGTGTACTGTAACCTTTTACGACATTTAATATTTGAACTACTACAACTACTACTACTACTACTTCTACTACTTCTACTACTACTACTTATACTACTGATGCTGTATTTATTTCAATGAATTAATAGAAAAAATAAAATATTACACGATTCTTCAGCCAATTATTGAATTCTATGTTTTGAATACCTATATAAATGGTATCCTGCGACTAATTCAGATTAATACCTACATACAAAGCTATCTAAAATTGAAATCTCCTTATAAAAATGGGAATGTATAATCGCATCAAGCTTTAGACAGTCGTTAATCATCTAATAAAAACGACTTTATTTTGTGTATTTTAGAAGTGCGATATAAGTAAACTGACAGTTGTTATATATATATGTAAATTCGTTAACGCATTTAACTTGATGCAGACCACTTAAGACGCCCCTGCACCAAACGTCATTTGAAAACATTGTTGGAAAAATATTTATTTCACAAGATGTTTAATGCTGAAGAATGATCTGAAAATTCGACTTCTGGAATGCAAAATAAAGTAGTAATAACATCTTGTAGATTATAACATTTTTGACTTTTGGAAAGCTCTAAGTATATAAGGTTAGGTCCTCATAAACACGACATAACACGTCTATGTAAAAGACGACATTCATGAATATAATGGAAAAGGGGGAAATTGCTCAAAACAAGCAGTTCTTCTTTTTCTCAAATATAATGTTAAAGTTGGCTGTACTAAAATCAAACGTTAAGTTTTCCAGACGTTGCCAAAAAAACACCGTCAGGTCTTTAAAAGCAGATGACCCTTAAACCAGATATCACATCGGCTAAACGGTTAAACAAGAAGCGAGTATTGTAGATCAGGATTAGATTGCACACATATGCTCATTCTGAACCTGTTCGACATTGTTTGAAAAATCTCAAACGCTGCATCTAACAGAATACGCAAGTATACAATACAAATTCCATGCAGACTGTTAAGTTTGTCACAAACTAAATAACACTTGGACCTAAAAACTTGCTCTGACATAAATCAACCGTATTACATTGCAACCAGTGTAGATCCAGATCATCCTACATACATGTAGCTAGTTAGTTCAGTATTTGCATTGCTGGCCATTTACTTACAGAAGAATGAAAACAAATGCGCCGTCCCGCGAGAAAACCAACATTATGGCATCTGCGTAATGTATCGACCCAGATCAGCCTGCGCAGTCCGCACAGACTGATCCGGGCCGACACATTCCGTTTCAGAGGGGATACAGGTATAGATTAATGATTCCTGAAACATAAATCCATAGGAGACGAAAAGTGTATATCAGGGTAAGCCTGTAAGCCTGCTGATCAAGTTCGATACTTTACGCAAGGTCTACAATGTTGGTTTTCTCGCGAGACGGCTCAAATTGACATAAAGTATACATTTTGATTATGCACACGGGAGTGGAACGAGATATTAATCTACGTTCTCGACACAAATACCATCTTTCCAACCTGGAGGCACATTCTGACGTATCTGCAGCAGAAGACTTTTGAAAACATTGTAGTAACAGAAGAAATTGCTCATATATACTAGATTCTCCTTTTGCCAAAATATTTTCAACTATTAATTAATCATTATCATGTATCGAGAATTTCTATATATTGTTCTATTTTTTTTTTTTCAAAGTCCCCTCTTGTAAATGTAAAAGGATTATTAGTCTTCTTGGCACCTCGATAATATCTCGAAAGACAGATGGACAGACAGGCCGAAACACAAAAAGACGTACAGACAGATGGACAGGCCAAAACACAGAATGACGTACAGGCCGAAACACAGAAAGACGTTCAGACAGACGGACATATCAAAACACAGACAGACGTTTAGACAGACTGCAATGCCGAAACACAGACAGGCAGGCCGAACAACAACAAAGGGTTAAACAGCATAACCTACCTAAATCGTCCCTTTCTTTAAAGTTCGTCTCAACACCTTTAACTTTGTCGGGATCCGAATATTCCGTAATAAAAGCAGAGTTGTCTTCCCCAAGATCCAGTCCAGAGTCACAGCTCTTTTTGGAGCCGGCCGAGCCGCCGCGGTCAGAGTTCGGGCTTCCAGACCCATCTCTCGATCGTTTGCTTTTTGAAGACTTGCTGCGCTTTTTGTGTTTATCGTCAATGTCGCTTTCTATAGGATCGGCTTCGCTGTCTGCCCTTTTCAGTTTGGCCCCTTTTAATTCCATTGCTCCCACCGGCTGTACCCTCACTGCCTTCGATTCCTTACAACCCATGTTCGAATCTTTACGTGTTTGTGTATTTAAAGCAGAATAATTTAAAACAATCCTTTAACAATCACTCACTTAAACGATACTGAAATCAAAACACTAAACCAATGCCATTAACAATGTATAATATTCATATTTTAACAACCGGTTCTATCAATTATTAAAGGCCCGATCAGATGTTTACCCACGGGTATGCTTTGATAGAATGGCCTCATTTAAAATCCTGTTAATATTTATGTGGGTTCGGATATCCTCTAATTTATCGTCTCCAAGAAAATATTGAGCCCGTCGTTAAGTCGGTGTGACTCGATTTAATCGTATCTATAGACGCTTGTGTCAAAATATCGGTTTCCCTTCGGTCAATAACCGGTAAACTTCGGTAATAACCGGTAAACTTCGGTAATAACCGGTAAACTTCGGTAATATCCGTCATCCAACGGATACAATCGAGTTCGATCGGATTTGAAAATGACTGATACACTTGACAATATTTAAACCTAGATTTGATTTTCCTGCGATATAGTATACGTGTATATCGTATACACGTATACGTGTTATTTTACATGTAATCTGATCTCTTTGTTGGAGTCATTCTATATCAAACTAGCTTTTGTTAATGTTCAGAATAGTTATTTCATTTTATGAATGGCAGGCCTGTTTTAGTTAAGTCAAAAGGAAGAATGTTCGAGCATAAATCAATTTCTGTAAGAATGCATAAGAAGTTTTATTCAGATTCTTTAAAACAGAATATAACAGTTTCAGCCTACGCAGCGATATTAGCAATGTATACCCCTTCTCAATTACTTGCAACCTATTGAGAATATTCTGATAATACATGATATTGTTCAGTAATAAACATCGATTTTTTTTCCCCCTAAAACGTTTTTGTTTTCGGTCAGTACTATATTTACACTTCATCTGGTTTTTCTCCACACGGTAAGTTACACTACACAAAACGAACAAGTACATAATTACTTAATTAAGAAAACAATACTTTAAAAGTTATTATTGCAAATGGCCAAATATTAATAAATTCATGTCTTTAATGTCCTCTACATCAGTTAAAACTAAACAATATAGGAAAATAGTTACATTAAGCATTTGAATTGAGAGGGTAAACAAAAAGTTTATATATTATTAAAATACATATATAATTCGTATACATTACATGAATATATGAGTTGAAAATACATTGTACGATTATTAACGCAAATATGCTAGCTAACATCATATTATGTTCTTCTTGAAAATTGTATACATGTATGTGTGTAACCTGTCTTCACAATGACTTCAAATTTGTATTTGTTTATGGCTACAAATTTTGTAAATTTAATGCTAATAAACTGTATGTTATGTTATGTTATACTTAGCCCTTCCCCACGAATCTGCAGCAGACGACGTTGGAAAACATTATGGCAAAAAGGCGGAAATTCCCACTATGTTTTCAACTTTATTTCTTAATTATACTTCCATACATAGATATGTTTTTTTTAAAAATATCTTAGCCTATATGTTTTCTAGGTCGTCTGCTGCAGATATGTTTCATTTTGGAAAGGGTTAACCCTTTCCCTCATAAAGACGCTTTCTGACGCCTCTGCAACAGACGGCTTTTTTGAAAACATAGCGACAAAAGAAGAAATTGCCCAAAACGTGCAATTTCGCCTTTTGCCACAATGTTTTCCACTTTTAGTCATAGGTCATCCATTCAATTATAGAGATTTTCTATTTATTGACAAAATATGTTCAAAGTCGTCTGCTGCAGAATTGTCGTATGAGGGAAAGGGTTAAGATAATCCAATAAGACTGCCAATCTTGATTCATCATATAAAATACAGTGTGACAAACAAACATATAAGTTTTTAGCAATCAGAAATTTTCTTATTATGTCATGGGATTTAAACAGAATGTTGTATGTGATGCACGTACTATAAAAGACAAAACTGTGACTTGCTTTAATCGGTCATTATTGAACTGAACTGAAACGATTCTTTTTCCTGATTGACACATTTCCTTTTTGTTTAACATGATTCGTAGAAAAAGAAGGAGTGAAAAGCAATGTATCTTATTCGGGCCGTCTTTTACATGTGAGAACAGTATCATCCAAATGACTAGTACCATGTCTAAACAAGTACACATTAGCACCTTTTGTCTTGCAGACGCATTTTGACACATCTACAATAGCCGATCTTTGAAAACATTGTAAGAAAACTGCAAATAACTACAATATTAATAAACAACAACGAAACTCATTTAATTATTCATTTAAAAGCTTTATATACCCTTTCCCTCATATAGACGCTTGCTGACGCCTCTACAGCAGGCGGCTTTTTGAAAACATACTGACAAAAGAAGAAATTGCTCAGAACGAGCAATTTCTCCTTTTGCCACAATGTTTTCCACTTTTAGTCATAGGTTATCCATTCAATTATAGAGATTTTCCATTTTTTGACAAAACATGTTCGAAGTCGTCTGCTGCAGAATTGTCGTATGAGGGAAAGGGTTAATAGTATTCAACAAGGTAAATAACCCATGAAATATCATTGCTATCCCGTCTTTTATTACCTTTCCTTGTGTTGAAATATGCACACCTGTCTAAACACAGGCGTCCGAATTTTTGTTTAGAGAGAATTAAATACGAACATGCAATACCTGGTTAAACTACTACAAATAGTCTTTATATGGTCCATTTGCTATAATAGTAACGACCGTAATGTTATCGTATGAGAAAACTCGGGGAATCCCAAAAGAATACCCTGTTACTATAAATAGACTCCCTACTGTGTATATATATATATAAAGACCAGGTCGTTTAAGATGTTTTTCTGCGGGAATTATAGCCCGAATCGAGCGAGGGGGTAAAACACCGTTGCACACCTTGTCATTATTATTACACTATATGGACGTATAGAGGGGCTATTTATAGTAACACGTGCGGAATTCCCCGTATTATTACGATCATTTTTATCAAAGCGTATAGACAATATAGAGTGACGTTTTGAGTTTTTTAACGAGGTATTGAGTATTTTTTCCGCATTTTTTGCTGTGATAGAAATTCGGACGCCTGTGGTCTAAACATCATTTCGGGAATTCGCCGTGGCCGAGTGGTCAGCGTTAGAGACTAGGAACCGGCATCACATGTTCGATCCCCTATCACGGCGGTCGTTGTGGTGTGTTCTTGGTAAAGACACATTTCCCGGCCTAGTACTGGTTTATTTACACAGGGATCATGAATAAATGAAATGTCACCGTGATATACGTAGCTGGAATAAATGTTGGAAACGACGTAAAACACAAATGTTTAAAAAAAGAGCATCATTCAGTTCTTAAATATGTCTCATTTACTCCCAACTAGATCGCTGTAAAAACGAATCCTTCCGATTTATGAGTTGTGAAATATATTTCGAGGTTACAGTACCAATACACCTTTTGTCATTGGATTCACGTTCTTTGTGAATCGATCAAAACGAACTACTGTCACCAATCTATACTTACAAACCATTATTATTCACCATTTGAACGTCGCTTAAGACAATTGCGACCAATTTAGACAAAGATTCACTGACAAACACATCCGTACAGTATCATTTGGTCCTGCCTTGTTAGCGTGTCGTGTTTTATGCAAGCAAGAAATCACTCTTGGACGATGGTTCCCGTCATTTTGCACACACACTGAAGAATGTTAAAATACCAAAAGTGATAACATTGAATGATTCTAGTGCATCCTATAATTTTTAAAATGATTTTTTACTCATTATCACATTTTCAATACAGTCTGGTGAAGGTATACAATACTTTCTACGCAAACACAGGGTATAGATCTACGGACTACTGTATATCAGCCTGTACGCGGATGTATTTGGTAACTTAACCTCGACCTATATAAGCATTTTTTTCTTTTTCTGAAGCACGACTCAATTGTCCTAAATTCAGGAAGCGGCTTCCCACCTTAACGCTCAGGGTTGCGGGGACAGCACTATGTCTGGTGCGTTGCTATCATGCTAAACCTACTAGCCGTGATATAACTGAAATAATGTTGAAACCGGCCTAAACACTATTCAAACAAACAAACAAACAAACAAACAAAAGCCATACTTTCAGATTGTTCAGAGTAATATTTAAGTTGCAATAAGAAATAACATAACTCTAGAAAACTTGGGAAATTACAATCAGAAAGTGACATCGAATGATCGACGAAACCGTGACAAATGAATGTTACTAACAGACATGGTCATTAACTGATAACCTATGTTGTAACAGCAAATATCAGGACAGTGTGCAAGAATTTGCACAAAAAAAGAGAGTACAATATTGGAAACCGTTTCAGTGATGTAGTGGTAGAGCGTCCGCCTCGCCGGGCAAGGGAGGTTGCGGGTTGGATCACCGGCAAGTAGTACTGGTTTTCCCCTCTTTCGCGCTCTGGATTGTGGGGTTTGTATACGACTGACTCGCTGAAGTCAGGATAAATGGACCAGTAGTACTGGAAGCTTACCTGGGAACGTCGTGATATAACTGTAAAATTGTAGGAAGCGGCGGTAAACACCATACAGAAACAATGAAGCAACATTATAGCAAGGGAAAGAGTCAAGATAAAAGTGCTAATAACCGACGGACATGATTGAAATTTGCAAATGTCATGTATATATGAGCCTGTCCAACAGAAATGGTACACAAGTAATCCAGTGTATATAGATCCAGATTAGTATGTTTATCCACACAGTCTTATCAAGTTCTACACTGTTCACATTATAGTTAAAAAAGTTTTTTAAGAAGCTTCTGTCAGTTTGTGTAGATTCTAATAAGGCGTAGCAGATGTACAGGCTGATCCGAACCTATACTGTTCAGAAATGACAACGTGTACTCTTTTACTCTTTCCCTTGCACTGACATAAAGCATGTACTTGCTATAAATTAACATTTTCTATATCTATTCTAGATCTACAATGTTCACTGACATATCACTTACATAAAGCCTGACATTTGTTGAACGTGTGTGGTTTATGATCAGATGCAATAGGATTCAAGTAGACGATGTTTGTCGGAAGTATCTTGAAACCTTCCTTTACAAGTATTGACGAACAGTGCAGGCTGATCAGGGTCTACACCGATCGCAAATTTAATGTGGTAGTTTTTCCTGGGGTGCCGCTCACTAAAGGTCATGTATTTTTTTACCAAGGTTAATCAACTCGCCATAAAGTCTTTATAAGCCTTAAATCATTTTTCTTGGTAAACAATGTAAATTTAGGTGTCATTGCTTGTTCTGAGCAATTGCACCTAAATTTGCATTGTTTACAAAGGGGTCAAAATTGCCCCTAAACCAGGGTTTTCAAAATAGGTTTTAAGTTACAACCGTTTCAGGCCAAGCCCTCGATACACAATGCCAAGTAAACATATTTGGGCCTCGTCTTGCGATTTGAAGATGTGTTATGGTAAAGCGTCTGTCTGTGGTTCGGGTGGTCGCGGGTTCGTTACCTTGCCGGGCCATTTAAAATACGTGATGAAATGAAAGTAATGGTTTTGCCTTCTTGGCGTCCAGGGTTCTGGGGTTACTATTACGACTTACTCGCTGGTATCACAAACTGGGACCAGTAGTACAGGTAAATTACAAATGAAACGCCGTAATATAACTGAAAATGTGTTGAAAGCGGTATAAAAGACATACAATCAATCTAGTGGTTTCTTGTCTTAATATGCACCGTCCGCACAAGTGTTATACATACCAAATTGCGACCAACTTGTTTATGCCATTATATATTTAACCCTAACAGGTGGACAAAAATATAAAAAATGCTATAAATAAAAGTCATGTGCTATTGAGCAATTTATTTTTGTTGCCACGCTGTTTTCCAATGACGTCTTGTGCAGAAGTTTCAAAGTGCATCTTTATGTGAGAAGGGGTTAAATAATGTAAAACCAGAGTTTCATAAGACCACAAATCACTTGATCTTGTCTACACGACTCATCCTATTATTGGCATGTTCATCAATACTATCATTTGTCAAGCAATGTGAAGACAGATCACAACATTTCCTGGTAGCTTTGTTTGTTTGCTTTGGCTTTTTACAACAGTTTTCAATTATAACCAGACGACAGAACTCTTATCCATGATCCATCCATGGTCGATAAACAAGTACAAGGCAAGAAAAAAACGAGCCAAAGATAAAAAGATAACATTACAAATTCACCTTGCCCAAGGGCACTCCACCATGACCACCGTGAGTAGGGATCGAACTCGGGACGCACGGTACCAAATCCCCGACGCTAACAGTCACCGTTACACACGTTAGCCAATCTTCACTTCTGGTCCAGGTTTTACGAAATTACTAAGTAAGCTCTTAGCTGAGCATGTTAAGAGCTTCTTGCACTGTAGTTAAGCATAACAATGCATGTATTTCTTAGCTCTGTTTGTGTAAACGCTTTCTCATATACTACAAATCAACAGCAGACGTCCTTGAACATATCTGGGTAATACTACGGAAGATCTCTACTAATGAAGGCATACTGATTAACTCTTTCCCTCATACAACAATTCCGCAGCAGACGACTTTAAACATATTTTGTCAAAACATAGAAAATCTCGATAATTGAATGGATAACTTATGACGAAAAGTTGAAAACATTGTGGCAAAAGGAGAAATTGCTCTTTTTGAGCAATTTCTTCTTTTGACACTATGTTTTCAAAAAGCCGTGCTGCAGAGGCGTCAGAAAGTGTCTATATGTGGGAAAGCGTTAAATGATGTCAAAGCAGAAGTTTCAAAATGCATCTTTATGTAAGAAAGGGTTAAGTAAAAGCTGAGTTTCACAAGACCACAAATTACTAGATCTTGTCTACACGACTCATCCTATAATTGGCATGTTCATCAATACTATCAATTGTCAAGCAATGAGAAGACAGATCACAACATTCCCTGGTAGCTTTGTTTGTTTGCTTTGGCTTTTTACAACAGTTTTCAATTATATCCAGACGACAGAACCCTTATCCCTGATCAATCCATGGTTGATAAACAAGTACAAGTCAAGGAAATGTACCTATCCCAAGGGCACTCAACCATGACCACCGTTATCAGGGATCAAACTAGGGACTTACGGTACCAAATCCTCGACGCTAACAACTCAGTCACTGTGACACATGGTACTAAATCGCTTACACTAACCACTCAGTCACTGTGACACACGGTACTAAATCGCTTACACTAACCACTCAGTCACTGTGACACACGGTACTAAATCGCTTACACTAACCACTAAGTCACTGTGACACACGGTACTAAATCGCTTACACTAACCACTCAGTCACTGTGACACACGGTACTAAATCGCTTACACTAACCACTCAGTCACTGTGACACACGGTACTAAATCGCCTACACTAACCACTCAGTCACGGTGACACACGTTAGCCAATCTTCACCTCTTGCCCAGGTTTTTCGAAATTACTAGGTACGCTCTTAGCTGAGCATCTTAAGAGCTTCTTTCACTGTAGTTAAGCATAATAATGCATGTATTTCTTAGCTCTATTTGTGTAAACGCATTAAATCAACATCAGACGTCCTTGAAAATATCTGGGTAATAATACGGAAGATCTCTACTAACGAAGGCTTAATGATTACATATAATTGATATGTCGTCGGCTGCAGAGGCATCAGAAATATTCGTATTTGGGAAAGGGTTGACAAAGATTGCGTAGTTCATCAGTTGCTCATATTGCACACACAATGGTGTTGAGCAACACGAAATAGCATGCTCAACTGTATTCCCTTCATTAAGTAGAGTAACAACGGTTACATTTTCAGTTAAGCAAATTAAGCGAAAGTCATAAATTAAACTATATATATACTCTTCTCTGTCTCACCTGAAATCAGCATTGTTTGCCTTTTATTTATTAAAAAAGTCCAAAACTTGTATTACATGAGACATGGAGACGCCCGATTTTCAACATGGAAGAGTCTACTTTAAACAATTCGGCGCTGAAAGAGTTAACATGATCAGCCTATTACCTTATTATGTAGTTTCGTGTAACCAGGGTTCTGGTACGAACAGTTACAAACCTTGAGCTACCAAATTTATACAATAAACGCAAGACAGGTAAATACAATCAGACAAATTGAATATTCAAATCTACACTGTAATTGTTATTAATGGTTATTATATGGTCGTTATAATGGAGGACACTATTCATTCGCTATTATATCATTAAGTTATTTGACAGTATTACGTGACGCGAATTTGATGTCATTATTTAAACCCTTTCCAATACACAGTACAATAACATAATATTGTATTGTGTTGTTGTAAATCTGCAACAGACGACTTTTAAAACGCCTGTGGACACATTTAGTAAATCTCTATAAATGACATTTTTAACATTAAAAAGAGTTGAAAATATTGTGGCAAAATCAGAAATTGCTCATTATGAGCAATATCTACTTTTGTCAAGATATTTTCAAAGGTCGTCTGCTGTTGAGGCGTCAAAAAGCGTCTGTATTTTGGAAAGATTTCAAAACATTTCAGTCGAGCACTATGAAAATCAACTGTATCGCATTTACTGTATACATGGATTTCCAGCTAACTATTGCATTTCGAGGGCTTGGCGTGAAACGGTTGTAGGCTAAAATTGGTATTTTTATTACCAAGGTTATTTACCTCGCCATAAAGTCTTTAAAGGGTTAAATTATTTTTCTTGGTAAACAATGGAAATTTAGGTGCCATTGGTTGTTCTGAGCAATGGCACCTAAATTTGCATTGTTTACAAAATGGTCAAAATTGCCCCTAATCCAGGATTTTCAAAATAGGTTTTGAGTTACAACCGTTTCACGCCAAGCCCTCGATTTGCTCTTCTACTCGCAAACTTTCCCTCACATTCAGACGCATTTTGACGTAGGCGACGTTTGAAAACATTGTGGCCAATGGAGAAATTGCTCAATTTGGCAATTGCTCCCATTCCCACAATGTTTTCAACACTGTTCAATAACTGTACCTAAATTCATTGTGATTTTACATAGTTTTCATTTATATGTTTTCAAAGTCGTCTGCTGCCGATTTGTAATATTGAAAATCATTAAATACACACCTGACAAGACATTGATCCTGTGTATCAGATAAGATGGAAGCGATGGCAGATATTCATCATATATGACACTATAGATCGGTCTGTTCACATTATAAATACAATCATAACGCACAATACATCTGTGGGACGTCGCGTGTTCGATTCCCGCCTTGGTCATACCATGTCTTTAAAAATGGCAGTAATGGCTTTCGCTCCGTGGCGCTTAGAATTGTTAGATTAGCAATACGACTGACTGACTGGTGTCGGGATAAATGTACCAGTAGTACTGGTAACTTACACGGAAAACGCCGACGTATAACTGTAAAAGTGTTGAAAACGGCATTAAACACCATACAAACAATTCGAGGGCTTGGCGTGAAACGGTTGTAATTCAAATTGGTATTTTTTTTACCAAGGTTAATTACCTCGCCATAAAGTCTTAATAAGTGTTAAATCATTTTACTTGTTAAACAATGGAAATTAAGGTGCCATTGCTCGTTCTGAGCAATGGCACCTAAATTTGCATTGTTTACAAAGGGATTAAAATTGCCCCTAAACTACGGTTTTCAAAATGGGTTTTTAGTTACAACCGTTTCACACCAAACCCTCGAAACGTAAATCAGGAATACGTCTTCTCCGTGCAGTCTGATCTGGATATTCGCTGACCCGAATGTCGTTTTTAGTGCGATTAGCTCATTAATGACGGATGAAATGAGCTGCGCCTGCCAATTTCGGGTCTTAACCCTTTCCATAATATGACAATTCTGCAGCACATGACATATTTTGTCAAAAAATAGAAAATCTCTATAATTGAATGGATATGACTAAAAGTGGAAAACATTGGGGAAAAGGAGAAATTGCTCGTTTTGAGCAATTTCTTCTTTTGTCACTATATGTTTTTGAAAAAGTCATCTGCTGCAGAGGCGTCAGAAAGCGTCTATATGAGGGAAAGGGTTAATGCATCTGCATACAGTGATGCTCAGACGAGCCGGTGCATGAGCTAACAACCATTCAAAGTGACTTTAAATGATGCAACACCGGTCAGTCCATATGAGCAGCCTCCCGACCCTTTCCCCAACCTAACCCCTAATTCGCTAAAAACCGCTCATACCATTCATGATGGGAATGACTAGGATTGATATAAACATGAATGTACACTGACCGCGTCAGGCAAAAAGGTATCTCGTTGCATCCCCGTCTTGATGTTACATATAAACAAGCATGTTGGTGAAACATGGTGGATCAAACACTTTATATCATTAATAATCTTTCGACCACTTGGTCGTTATCAAGATTTTAAAAAAATACAACGGACATTTAAGAGCAGTCCATTCTTGCATCAAAGAGATCAAATTTGTCAAAATAATAGCACTTTTTTTCTTTTGCTCTTCTTAACTTCAATATGTTGTCTTCTGTTGACATCTTGAAAAAGGAGTAATACGTAAAAACTTTGTAAATTAGGTCTTCCAAAGGGAAAAAAGTCAGTAAAACACTTTATATTGTGGGTTAAACTTCTACTTTTTCTTCAATAATTACATATCTGCTTAATGAGTGTGTTATTTGTCATGAATATAAATGTTTGTGTTAATATAATGTGTATTTTGTGTGTAAATGTCATGGCATTTGCATAATAAGTGTATGTATTGAGTAACATGTTGGCCCAATTATAAAATAAAACACATCTATTGTTCATCACGAACAATTTATCATTTAGTTAAGTCACGTTCATGTACAATGATATATGATTAAACATATTAATGATAAAAAGTCAAACAAGTTAAAACCAAACGACATTTCATCAAATAAAATATAGTGACTGCCTGACATATCTTAAGTAAGTAAAACATCAATATCTGATCAAAATTATAAGCATGTAGCTACAACGATCTGTCTTATTTCATGTTAATATTTTAGCTTCTAAATCGATAAGATTATAATTTACGAGATAAAGGCAATTTACCCGTGCGCAAGGGAAATATGAAATGTATTTTTGGACACTTGTAATAATTGTATATGTATACATGTCGATACTTGATATATACAAATGTATGAAAACGAACTTTTGTAATACTAAGTTTAAAATGAAATCCCTTAAATGTGGATATTTCTGTATGCATATATGTGTAGCAATTTCTGTATTTACCCTTGTTGACGCATCTGCAGAAGACGACTTTTGAAAACATTGTGGCAATAGACGAAATTGCCCTTTTACATATCCAATAATTATTCTGTCATGTATACACATCGTCCATACCTTTACACAGAAAGTTTCGAAGATATCGGCTCCAGATTTGTCATATGTGGAAAAGCGTTAATACTCCATATCCTTTTGAAAGCGTCTTACAACAGAATTCGCGAACAAATTAGACCACTACTAATTAACCCTTTCCTTCATATAGACGCTTTCTGACGCCTCTGCAGCAGACGGCTATTTGAAAACATAGTGACAAAAGAAGAAATTGCAAAAAACGTGTAATTTCTCCTTTTGCCACAATGTTTTCCACTTTCTGTCATAGGTTATCCATTCAATTATGGAGATTTTCCATGTTTTGACAAACTACGTTCAAAGTCGTCTGCTGCAGAATTGTCGTATGAGGGAAAGGGTTAACCTTCACACAGTTGTAGTCTAATCTTGGTTTCCATTGGCCTCGTCTCTTATCATTAAATAACATTTCCGAACACTGTAGATCATGATTAGATTGCACATAAGTGGAAACTGTATCAACATATTTGTATAGTATGTCTTCCAAAGGGAAGAAAGTCAGTAAAACACTTTATATCATCAACACTCTTTAATAATCTAATTTTCGACAACTTGGTCTTTATCAAGATTTAAAAAACAACAGAAATGCATGTGCATTCCATTCTTGTACTGCACATACATTTCTGTTGTTTTTTCAATCTTGATAAAGACCAAGTGGTCAAAAATTCGATAATTAATGAGTACTGGTGATATAAAGTGGTATACCAAAAGAGATTTAAGAACTAATTCATAAAATCACTAAAATCAATATGTCTCTAAAATATCAATTCATTGCTGGATGCTGTGTTCAAGACCATTTCGAAACTAGTATTTGTGATATTTACTAAATTTACTAGATCTATTGGAGCCTTGATATGTACTAAAGGTTGGCCAGCATTCTTCTACGTATAGTTCCCATCTGAAGAAGAAAAAACACATGTCATATTAAATTATAAAATACTCTCTAATTGGTTAAAGATTAACGCCGTTTCAATATTAATTATGTAATATCGTGTTTCCTGATGTTTTCAACTACCTATTTGTTTTAAACATGGCGTTTTTGGCATTTAGTGGATATTTTTGTAAACAGTTTTGGTTATTACCCTGATAAAATCCCTCGGATAGACTGAGTATAACCCATTTAGTCAAATCCGACCGCGAACGTGGATCACACAATATATTCGTTAAAGGAAGTGAACCGGTTACGGGTATATATGAAGCATTTCCGAAACAGTTGCTAAGCCCACGTCCGATGCAGTCCTAAAGATGTTATTCTTGTTCCTTTGGAATGGATTTGAAACGGAAATCAGCAACTTTGTTTGCAGAAGGAGAAGAAAAACAACAAATGCTGAATAGCCCTTGGAAATAGTGACCTTAGTATCAACCCCGTCACATAGATACACACCCACTTGGCCGGCCATGACACTTCTTACGTTATGTATCCAGGATGCATTAAGATAGTTCGTACAAACCGAGTGCTCGATTAATGCCATTCACAAGCTGTAATTGTTATGTGTCACTCGGCTAGTAAGTGCTAATTGTAGTTAGTAATTCGCTAGTCAATGACCGAGTTCTCGGTGTGCTCGGACAATCTGAAGACGCCCCAAAATATAGGCGTGTTTATCTGTTTGCAGAGCAACAATATACCATTTGCTTCAAAGCGGATGGTACCAATGCAAAGATGCTTTGTCCTTCTCATAGTACGTTATCATTATCATTATTTTATATTCACACGAGATAAAATTGTCAGAGAGTTGAATCAATACATCTTGAGAAATGTGAAATAAGCTTACCAACTGACCCAGCGAATGTGAAAAATTTGAAATAAGCTTACCAACTGACCCAGCGAATGTAATAAATGTGAAATAAGCTTACCAACTGACCCAGCGAATGTGAAAAATGTGAATTAAGCTTACCGACTGACCCAGCGAATGTGAAAAATGTGAAATAAGCTTACCAACTGACACAGCGAATGTGAAAAATGTGAAATAAGCTTACCAACTGACCAGCGAATGGGTAGCTATTATCTAGCTAACCAACATGTTAGCAGTAAACGACTTTGATGCGTCTTCATGTTGGGCAATTTGTTACTTTATACAAGACGAAATATACATGTTTTTTTAGTGTTGCTTCTTTTTACTGTAGAAATATGTATTCAGGTCTGTTTAACATGTATTCAGTTCGTAAAGACTTTAGCGAGACTGTGCATATGCAACAAGACTCAAAATCGCCAGATGCAACTCATTTTTATGTGTGCCATCCTATTACAATTGCACAAAAGTAATACATACGTCCAAACAAAAATGGTGCTCCTTGGAATTCATCAATGTCTAACTGCTCGTTTTCTGAAAAACACGATTAATATCTGATAAATATGTTTACAGGACGGATCAACACACATATATACATACATATATTATATATAACATCAGTTTCTAAACTATGAGGTGATACAAAAAAAGTCAATGGTGATGTAGATATGCGTACACATTGTTGCAAATGCACTTGCCTAACTACACAAGTAGATACGTGCTGAACGTTTGCTTTACTGAACACACGTTGAGATCTAAACGGAAATCTTAATCTTTACAAAGAACATTTATATCGACTTAAAGTTACACGTCATGGTATCATTTGCCCATGATTTAATTTCCAGTCGAAACCAAATGGCGTCGCCTTACATTTTAAATTCTTCATGACCCGAGGAACCATCGAAAGGGACTATTATTGTCAGATGAATAGTAAAATGTGAATTTAAGAAGACACTAAAAAACAATTGTCAATTTCTAACTGTTTTAAGTATAAATAAGCATGAAAATGACAAATCAAAATAGTAAACATCAAAATAATAAATAAAGGTTATTACA
Organism: Serripes groenlandicus; assembly: GCA_031761405.1. Taxonomy (NCBI): domain Eukaryota; kingdom Metazoa; phylum Mollusca; class Bivalvia; order Cardiida; family Cardiidae; genus Serripes; species Serripes groenlandicus. The sequence goes on along the minus strand of JASEVX010000001.1, from coordinate 166,443,390 downwards.
TAAATATAGGAAATAATAATTATTGTGATGGGATTCGTTATTTCGGTGGTGTTGTATGCTGAAGGAACTCATCCAACAAAATAGTTTTCGATAAAGATGCGATAACCTTTAGTATCCTGTTAATTATCTTGTTTCCTTATACAAGTGCTCGTAGGCCCGAAAAGTAGATCTTGTTTACGGCATTGGTACGCTTCTTTAGCAATACTGTATACCGGTATACGAGTTTTACCTGTGTATCTATGCTCAACATGCAGATCAGTAAACAGTGTTACGACGATTAAGCATTCACCAGGTTAATTTTAAATATAACAAGTCGGAAGAGACGTCAAATGTTTCAACGACCTTTATTACACTCTACTTACCATCTACGTCGGCAAAACGGAAAGGTTTCCTTAACTGATCTGGGTTGGCCATGGGTAGACTCATCATTATTGCAGAAGCAAATTCTTCATAGGAAATCAGTTTGTCACTATTTTCATCGTAATCTGTGAACCTGTCGGAGAACGGTAAGAGGATCTCACCACTGATGACCTAAAATTATTTATTGTTTGAAATAAAACACCGTTTTAAAACGATTTTTTTCGGCCAGTTCACATTATCATATGTTTCCTGGCCTTTTTGCACCAGCAGTCCACGCTACAGTCTTTTCAAGCTACTGGAAATTGCCATTCATTCTTGAAGCGAATGTCATAACACCAAAACTTCCGAGATCGGTTACCTTGCCGATACAATAATTACGTTTTCTAGCCTGGTACTGTTTAGTCACCAAGGCAGGATGGATACATGTTACACCACCGAGCAGGGGCGTAGCTTTGCAATAATCAATGTGTAGGCCGTCTCGTGAGAAAATCAACATTGTGCGTAAAGTATCGACCCGGATCAGCCTAAGCATGCCACACAGGCATATCCGGATAGACACTTTTCGCCTCCTGTGGATTTTCTGTGTCATGAATCGCTACTCTATACATCTATCTCCCTAAGACGGAATGTTTCGGCCGGATCAGTCTGCGCGGATAGCGCAGACTGATCTGGTCGATACATTACGCAGATGTCTATCGCCGCAGCTGCATTTTGGGGGCATTTTGAAGAAAAAAATGTGTAGGCACGTGCCTACAGTGCCTAAAGGGAGCTACGCCCCTGCCGAGATAGACTTGGAATTGGAATACTGTTGAAAAACGACGTTAAACTGTTACTTACACTTCTCTTGCAGTTCTGTATCCTAGTATTGCATGCTTCCTTGCCCATCATCGAACTAATCATCGCAGTATCAGGGCCTAAACCCCCCTTACCACCAGCAATCGCGGCTCCAGCCGCCCCTATAGCAGCCGGGCAACCGATGCCGAATATCATCTGCAGGAAATATGAACACTAGAATAGTTGACTTCAACAGTCGAAAAGTCGATTCTTGTCGATAATTAAAATTTGTCAACCAAAGATTTCCAGCGATAACTAGAAAATGTTAGTTTTTCGTCCTAAAATTTATACATCGACATTTAAAAAACTAATGTTAAAGCTTTAAGGTTGATAATATCGCGCTAATATCAATCACTTTACCTAGATTAGGTCTTAGTTTACTTGCAACTCATATGATCCTAGCAACAACATAATATTCCAGATATAAACAAAACAAAAATGCATAAAAAGAAATAAGTTAAAACCTACCCTACACCCCATCTTTCTGAAAGGTTTTTGTAAATTAATTACAACTTTACCAATCGATTCACTGAACCCCTTGAACGCATTTCTAAAGTTCTTTACCCATGCTTCTGTAGGGTTCACGAGTGTCACGATAACCGCTGTTACTAGCATCCAACGAAATATATGCATGTCGGGATTATGTTTGGGTATTTTCCTGGAAAATAAGGAATTTACAATCACCGAACATCCGTGTTAGCCAAAAGATCTACAGCGTCACTAAAGAAGTTTTTGTTTTATGCAAAGTCCCAATAGATATGTCGGTAGTGAAGCGGGCTGTAACTCCATGGTTCGTGAGTTCAAACCCCACCTCGAACAACATTCTTTCAGTTTGACAAACGTCAATGCAAAAATCGACATTCGTTTTTAGCAAGGGGCTCTTTAGAGCCAATTGCTATAGTAGCTAATTTTCGAAACGACGCATCATTTTGAGACTGGAATCTAGACAGGCGTTTTACGATATCGGCATGGAATTACTTCACATCTGTCTTTATACATCAGCTCTCCGTTTCTGAACACCATCTCGACTTCATATAGATGTATTGGTGGTTGCAGATCGTACATAATGTCAATGAAAGTGGATGATTTGTGGAATATTTTGTTAAAAATGAAATGACTGTTGCCAGCTAATTTCCATGTTGGTCATCTTTTACTGCCAATAGTTCCTGTCTAAAAATCAAAATGCGGTAACTTGTTGACATATGAAGCCGAAAATTGATTTGATTCGACATCACTAACCCAAAAGGAATAACTCGAAAGAATTTTTATGTTAAAACATATGAATTACATGATTAATAATTAAAATGTATTTCTACGCTTTCAACATACTTGATCGCGCGTAAAGTTCATTGGTAATTCCTACATATTGTAAATCGAATGGAGTAAAGGCAATTTTTCGATTCCGACTCAAAAACAAATTAAGATAAATGAGTTCCAACGATAACATATATACTCAAACATTCAAATTATTTAAATGATAATAAAATAAACAGTTGACAAAATATAACATATATACGATAAATGTGCAAGTGAGCCTAGGCGTCGTAATTTCCAAAAATCCTTTCGAATAAAATGTATTATCAGCGGAAACGTTAATCTGGAATCTAAGTACTAGAGTATTTCATTTTAGATTCCTAGGTAAATACATCAAAATTTCAACCAAAATTAACCTGAACAACCTCAGCAGACGGAATAAGATAGTCAAGTCCCAGTTATAAAACAAATGATTTAAATGACATTTGTTTTTTATCAAGATAAAACGTTTCATACTAAATATTTCGCTAACTCGTGTATTGGTTTATAGTTATGTTATAAAAGCTATCGATCGAAGTGGCCGCGTAACGTAGTGGTTAGCATGTTTGCCCGTGACATGAAAGACTTGAGTACGATTCCCGCTCTGGGCAGATAATTTGTTTGTAAGAAAAATATAATCTTTTTTGTCTTATAAATTGCCGATATCAGTGGTGCAATTGTCATTTAACACCGCTGCAATAAACTCTTTCAAAAATGTTGGCATTTAAAATGAATTCAAAAGCAATGCATTTAAAACTATTCACCTATGCGGTGTGAAACACTAAGAAATGATTAAATCGTGTGTATGATGTTTTACGTCGCTTTTAACAATATTTCAGTCATTGCACGCTGAAGAAAATGTAGATAATACAGGATTTTATTTCTGCTTTGAAAGTAAAATTGGACTCTCAATATAATTATCATTGTTAGGTTATTGTGATTTTGATATGAAATGTATATGTGTTAATTGCATTAAAAAAAGACACGACTAAAAATCCATTGTAAACCAGGAGGTGTGCTAAGCAGAAACTATCCAGATAGCAGATGCGCATGTGTATGCCAACTTTTAGTATATCGATAGACCATCATACTGTGTTTACAGTGTTTTGCTTTACTCCTTTATTATTTAATATATGGATATAAAGTGCTAACTAACAAATTGCTAGTGTAAAGTGTTCAAGTTAGACTTTTGGGATCGGTAAATCCATGTCCAAATGTTATCTGCAGTTAGCCCCTTGCTGTGAGCACTTGCAGTGCTTTGATTCTCCAGTAAGGTTATAGCTGCCAGCTGCTTTGAAAGACTGTTGTTTTGAGTACTAATGCGAAAAAGCCAGGGGAAAACTTGCGGTCGTTATATAATTAAACATTGTTGAAAACGACGTTAAACCCTATCAATGTTAAAGGTAATGCATACACAAAGATGTTTTACGGTTAAATTTATGGTCGTAGTTTCGTTTAAGCTGAAAGTGTTCGTATGCGGGGTTCAATAGATTATTGCTATTATTATCATTATTATCATTATTATATATCTTTTTATCATTATTTGTTATGAATATTATTATTATTATTTATGTTATTATTATTACAATTATGATTATTATGATTGTTTATATTGTCATTTTTATTATTACTATTATTATTATTATGATAATTATTATTATTAATAATATCATTTTAATAATTGTAATTACAATACAAACTAATATTATCAAGTAGAAAATATATCTTACCTTTGCTTTAAAAGTTATTACTGTTCAGGTAACTCACATTCTCTGTTAGACGTTGTATACGGGCATATCAAGGATGTTGGGATTTCTCGTGAATTTGACGAATCGGTTTACGTTAATATGTAAATTGACATACGACATCTTACGTTCTTAATGATCTATCACGTTAGATAATTCATAGAACTACATATAATTTAGTTTCATGTTAACTTCATCTTTTGGGATTGCTTGCCTAAACTTGACAGGGAAATGTTTTCCACATGTGAATAAATGATCGCTTGTTTTTTAATAAATTAATTTATGCCTGAAAGAACAACGCAGCAGTTCTGATTGCTCGTAAATAAAATAAAAAACTGATGACTAAACCAGATCCATTACAAGGATGTGTTCCAGTTAAACAAAACATTCGAGATATCATATGTTCGAGATATCATACATTCGGGATATCATATGTTAGAGATATCATACATTCGGGATATCATATGTTCGAGATATCATACATTCGGAATATCATATGTTCGAGATATCATACATTCGGGATATCATATGTTCGAATGGATCACGAGTTAACTTCAATGTTGGTGGTCTGAATTAATTCGTTTAAATAGATTCGTCTAAATGGATGAGTCAAAAGAATTACCATCAACACAATACTAAGTGGACCTAACACGTCATAGCACGTGATGTTTGAATACCGAAACAAACCTACGAACATCTTAACCCTTTCCCTCATATAGACGCTTTCTGACGCCTCTGCAGCTGACGGCTTTTTGAAAACATAGTAACAAAAGAAGAAATTGCACAAAACGTGCAATTTCTCCTTTTGCCACAATGTTTTCCACTTTTTGTCATAGGTTATCCATTCAATTATGAGAGATTTTCTATGTTTTGACAAAATATGTTCAAAGTCGTCTGCTGCAGATTTGTTGTATGAGGGAAAGGGTTAAAACACTTTTACACAGACAAACAGATATCACACAGGGCAGACACTGTAATGCTCCTGAATTTGTATTCGGAACGTGTAAAACAAACTACTGACTGGTTACCAATAAATACTAATGTCAATTATATCATAAAGAGCATTCATAAAGCAGAAGGCAACTTCATTTATCATCTAGAAACCTTGATTTAATGACTATACTAGAAGGAAATATTGCAGACTTATAGCTTGTAGTGTTTTACAAAGTGGTGAAAAATGTCAAATTTAACCCCTTCGCACTTGTAGAAGCTTTTAACGCATTGACAGCAGAAAACTTTAGGAAACAATGTTTCAACTCTATTCAAAAATAAATCTTTCATTTATAGAGAGTTTCCATATTTTTGCCTAGATGATTTCACAGTCGTTAAGTTTAGTGCTGCAGAAATGTTATATTTGGGAAAGGGTTAATCTACCTTTGGATGCGTTTTGGCACATCTGACGCAGATGACTTGAAATCATTGCGACACACAGAGAAATTGCCCATGATGAGCAATTTTTCAGCTTGCTAAAATGTTTTCAATGTTTTTCAATATTTATATTCTTATTTATAGAGACTTTCCAGACAAATTCAGTCGTCTTCAGCAGACTTGTATGTGGAAAAGGATTAACATTGCATTCCGGTCTTTAATTCATTAACTATTCAATATTCCCTTTATAGATTATATTTGATAAAAATACAAACTAGTCTTGAGACTTGAAACTTTGAATTTTGGATTTCTGGATTTTGTGACCCTAGTAGGAACCAGATCAGCCTGTGCCTCTGTGCAGTCGAATCTGGAGATTTTGTTTGCAATATACAGAAAACAACTATGAAGACACATTTCAAATCATGGAAACTTTCTATAATTGTAGAACCCAATCAGCCTGCTATTAAATATAGTTGCAAATATTGTGGCTAAAGAGAAGTTGCTCATTTTGAGCAATTTCTCCTTTTCTCACAATATTTTCAAAAATCCTCTGCTGCAGATGTGTCAGAAAGTCTCCGTATGTGGGAAAGGGTTAACCCTTTCCCTCATATAGACGCTTTCTGACGCCTATGCAGCAGACAGCTTTTTGAAAACATAGTGACAAAAGAAGAAATTGCACAAAATGTGCAATTTCTCCTTTTGCCACAATGTTTTCCACTTTCGTCTGCTGCAGAATTGTCGTATGAGGGAAAGGGTTAACAATCATCAATGCCCTCTAGAGAACGTTGATTATAATTATGGACTCTTTAAGCCCTTTCCCACATACAAACGCATTTTAAAGCCTCTCCAGCAAAAAACATTGTGCCAAAAGAAAGATTTGACAGTAATGATCATCAATTTATCCTTTTGCTGCAATCACGGTTTTCAACTTTATTTAATAATATTTTCTGTTTGTGATCTAGTTTAACCCTTTCCCTCATATGACAATTCTGCAGCAGACGACTGAAAGTATTTTGTCAAAACATAGAAAATCTCCATAATTGAATGAATAACCTATGACAAAAAGTGGAAAACATTGTGGCAAATGGAGAAATTGCACGTTTTGTGCAATTTCTTCTTTTGTCACTATGTTTTCAAAAAGCTGTCTGCTGCAGAGGCGTCAGAAAGCGTCTATATGAGGGAAAGTGTTAACAAGCATCAATGAAACCTCTAGAGAATGGTGATTATAATTATAATCTTTAAGCCCTTTCCCAAATACAGAACAGACACATTTTGAAGCCTCTGCAGCAGACAATATTTTAAAACATTGTGCCAAAAGAAACCGAAAATGTGCCAGTCTCAGGCTTAACGCAATTTACTGGTGATGTTCAAAAGGTCAAATGAACTGCTTGGCAACCCGAATCATGTTGACAAAGAGAACCGGGTTGGGGAACCAATTCATAATGTATCAAATGGTTAACGACGTACTTACCTAAAAAATGGATTTCTCTAAAGGTTTATTTTTATGCAGACAAAACAATGTTTACCATACAAACAGAGCAGTAAATAAGAGAATTGTATCTTCACCGGACCGATTGAGATTTCAAAATTTCCAGATCCCTGATTAATAATAATAACAAGTTAATGTTGTATTGCGTGGGGGCATAATAATGTGCTCATAATTTGTCCTTTTGCCACAATATTTTCAACTCTATTCAATTATTAAAACTTTCAGTTATAGAGGTTTACCATTTTCTAACCAAGCATTTATGATGTCCTCTGCTGTAGTTTTGTTGTATGTGAGAAAGGGTAAAATTATCATTGAATACAGTTAAAAAAAAATCTGTCAATTTCTGAGCAATTTCTCACTTTTAAACCATGATTCCATAGTTGTTTGCTGCATATGCATCAAAATAAATCTACATGTAGATAAGGGGTTAGTTATTAACCTTCCATGAAAAAAGAGCTAGGTTGCCTGGATAGCATAACGGTTGGTTTGTTTGGAGTTTAACGCCGCTTTCAACAGCTTTGGTCATATCACGGCGGTCAGTGCACCTACCCATGTTTTCCTGGCTTTCCCACACCAGTACTTACACAACATTCTTTCGAAGCCACTGACTACTTTCTCACATAAATCAGAGGTGAGAGGCAATGGAAAACATCGCCCGAAAGAATGTCGCCGCAACCGGGTATCGAACCCGTGACCTCCAGATCACGAGTCAAATACGCTACCAATTGAGCTACCCGGCCGGGTCAGCATAACGGTTGGTGTCAGAATAAACTTACCTACAACAATATTGAAATATTGGTGAAGGCAGCAGAAAACACGCCTTAGCAGCAGACGGCTTTTTGAAACCATAGTGACACAAAAAGAAATTGCTCAAATTAACAAGCAATTTCTCATTTTGCCACAATGTCTTCCACTTTTAGTTAGGTTATCCATTCAATTATAGAGATTTTCTATTTTTTGACAAAATATGTTCAAAATCGTCTGCTGCAGAATTGTCATATGAGGGAAAGGGTTAAACAATAAATGCTGAGGAATGACTTTAAAATACGAATTCCCAGTGCTCAAGATTTGTAACAGTATTATTTGACAAGTTTTGTAGAAGAAATAAAACCAATTTTTGTTTGTTTTTAAAGCAATTACAGGTTTCCCTTTACCTGTTTATGAAAACTTATAATTCATGTGGAGCAGATGAATCTTGAAAATTGTTAAAAAATAGAAGAAAATGCTCAAAATGAGCAACTTCTCCTTTTCCTAGAAAATGTTGCAGTTCTATCAGTTTTCTGAATATTACATAGTTTTCATTGGAAGTTTTCAAAGCAGTGGTTCTTGCAAATTCGTATTTATAAGGTAACAGTTGAATTGGTCTATGAGGACTTGATCCTTCCTTTAATCTTCTTAATCTAATTTCATGTGATCTTAATTTTCTTTATTTCTGCCCTTTTTTAGGATTAACCCTTTCAAACTTACAACAAACTGTGATAATTTATTTATCTAGGCAAAAATGTGAAAATTTCTAAAAATGATACCAAAATTATTTAAATTGAGCAATTTCTCCTATTGCTATTGAATGTTTTCAAAAGTCGTCTGCTGCAGATGGACGTACATGTGTGAGAGGGGGGTTAATAATGTTGTTTTGCGTACTATCTGTAATAGGGGGCTTATTGCATGTATTTCATGTGCTCAAATCCCTATTTGAACCTCTAACCCCATGTTTGGGTACTGTAAATAATTGTCTCAATGATGAGTCTGGATCTGTCACTCAAATATTGTGG